>CACRXE010000029.1:67500-297500 GCA_902685375.1 Neostethus bicornis
TCCATTCATGCATTTAAGAAAAGTGTGAAACAACTATTAATTGATAGATATATGTAGCAGAAAACTCTTTCTTGTTGTTGTTTGATGTTTTTTTTTTGTTTTTTGTCTGCATCACCCTGGTTGTACAGTATATAATTGTTGTTGCTAAGGGGCAGAAATTATAAGCTTTTGCTTCTTTCTGTACCCTTTCATTCATAATTTCTTTTTACTGGAGACCTTCGTTTGAGATGCGTCTGTTCTTTTGTTTTGAATGAAATGAAACAATAAAATTGAAATTGAAAAATATACACACACACAGACTCATATACACACACACTCACACTCTCATATACACACTCATACACACACACATACACACTCATATACACACATACACACAAACTCATATACACACACACACATACATTCTCATATACACACACACACAAACTCATACACACACAAAATCACACACACATATACACTCATACTCACACACACACACACACACACACACTCACATACACACACACACACTCATATACACACACATACTCACATACACACACACACTTATAAACACACACACACCTTTAGCACCAGGGGCGCCGGCGCCGACCATCCCATAGAACCCAGAACATTGTAAGGCGTGCAGGTGTAGCTGCCCAAAGAAAACACATACAAACAAACACATATACACACACGTATACACACACACACACACACATACACACCCACACACACTCATAAACACACACACACACACCTTTAGCACCAGGGGCGCCGGCGTCGACCATCCCATAGAACCCAGAACATTGTAAGGCATGCAGGTGTAGCTGCCCAAAGAAAACACATACAAACAAACACATATACACACACGTATACACACACACACACACATACACACCCACACACACTCATAAACACACACACACACACACCTTTAGCACCAGGGGCGCCGGCGGCGACCATCCCATAGAACCCAGAACATTGTAAGGCATGCAGGTGTAGCTGCCCAAAGAAAACACATACAAACAAACACATATACACACACGTATACACACACACATACACACCCACACACACTCATAAACACACACACACACCTTTAGCTCCACGGGCGCTGGCGGTGACCATCCCATAGAACCACAACATTGTAAGGCATGCAGGTGTAGCTGCCCAAAGAATCCTCCGTCACCTCGGCAACGCGGATGCTCCCATCATCCATCTGACTTCAGCCGGGATGCTGCCGACCAATCAGAGGGGAGGAGTTAGACAGAGACTCTCACACACAGACAGACACACACACTGTCATACACACACACACACACACACAGATATATAAACACATACACTTATACACACACAGTCTCATACACACACATAGACACACACTCATGCACACACACACACACACACACACACACACACATTCACTCATTAACACACACACACTGTCCTACACTCTCATACACACACACACAAATACACACAAACACTATCTCACATTCTCATACACAGACACACACATACACACACACACTGTCTCACACTCTCATTCACACAAACACATACACACACTGTCTCACACTCTCATACACCGACACACACAAACACACACTGTCTCACACTCTCATACACACACACACATACACACACACACACATACACACACACACACAAACACACTGTCTCACACTCTCATACACACACACATACACACACACTGAATTAAAACAAACAAAAAAAAAAACGCATAAAAATGGCAGAAATTCTTTAAAATTTGCAAAAAGGTTTTTAAAAAATAATGGGGAAAAAAAATCAGCAAAAAAATTTTGAAAAATTTTGAAAATTGTGAGAATTTATTTTAAAATATAATTTTTTTGCAAAATTTATAATGAACTGCAAAAATATTTTAAAATATTGTACATTTTTGGAAAAAAAAATAGCAAAAAATAACAATTTGTAAATAATTTTATGAATATTTATATTTTTTCTTAATAAATAAATAGATAAATAATTTCTGACCTTTTCGACCCAGAGCGGGACGCCATCTTTTTTCCATTTCACCATGGTAACGGGAGGTTTGGCGTTAACGGGGCAGCGGATGAAGCCGGGTAACCCGATGGCGACATAAAGCATGGCGAAAAGCATGTTGACCACGCGAGCGGGGTCTGAAAAAAAAAAGAGATGGTATAAGTGTGTGTGTGAGTGTCTATGAGTGTGTGTATGTGTGTGTATGACTGTTTGTGTGTGAGTATGTGTGTGTGTGTGTGTGTGTGTGTGTGTGTGTGTGTTAGTGAGTGTATATTAGTGTGTGTGTGTGTGTGTGTGTGTTAGTGAGTGTATATTAGTGTGTGTGTGTGTGTGTGTGTGTTTGTGTGTGTGTCTGTATTTATGACTCTGTGTCTGTTAATGAGTGTATATGAGTGTGTGTGTGTGTGTGTGTGTGTGTGTGTGTGAGTGTATATGAGTGTCTGTGTATGTATATGAGTTCTCACTGTGTGTGTGTGTTTGTGTGTGTGTCTGTATTTATGACTCTGTGTGTGTTAATGAGTGTATATGAGTGTGTGTATGTGTGTGTGTGTGTGTGTGTGTGTGTGTGTTAGTGAGTGTATATGAGTGTGTATGTGTTTGTGTGTGTGTCTGTATTTATGATTCTGTGTGTGTTAATGAGTGTGTGTGTGTGTGTGTGTGTGTGTGTGTGTGTGTGTGTGTGTGTGTGTGTGTGTGTGTGTGTGTGTGTTAGTGAGTGTATATGAGTGTGTGTGTGTTTGTGTGTGTGTCTGTATTTATGATTCTGTGTGTGTTAATGAGTGTGTGTATGTATGTGTGTGTGTGTGTGTGTGTGTGTGTGTGTGTGTGTGTGTGTGTGTGTGTTAGTGAGTGTATATGAGTGTGTATGTGTTTGTGTGTGTGTCTGTATTTATGACTCTGTGTGTGTTAATGAGTGTATATGAGTGTGTGTATGTGTGTGTGTGTGTGTGTGTGTGTGTGTGTGTGTGTGTGTGTGTGTTAGTGAGTGTATATGAGTGTGTATGTGTTTGTGTGTGTGTCTGTATTTATGATTCTGTGTGTGTTAATGAGTGTGTGTATGTGTGTGTGTGTGTGTGTGTGTGTGTGTGTGTGTGTGTGTGTGTGTGTGTGTGTGTGTGTGTGTTAGTGAGTGTATATGAGTGTGTGTGTGTTTGTGTGTGTGTCTGTATTTATGATTCTGTGTGTGTTAATGAGTGTGTGTATGTGTGTGTGTGTGTGTGTGTGTGTGTGTGTGTGTGTGTTAGTGAGTGTATATGAGTGTGTATGTGTTTGTGTGTGTGTCTGTATTTATGATTCTGTGTGTGTTAATGAGTGTGTGTATGTGTGTGTGTGTGTGTGTGTGTGTGTGTTAGTGAGTGTATATGAGTGTGTGTGTGTCTGTATTTATGATTCTGTGTGTGTTAATGAGTGTGTGTATGTGTGTGTGTGTGTGTGTGTGTGTGTGTGTGTGTTAGTGAGTGTATATGAGTGTGTGTGTGTCTGTATTTATGATTCTGTGTGTGTTAATGAGTGTGTGTATGTGTGTGTGTGTGTGTGTGTGTGTGTGTGTTAGTGAGTGTATATGAGTGTGTGTTTGTGTGTGTGTCTGTATTTATGATTCTGTGTGTGTTAATGAGTGTGTGTATGTGTGTGTGTGTGTGTGTGTGTGTGTGTGTGTGTGTGTGTGTGTGTGTGTTAGTGAGTGTATATGAGTGTGTGTGTGTTTGTGTGTGTGTCTGTATTTATGATTCTGTGTGTGTTAATGAGTGTGTGTATGTGTGTGTGTGTGTGTGTGTGTGTGTGTGTGTGTGTGTGTGTGTGTGTGTGTGTGTGTGTGTGTGTGTGTGTGTTAGTGAGTGTATATGAGTGTGTGTGTATGTATATGAGTTCTCACTGTATAAACACAGCAGACTGAGATGCTTTTTTTTGTAACTAGTTTTAATAAACTTTTACCCTCGTACATGCGATTGAGATTCTCTCTCTTCTCTTCTAACCTACAACTTTCCACAAGTATATGAGAGTTTCTGTGTTGTTCTCCAATCAGCACGGCTTTTCTATCCAACATAAGGGTTAGGAATCTGGACCGGATCCGGATGGGACACCGCTAACCCGAAGCAAGCTACGTCGATCGCCTCCAGACCCTAGAAGCAGAGCAGAAAGCCCTGAGACGTGAATTCGTGATCAAGCCGGCATTATAGAATTGTCTTCGACGGTGGTGGTGACCAGACGGAGCCCGGACCTGGAGAAGTGCTGATTGAAGTAGGTGAGAACAAAGTTGATCTTATTTTGCTGTATTAACAGCGCTAGGTTAGAGTTGACTGAAAACAACCAAGGTGAGACTAGCTATGCTATTTGGTTTTCTCTGGTCCCCTGCCGAACTTAGTCAATGATGAAATGTATAGTCGCTTTTCATCATTCAACCGCTGGTTAGCTAGATGGTGCCCAGAGAACGGCATTGGTTTTATAGATAACTGGAGTGCGTTCTGGGGGAAGCCTGGTCTCATGCGGAGAGATGGTATCCATCCCACTTTGGAAGGTGCCGCTCTTCTTTCTAGGAACATTCGTGACAGCCTTAGTCGTTCAACCTGACAATCCAGAGACGAGACCAAGGCACAGAGCTGTAGTTTAAAACTCTCCTCTGAGCTTCCTTCTGCGCTGGTGCAAACCCAACACAGGCTTAGCTCAGCAGGACTTAGCTTTAGCTTATACACAGAAAGACAAGTGAAAGGAGTGAGAACCAGAAACTTAAAAGTGATAACCACCAACAGTCTCAGTAACAATGAGCAGAATTATGATATAGTTAAATGTGGCCTACTGAACATCAGATCAATTTCTTCAAAGTCCCTTCTAGTCAATGAACTAGTTAGTGATAACAAACTTAGTCTACTAGCGCTAACTGAAACTTGGCTACGACAAGATGACTATGTAAGGCTAAAGAAGCAACGCCTCCAAGTCACAATAACTACCTAAAATCCAGAAGCTCTGGGAAAAGTGGTGGTTTAGCAGTAATATCACAGTCTAGCTTACTTCTTACCCCTAAAATAAAATACACATATAATTCCTTTGAAAGTATCGTACTATCTATTAACCAGCAAAACCGGAAAAAACAAAAAGCAATTTTATTTATAATTGTCTACCGTCCGCCAGGACCTTATTCAGAATTTTTAACTGAGTTCTCTGATTTTCTGTACAGTGTAGTTTTAGATTCTGATAAAATAGTAATAGTAGGAGATTTTAATATTCACGTTGATGACTCTAGCGATTGCTTAGGAAATGCTTTCACTGCTTTACTAGATCATGTTGGTTTCACACAAAATGTAAATGAACCTACTCACTGTCACAAACACACATTGGACCTAGTTCTAACCTATGGTGTAGAGATTAGTCAGCTTTCCTGACTAACCCTGTACTTTCAGACCATTTTCTAATTACATTTAAGTTTTTATTAAAAAATGTGTCCGCCCCAATGAAAAAAACACAACTTAGAAGAACGTTATCTGAGCGATCTGTGTCTGAGTTTAAATGTCAAATTCAGCCAATACTTAGTACCATATTAAATGAATTTACTGACAATACCTCTTGCAGCTCTAGTCGCAGTATTCATGACCAGCATGTCTAAAGTGCTTTCCAAAGTCTTAGGGACTCACTAGATTCTGTCGCGCCTTTAAATTCCAAAGTTATTAGACGGGACCGAGTGCCACCTTGGTTTAACTCGGATACACGCTCTCTTAAACAAGAAACCCGTAAGCTAGAAAAAGAATGGCGGCGTTCTTGATCAGAGCAATCTCGGAACGCCTGGAAACGTAGCCTCCTAGATTATAAAAAATCTTTGCGTAAAGCTAGAAACCAGTATTATTCAACTTTAATAGCGGAGAATGAAAATAATCCTAGATTTCTTTTTAGCACTATAGCTAGGCTGACCAGCAGTCACAACACAATAGAGCCTTCCATCCCAGTTACTCTAAGCTGTGAGGATTTTCTTACATTTTTTAATGATAAAATCTCAAATATAAGGCATAAACTGAATAAACTTATACCTACAATTAGTCCAGAGCAGGCTGAAGCTGCAGAAATGAAAGCTTCTCTAAAAACTTCTGTAACATTAGATTGTTTCACTGCTATAGACCAAACTGAGCTAACAGATGTTATTACATGCTCCAAAACATCAACCTGTCTTTTAGATCCAATTCCAACCAAGCTTTTCAAAGAAACGCTACCTGTAATTAACAAACCTATTTTAACTATAATAAATTCCTCCCTAGAAACAGGATATGTTCCACAGTTATTTAAGCATGCAGTTATTAAACCGCTTCTAAAAAAGACCAATTTAGATCCCAGCATTCTGGCCAACTATAGACCAATATCAAATTTACCTTTTATGTCTAAAATTCTAGAAAGAGTTGTAGTTAAGCAGCTGAACCGTCACCTGCAGGAAAAAAGTCTTTTTGAAGAATTTCAATCAGGGTTTAGATCACACCACAGCACAGAAACTGCGCTAGTTAGAGTGACAAATGACCTTTTATTAGCCAAAGAAAAGGGACTGGTTTCAATCGTAGTTCTCTTGGACCTTAGTGCAGCCTTTGACACAAATGACCACAGCATTTTACTTCAAAGATTAGAATATGACTTAGGGATCAGAGGAGCAGCTCTTCAATGGTTTAAATCTTATTTATCTGATAGATACCAGTTTGTTCATGTAAATGATCAGTCCTCTACTTCTACCAAAGTTAGTTTTGGTGTGCCTCAGGGCTCAGTTCTTGGACCTATTCTGTTCATGCTCTACATGCTGCCTCTGGGAAACATAATCAGAAAACACAGTATTAATTTTCACTGTTACGCAGATGATACACAATTGTACTTATCAGTCAAACCTGACCAGAGTGACCATATAGAAAAACTTAATACCTGTATCAGGGACATAAAGACTTGGATGACAATCAATTATCTCCTTTTAAACTCAGATAAGACTGAAGTTATTATAGTAGGTCCTAAAAATCTGAGAGATGTTTTTACTGACCAAGCAGTCTTCTTCGACAAAGTAACTGTGGCCTCTGACCTCACCGTTAGAAACCTAGGAGTTTTATTTGATCCAGATTTATCATTTAAAGCTCACATAGCACAGGCTTGTAAAACTGCATTCTTTCACCTTCGCAACATTTCTAGAATCCGAAATATCTTATGTAAGAGTGATGCTGAAAAACTCATCCATGCATTTGTTACATCGAGATTGGATTATTGTAACGCTTTGCTCGTAGCATGCCTTAAGTCTTCCCTAAAAAGTCTTCAGCTGGTTCAAAATGCAGCAGCAAGACTATTAGCAGGAACTCATAGAAGAGATCATATTACTCCCGTGCTAGCGTCTCTCCATTGGCTTCCTATTGAGTTTAGGATCAAGTTTAAAATCATCTTACTGACCTACAAGGCCCTAAACGGCATGGCTCCATCTTACATTAGTGAACTTATAGTACCTTATCAATCGAGCAGAACACTCCGCTCACAAAATGCAGGGCTGTTGGTGGTTCCTAGGATTTCAAAAAGTACAATTGGAGGTAGAGCCTTTAGCTACCAAGCTCCAGTTTTATGGAATAAGCTCCCAGCTCAAGTGAGAGAGGCAGACAGTGTTCCTACATTTAAAGGGAGGCTTAAAGCATTCCTGTTTGAACAAGCTTATCAACAGGCCAGATAGAAACAATTTCAATTAGCTGATATAATTAATAGTTGGCTGCTAGATAGTAAAAGCTGGGGAAAGTATGGTACATTGGGGTTCTGTCCTCTAATTCTATCTACTATTCTCTGCCAGACTGTCTTGGCTCTTTCCCCCTACCCCCTACTCTAACCCTCTACCCTAAACCCCTGGCTTGTTATCTCATTCATTGTTCTAAATTGTCTGTTTATTTAGAATTACACTGCTAGTTGGTACAATACAATTCACACGTTGTCCACCTCTCTCCCTCCTCTCTGGGAGAGAGCCCCATCCAGGACTCTGCGTTCCTGTCCTGGGCATGGCCACACCGAGGAGACCTCCGCGCTTCTTCATCCCCGCTCCATCAGGACGAAATCCATCTACTCATCCCCGCCGTGGGCATCGCTGGGCTGAGGAGTCTCCCGTGTCTCCATCAGGATGAAGAACATCTATTCATCCCCGTACTGGACATCTCCGGGCTGAGGAGTCCCCCAGTGTTTCCTCAGAGTCCCCCAGTGTTTCCATCAGGGTGAAGAACATCTACTCATCCCCGTACTTGACATCTCCGGGCTGAGGAGTCCCCCCGTGTTTCCATCAGCATGAAGAACATCTATTCATCCCCGTTCTGGACATCTCCGGGCTGAGGAGTCCCCCCGTGTTTCCATCAGCATGAAGAACATCTACTCATCCCCGTTCTGGACATCTCCGGGCTGAGGAGTCCCCCCGTGTCTCCATCAGGATGAAGAACATCTATTCATCCCCGTACTGGACATCTCCGGGCTGAGGAGTCCCCCAGTGTTTCCTCAGAGTCCCCCAGTGTTTCCATCAGGGTGAAGAACATCTACTCATCCCCGTACTTGACATCTCCGGGCTGAGGAGTCCCCCCGTGTTTCCATCAGCATGAAGAACATCTACTCATCCCCGTTCTGGACATCTCCGGGCTGAGGAGTCCCCCCGTGTTTCCATCAGCATGAAGAACATCTACTCATCCCCGTACTTGACATCTCCGGGCTGAGGAGTCCCCCGTGTTTCCATCAGGATGAAGAACATTTATTGACTTCTTTAGATATTTAGCTGTAGATTAGAATAAGCTAATATTTAAACAATAATCTTTGACACATTGTTTGCTCGTCCCGGGGGAGGGATCTCTCTTTCACGTGGATCCCAATGAGGTTTCTTATTTTTTCCCCACTGATGGGTTTTTTAGGAGTTTTTCCTCACCGAGAAGGAGAGTCTAAGTGCATTAATGTGCTAGTCTTGTTTAGTTAGCATTTGTTAGTTATTTTTCTTGTTGTGTATTTGTGTTTATACATTCCTCTTTTTCTTGTGAAGCCCATTGAGACGGACATTCTGTGATTTTGGGCTATACAAATAAAATTGAATTGAATTGAATTGAATTGGTCTAGAAACAGTAGCACTGAAGAAAAGACAGGAAGCAGAGATGTTTGTAGCAGAGATGAAGATGCTGAAGATCTCTCAGGGAGTGACCAGGATGGACAGGATCAGAGGAACAGCACATGTTAGAGGTTTTAAAGTCAGAGAGGCCAGACTGAGATGGTTTAGACATGTGCAGAGGAGAGAGAGAGAGTACATCGGAAGAAGGATGAGCACCTCTCTAGCTTTTCCTCCACCTCTTCCCTCCTCTCACTACAGAACACAATGTCATCTGCAAACATCATTGTCCATGGGGATTCCTGTCTAACCTCGTCTGTGTTGTGAGGGAGAGGGAATGGGGAGGATCCAAATGCAGGTTTAATAGTTTATTAAGTGTTGAACAAAGGAATCCACGGCAGAGAGATAACGGCTTCAGGCAGTGCTGGATGGCCAAGAGGAAGGGCTGAAGGTTCCTGTGGGGAGAATAAGAAAATTAGTCTGATATCAAAATTTGACTCAGCTTAGAGGTGGTCAGTTTACCACTAGAATCGTTGAAGACCTGACGGAGACTTTGGGTGACACCAGGTCTTTTATAGCCACCGGTAAGTCTGTGCAGCTGGGAGCAATCAGCCAATCCTCCCGTTAGAAGCCATCCAGCACCTGTGAGTTTTGGGGGAGAAAAAAAACACAAACAAGCAGGCCTAAAAGGCCTCACACCACAGTACCCCCCCCTCTACGGACGCCACCTGGCGGACCACCAGGCCTGTCCGGAAAGCGGCGGTGAAAGTCCCAGACCAAGCCAGGGTCCAGGATCGCTGAACGGGGCACCCAGCACCGTTCCTCTGGGCCATAATCCTCCCAGTCCACGAGGTACTGTAGACCCCGACCTCGGCGACGAACATCCAAAAGACGGTTGACCGTGTACGCATCCGAGCCGTCGACAAGGCGAGGAGGTGGAGGGGGAGCAGAAGGAGGCTGGAGGGGACTGGTAGAAACCGGTTTGATCTGAGAGACGTGGAAGACAGGATGTACCTTCATGGAAGAGGGCAGGGCGAGCTTTACCGACACCGGGTTGACCAGCCGCAGGATCCGGAAAGGGCCAATGAAGCGGGGAGAAAGCTTGCGAGACTCTGCCCTGAGGGGAATGTTCCTGGTAGACAGAAGGACAGACTGACCAACCTGATATGCTGGGGCTGGCTGACGGTGGCGATTAGCTTGGCGCCGAGCCCGGCCGCAGGCCTGTTGGAGGGCCCTCCTAGTTTTCCTCCAGATAAGACGACACCGTCTGATATGGAGCTGCACCGAAGGGACGGCCAGCTCCTGTTCCTGATCCGGGAACAATGGGGGTTGGTAACCCAGAGAAGCCTCGAACGGGGACAATCCTGTGGAGGAACTAACTTGGGAATTATGGGCATACTCAATCCACGGGAGATGAGACGACCACGTGGACTGGGCAGAGGCCAACACGCACCGTAATGTGGATTCCAGGTGTTGGTTAGCCCGCTCCGACTGGCCGTTGGATTGGGGGTGGAAGCCAGATGACAAGCTGACGGAAGCCCCCAGCGCCTTACAGAAGGACTTCCAAACAGCTGATGTGAATTGCGGACCCCGGTCAGAGACTATGTCCAGAGGGATACCATGCAGACGGAACACATGGGTCACCATGAGCTGGGCAGTCTCCAAGGCTGAAGGGAGTTTAGGAAGAGGCACCAGATGTACAGCTTTGGAGAATCGGTCCACAATCGTGACCACAACAGTGTTACCTTCTGAGGGAGGGAGTCCGGTCACAAAGTCCAGTGCGATATGGGACCAGGGACGACTGGGAACCGGTAGGGGATGGAGCAGCCCCGCAGGAGGACGATGAGGGACCTTGCCCCGGGAACAGGCAGAACAGGCAGCGACAAAATTCCTAGTGTCTGCCTCCATCGTTGGCCACCAGAATCGCCGCTGAAGAAGCGCCATTGTACGGCGAATCCCAGGGTGACAGGACCACCGGGATGCATGTGCCCATAGGAGAACCTGGGAGCGGGCAGAGGATGGCACATACGAACGGTTAACTGGGCCAGTACCTGGGTCCGGATCATGCTGCAGACCATCCCTTATTGCAGTCTCGATCTCCCAAGTGATCGCCCCAATGACGCAGGAGGGGGGTAGAATGGGCTCTGGCTCTGATCTGGACTGATGACCATCATGCAGGCGGGAGAGGGCGTCAGGTTTGGTATTGCGGTTGCCCGGCCTGTAAGTGAGGGTAAAATTAAAGCGTGTAAAGAACAGCTGCCACCGGGCCTGTCGAGAGTTGAGTCTCTTAGCTGCTTGGATGTAAGCGAGGTTTTTGTGGTCTGTCCAGACCACGAATGGGTGTTCTGCGCCCTCGAGCCAGTGCCTCCATTCCTCGAGTGCCAGTTTGACTGCGAGCAGTTCTCTATTCCCCACATCGTAGTTTTGTTCAGCTGCAGAGAGACGCTTAGAGAAAAAGGCACAGCGATGGAGTTTGCCATCCTCCTGATGGTATTGGGACAGCACAGCACCCACCCCTGAATCCGAGGCGTCCACCTCCACAATAAACTGCCTCAAGGGGTCGGGCTGGACCAGAACGGAGGCCGAGGTAAACCTCTTTTTAAGCTCAGTGAATGCACCCTCTGCTTGGGGAGACCAAACGAACGGTCTGGCTGTGGAAGTAAGCTGGGTAAGGGGAAGAGCTACCTGACTGTAATTACGAATGAAACGCTTGTAAAAATTTGCGAAACCCAGAAATTGTTGTAGTTTGCGACGGGTGTCGGGTCGTGGCCACTCAGCCACCGCGCTAACTTTTTCGGGGTCCGGGCAAACCTGCCAAGCGTGTACAATAAAACCAAGGAAGTTGACGGACTGAGAATGGAACTCGCACTTCTCAGCCTTTACAAACAGACGATTCTCAAGGAGTCGCTGGAGTACCGCACGGACATGGACGATGTGCTCCTCAACAGTGGGCGAAAAAATAAGAATGTCGTCCAGATAAACAAAGACAAAACGATTAAGGAAGTCACGGAGCACATCGTTAATGAATGCCTGGAAGACTGCGGGAGCGTTAGTTAACCCGAAAGGCATGACCAAGTATTCGAATTGGCCCAGGTGGGTGTTGAACGCCGTCTTCCACTCGTCCCCCTCCCGCATTCGGACGAGATGGTAGGCGCAACGCAGATCGAGTTTTGTAAAGACCCGGGCTCCCTGAAGTAGCTTGAACGCCGAATTAATGAGGGGCAACGGGTATTTGTTGCGAACGGTGATGTTATTAAGACCCCGATAATCGACGCACGGACGGAGGGAACCATCCTTCTTACCCACAAAAAAGGACCCCGCTGCTATGGGTGCCGAGGAAGGGCGGATAAGCCCCGACGCCAGGGACTCATTGATGTACTTCTCCATCGCCCCCCTCTCTGGAGCAGACAGATTGTACAGGCGACTGGCGGGTAAGGTTGCCCCAGGGAGGAGGTCGATGGCGCAATCATATGGCCGATGAGGCGGGAGAGATTGTGCCCTCTCCTTACTGAAGACCTCTTTGAGGTCATGATACTCTGCCGGGATAGACGCAACGTCCACCGGGTCGATTGAGCCTACCGTGTCAGAAGAGACGGTTGTCACGGCAGATTGGAGGCAAGTTGCATGGCACTGATTGCTCCACCCGACGATACGCCGGTTTTGCCAGTCGACCTGTGGATTGTGCAACCTAAGCCAGGGGAAACCTAACACAAGGGGTGAGCCGGGTGAAGAAATAACGTTAAACGAAAGGTGCTCACGGTGATTACCCGATACCACCATCTCCAACGGGGAGGACTGGTGGGTCACCCTGGTGATAACGTGTCCATCGATCGCCGTGGCATTAATGGGTTCTCCGAGTGGTTGGGACTGGAATCCACACTGACGGAGAAAATCTGCGTCGATGAAGTTGCCGTCGGCCCCGGAATCCACCAACGCTTCGACCGGAAAGGAAGAGGAACAACCAGAGGTTAGTGTCACAAGAATCATAAGCCTAGGGGTACCATGACATCTAGTTGTGCCCACCCGTAACCCTAGGTCTACCGGTGGGCCCCGTCTTTTGGGCGACAAGGGCAAGCTGAGAGTAAGTGACTTCTCGACCCGCAATAGAGACACCTCCCTTCTTTTAGTCTAACCTCTCTTTCCTTTTTGGTTAGATGCATCTGTCCCAACTGCATTGGTTCTGTGGAAGGCTGCTCAGCCTCTTGTGGAACAGATGCAAATGCCCTAGGTGGGGGGCAGACCGAGGAAGGCTGTCGATGGCTGTGAACTGGAGTAGGGTGTAGGGCCCGGGTGGTATTTTCATATCGTTTCTCTCTTTGACGATTGTCTAATTGTATTGCCAGCGAAATGAGTTCCTCCAATGTGGATGGGGTCCCCCTGCCAGCTAGCTCATCCTTCAGAGGATCATTCAGGGCATTTAGGAACACCCCTCTTAGTGCCTTCTGTCCCCAGCCAGCCTCTACTGCTAGGGTCCGGAATGAGATGGAGAACTCCGCCACAGATAGAGTTCCCTGGGAAAGGTGGAGTAGACGCTGGGAGGCATCTCCAGCCCGGTCCGGCACCTCGAACATGGTTCTGAATAAACTCAGAAAATCAGATGTTGAACGATCAGCCAGGGGGGCTGCCGCGTCTTCGGCCTCGGCCCACTCCAGTGCCCTGCCCCGAAGAAGACCCACAATGTACAAATTCTTAACTTTGTCTGATTCGAAGGTCCGCGGTCTTAGAGTAAAGACATTTGAACACTGCAAGAGGAACCCACGACATTTCCCCAGGGTTCCATGGAAAGGTTCCGGGTCCGTAATATGGTGGTCCATGAGTGGGCTGGGCATAGCTGAAGGAGGTGCCGAGGCTGTGGACAGGAAAAGAGAATTTAGATTATTTACTTTGTCTGTTAAAGCCTGTAACTGTGTTTTTAATTGAGTATTTTCGTCCATAAGGGCCTTCATGGCCTGTTGTTGTTGTTGTCCCAGGAATATTCAGTAATATACAGATATATATTCAATAATATACAGACTTACCGGTGGCTAAAAAAGACCTGGTGTCACCCACAGTCTCCGTCAGGTCTTCTGTTGTGAGGGAGAGGGAATGGGGAGGATCCAAATGCAGGTTTAACAGTTTATTAAGTGCTTAACAAAGGAATCCACGGCAGAGAGATAACGGCTTCAGGCAGTGCTGGATGGCCAAGAGGAAGGGCTGAAGGTTCCTGTGGGGAGAATAAGAAAATTAGTCTGATATCAAAATTTGACTCAGCTTAGAGGTGGTCAGTTTACCACTAGAATCGTTGAAGACCTGACGGAGACTTTGGGTGACACCAGGTCTTTTATAGCCACCGGTAAGTCTGTGCAGCTGGGAGCAATCAGCCAATCCTCCCGTTAGAAGCCATCCAGCACCTGTGAGTTTTGGGGGAGAAAAAAAACACAAACAAGCAGGCCTAAAAGGCCTCACACCACAGTCTGTCAGCCTGTTCATCACCACAGCAAACAGCAAAGGACTCAGAGCAGATCCTTGGTGCAGTCCCACCCTCACACTGAACTCCTATGTCTCACCTACAGCACACCTCACCACTGTCTTACAGCCCTCATACATGTCCTGCACTGCTCTAACATACTTCTCTGTCACACCAGACTTCCTCATACAATACCATAGTTCTTCTCTAGGTACCCTGTCATACGCTTTCTCTAGATCTACGAAGACACAGTGCAGCTCCCTCTGGCCTTCTCTGTACTTCTCTATCAGCATCCTCAAGGCAAATACTGCATCTGTAGTGCTCCTTTTAGGCATAAAACCATACTGCTGCTCACAAATTCTTACTTCAGACCTTAGCCTAGCTTTGACAAATTTTTCCCATAACTTCATCGTTTGACTGATCAGTTTTATTCCTCTGTAGTTACCACAACTCCGCACATCTCCCTTGTTCTTAAAAACAGGAACCAGCACGCTTCTCCTCCATTCATCAGGCATCTTCTCACTTTCTAATATCCTGTTAAACAGCCCAGTCAGAAACTCTACTGCCACCTCATCTAAACACTTCCATACTTCTACAGGGATATCATCAGGACCCAGAGCCTTTCCACTCTTCATCCTCTTCGGTGCCCTCTTTATTTCTACCTTACTAATCCTAGCCACTTTCGACTCCACTATGGTAACGTCTTCTACTCTTTGTTCTCTTTCATTTTCTATGAAAGTTCAATGTCCTGTGTTCAGGTCAATGATCATTTAAACAAACTGATTCCAACAACAGTAAAGCAGGTTGATGGGATTTCTCCAACAATATTTGCCTAAAATCTTGTCTTTAAGAGACGGAGAAGAGAACAATGGAACTCTGGTCTCTAAGGAAACCTTTGGATATGGTTGTTAGTCTGCATCCATTGGCTGACAGAAAAAATGTGCAGGGTCTGCACTCTCTGACTGCTTTTCTAGTTTTGTTGTATTATGATTAATTCCAGTTTGTTTTATTTGGCTGCTTCCTCAGCGCTTAGTGTCAAAACATTATAATCAGTTTAAAAAGAGACCTGGTCAGCAATCTTTCTAAGGATTTTATTGAAGACACAAACTTCAAACTTTACAGAAAATTCTCAACAAGCAAAAAGCTCAGTGTTTCCAAACCTTTAGTAAGAACAATAAGAAAAGATCTTGAAGAAGAATGATAGGATTAGGGCCAGAATTTATTTTTAACATGATCAGACTCAGACCGAATCAGGGAGTCTGACATTTTACATCAGTAACATATTTATTATTCTTCAACATGTAATGAACATTTTGTCTCTAAATGTTCTTGTAGAGAATTTTTCTAATGTGATCCAATTATTTTTTATTCAAGTCGCATTAACATGATCAAACATAAGTTAAAGGTTAAGAAAAATGGACTGCCTTCTAAGACCCATAGAAACTACACCCAGCTCAAATCTACTCTAGTCCCAACCAGAAAACAGAATATTACATAAGATTTTAGAGTAACATTAAGAAACTACTGTATGTGATGTTAGTCTATCGAAGCGATCATCATGGTAAGTTCTCTCACAGAGTAGTTACCGCCTGTAAAGGTTTTCCATTCCACTCCAAAATTTGTGTGAGTGCTATCCTTTCCCCAGCGATAGAGGCCGGTGGGATTTGCTTCGTGACAATTGTTATACCAGAAGCCTCCCAGGAATATCTTGGCACAGTTTCCAAGTGATCGATCCTGGTCTTTGTCAAATGTGGAGAATAGATTCCCATTATGATAACCCAGGGAGTTTCCTGTAGAATTTATCAAAGAAAGACCTGAATGTCAGACTTGAAACAAGTGTTTGAACAAAAACTGACTATCAGACTGATTTATTCTGTTGTGCAGAAGAACGTTTTGAAAATTCTCTGAGGTTTGTTTCCAAGAGGGGCGGTAACAATTCCATTAGACTATAAAAAAGATTGTATTATGATTTACTGGAGCTTTCAAACATTGTTGCCATGGTAACCCACATTCTAACACATCGCACAACCTACTGTCAAGTGTTCAACCAGTGGCCGTTCCAAGCTCTTTTCCGCCAAGCAGCTGTCCCAGCTACACCCCACCAAACTCAGCACCACCTAGCAGCTGTTCTGAGGCTGTTTGAAGCTCTGTCTTGCACTCCTTGGAGCTATGGTTAGGGTTCTAGGATTAGCTAGAAAAAGCTGTCATGATGCTAAAATGGATCTATGACCTCAGGATCAAAGGAAGAGACTTTAAGGATGGAGAATATGTGTGGGTTTACACACCCAAACAGAAGAAAGGACGCTGCCCAAAATTTGACAGCCACTGGGATGGTCCATGCAGAGTACTGGAGCGGGTTGGGGAGGTGGTTCAAAGGCTATGGGTGCCCCCTAAAGTAAGGAAAGTGGTCTTCCACCGGGACAGATTAGCACCATATTGAGGGCAAGTTGTTCCGTCATTTGAACTGGATCCTGATGGTGGTTTGTGCCTTGCATGACAGCATCCAGCATCAGGTATGAATGGGTGTGTGAATGGGTGAATGTGAGCTACACTGTAAAGTGCTCTGAGTGCCAATTCAGGTGGAAAAGTGTCATATTAGTTGAGTCCGTTTATCATTTTACCATCCTCAACCACGGGGAAACACGGGAGACACTGCAAATGGAGACGTGTTGGGCACAGCTCTAAAGAAGACTCATTAGAGTCTTCTTTAGAGTCTAATGAAGACTCATTAGTCTTCATTAGAGTAATGAGTCTAATGACCTCATTAGAGTTCATTAGACCCATGAACTCTGAGCTATATAGTCTCAAATAGCTATGAGACTATAAATATATACTTTGTATATATAAATATATATAGTCTATATATATATATATATATAGACTATATATATATAAAACAGCTATATATATATATATACAGTGCTGTGCAAAAGTTTTTGCCCCCTTACTGATTTTTCATCTTTTTGCACCTTTGTCCCACTTAACCTTCTCAAATTATCAAACAAATTTAAACATTACACAATGATAACCCAGGTATTTAAAAAATGCAGTTGTCCTGTTGTGATTTTATTTGTTGAGAGAAAAATCCTCTCCAAACCTACATGCTCCTCTGTGAAAAAGTATTTGCCCCCTTGTTAAAAGGTGAGGTAATTGTGATTAATCCTACCACTGGGGAAAGCGGAGTTCAATTTCATGGCCACACCCAGGTCTGATTGCTGCCCGACATTCCCAATCAGGAGACCACTAGTATAAAACCTGTCTGACAAGGTGAGGTAGGCCATATTGAACACACATCATCATGCCACGTTCCAGTGAGCTTCAAGAGCAAACAAGAAAGAAAATTATAGAGATGTCTCAGTCTGGAAAAGGATACAAAGCCATTGGTAAGTCTTTGAGACTCCAGCGGAGCACTGTCAGAGCCATCACCAAAAATGGAGAAGACATGGCACAGTGGTGACCCTTTCCAGGAGTGGCCGACCTCCAAGAGCATGGCGCAGACTAGCTGCAGAAGTCAACAAGGATCCAAGAACCACTTCTAAACAACTGCAAGACTCACTAGCTACAGTTAATGTCAATGTTCATGACTCCACCATCAGAAAGACACTAGGCAAAAATGGCATCCATGGAAGAGTTCCAAGGCGAAAGCCACTGTTGACCAAAAAGAACATCAAGGCCCGACTCACTTTTGCCAAGAATCATCTTGATCATCCCCAAAGCTTTTGGGAAAATGTTTTCTGGACTGACGAAACAAAAGTTGAACTTTTTGGGAGACATGCATCCTGTTACATCTGGCGCAAAAAGAACACTGCATTTGATAAAAAGAACATTGTGCCAACAGTGAAACATGGTGGAGGAACGGTGATGATCTGGGCTTGCTTTGCTGCTTCAGGACCTGGTCTACTTGCTATTATTGATGGAACCATGAATTCTGTTCACTACCAAGAAATCCTGGCAAAGAATGTTCGGCTGTCAGTTCGAGACCTCAAGCTAAAGCGCACCTGGGTTCTGCTGCAAGACAACGATCCAAAGCACACCAGCAAGTTCACTTCTGAATGGCTAAAATTGAACAAAATGAGGGTTTTGGAGTGGCCTCTTAAAGTCCTGACCTGAACCCTATTGAAATGCTATGGCATGACCTTAAAAAGGCTGTTCATGCCCAAAAACCACCCAATTTGGTTGATCTTAAACAATTTTGCACAAAAGAGTGGGCCAAAATCCCATCACAGCGATGTGAAAGACTCATCACCTCTTATCGCAAACGCTTGACTGCAGTTATTGCTGCAAAAGGCGGCTCAACCAGCTATTAGGTTTAGGGGGGCAATTACTTATTCACATGGCCCTATGTAGGTTCAGATATTGTTTTATCCCTTAATAAATGACATTGGCACTGAAAACTGCATTTTGTGTTTACTTGTGTTTTATTTTTGTATAATATTCAAGTTTGGCTGATCTGAATTGGATGAGTGTGACAAACGTTCAAGAAATGTCAGAAAATGGTCAGGGGGCAAAAACTTTTGCACAGCACTGTATATATAGCTATGACAATAGCTATATATTTATAGCTATTATATACGTATATATAGCTGAAGTCATTTATTCCTTCATAGCTATATATATATATATATATGTATGTATATAGCTATGAGACTAAAAATCCATTAAAAAATACTCAAATATTAAGGCCAAAAACCACTTCTTCACACTCTAACGAACATACTCAATATCAACTCTGAATTTAAATTCTTGTATTCTTATTCTCCTTTGAGAATCTCATTTCCGGGTCACCACAGGAAGTCAGTTTCTTCCATCTAACCCTATTTGCTGCCTCTTCTTGTAGAATGTGATTATCTTGCACTGTTTCGTCTACTGGTGGTTCCAAATCTAGCATCCTTCTTTTGACGTACTCTCTCGCTCTCTTCTCTACACATGTCCAAACATTCTCAGTCCGGCCTATCTAACTTCATCTCCAAAACATCGAACATGTTCTGTTCTCCTGACATAATAATAATAGAATTTTTTTTTATAACACACTGTATATTTCCAGTGGAGATCTCAAAGTGCTACAATGACCAAAAGCAACAACAAACAGCAAAAGTACATAAAACCACAAGATAAAAACACACTAAAAACTTTGTTGAAAAGCCTGTAGGAATAAAAATGTCTTCAGTCTTTTTTTAAAAACCTCAACACTCTGTGGACCCCTTAAGCTCTCGGGAAGAGCGTTCCAGAGCCGTGGAGCAGCTGCCTGGAAGGCCCTGTCCCCCATAGTGGAGAGTTTGGTCCTTAGTTGGTGCAGACAGGAGGGTGAGGAGGAGGAGGAGGAGCGCAGGTCTCAGACAGTGGTGTGGAGGGTTACGAGTTCTCGGAGATAAACAGGTGCAGTGCCGTGTATGCACTGATGGGTGAGGAGGCAGAGCTTGTACTGAATTCTGTATTTAACGGGTAGCCAGTGGAGGGATTTGAGGATGGGAAGGTTAGGGATGGGAAGGTTAGGAAGGAAGGTTAGGCTAACCCTATACTCATTTTTAATCCTGTCTATCCAGGTCACTCCCAGAGAGAATCTCAACATATTTTTCTCTGTTATCTCCATCTCTGCTTCCTGTCTTTTCCTCAGTGCCACTGTCTCTAGACCAGGGGTCACCAACCCGGTGCCCACGGGCACCAGGTCGCGACCGCATCAGTCGCTTGCAGGCCAGTTCTAAAAATAGCACTAATCACAAATTAGCTCTGTCTTAAATTTTATTTAATTATGTTGCTATTCTTTTTGAATTTTATTTAAAGTGATGTAATTTAAAAACAAATACATAAAAACGTAAACGTGAGCGCTGCAAAGATGATATTACAAACGCGTTTTCTACCCACAAAACATGGCAGAAAAAAGGAACAAAACTTATAATTTTCACAGTGAATGGGAGGAAGAGTTCTTTTTTACTAACGTGAAAGAAAACTGTGTGTGTCTCATCTGCGATGCGACTGTGGCGATGCAGGGTCGCACCGTCCTTATTTTGAAAGGAGTCGATTTTTGTCAAATCTTACATAATTGATCATTTGTACAAACATGGTTCATGGTTTATGATTTGATAACTGTTGTAAAAATAGAAAAAAGATTTCCTGCAAAATGTTGTGGAAGTGATCATTTGAAAATGAAACACTTGGATATTGCATACTAAAATGTATCTGTTTCCTACCTTGTTTAATCATACTGAAATAATTATTGTGATGGATCATTAACAATCAGTGTCTTCACATAAAATATCAATAATAATATAAAATTAAAGGTATACTATGTAACTTTGTTATTTCAGAAGTGTATTATCAAAGTGGTAGCCCTTTGCATTACTCAGTGCCCTTTAAGTAGCTCTCAGTTTCGAAAAGGTTGGTGACCCCTGCTCTAGACCAAACAGCATGGCCGGTCTCACCACGGTTTTGTACACTTTCTCTTTCATTTTAGCTGAAAGTCTTCTATCACACCTGATACTTTTCTCCACCCCATCCAGGCTGCCTGGAACGGGTTAGGCTGTAAAGCCTAACCTGTTTTCTGCACCAACATGGCCATTGAAGTCTGCTCCAATAACAACTCTGTCACAAATGCTTTGAATCAACTCATCAAGGTCTGAACAGATTTTCTCTTTCACCTCGATCTCCTACCATCCACAGGTAGGATGTGTTAAAAAAAAACTGTCATTTTTACA
Organism: Neostethus bicornis; assembly: GCA_902685375.1. Lineage (NCBI taxonomy): Eukaryota > Metazoa > Chordata > Actinopteri > Atheriniformes > Phallostethidae > Neostethus > Neostethus bicornis. Next base: position 88,709 of record CACRXE010000029.1, read on the forward strand.
AAGGTAGTGCGACATTATTCTGTTACATCCTCATTTCTCTCAACTCTGTAACTTGTGTTAAATTGTTTGTCTGATCTTGAATCGAAAGTCTTGGAAAAAAGTGATTACCCCTTGAGGATTAATAACGTATTTCTGATTCTAACCCAAATGTCTCTGTGGACTTTAAAGGTTAAAAAGACAGGAGGCAGAGATAAAATGTAAGTCCTGCTGCCCAAATCACGGACATTTTGAAGAAAGTGACATTCCTTACCCGCTCCTCCTCTGTTGTCGAATTGACCCACGACCAAACGGTACCCTTCTGACTCAGATTCAACTAGAAATAAGGAATACTTGGCAAATTTTTCTCTTGTGCCAAAGTCCTTAATCTTTATCAACAGGTTGTACTTTCCCCGTCTTGTAAGGTGATGCATGCTCTCTAAACCTGCTCACAGTCACAGTTACAAAAACAAACAACAGAGTTTAACAATCTCTTTCTTTTCATAGCTGCCACACTGGGATCGTCTAGGGACCACCCTGCTCTTTACTAAACTTTGGAGATGATTTGTTTAAATAAAAGTATCTTTATCTTTCCATGCGAGGACATGTCTCACCCAGCCAGTACTCTCCATGGGGATGCCCAAAACCGTTCTTGTAGTGTTCCCAGCTTCTAAAGAAGTTAAGTGAGCCGTCCATCCTCCTCATAATCACCTAAAAACACAAGTTCAAGATATTGAACAGTTTAATTTCCAGGACAAAGGAGTAAAATGTCCTGGTTCTGCTCCTGGGACTGATCCACAAGTTTATCCTCCCGCTGCTTTCACAATGAGAGGGGAAATATAAACAGAACAGAGGTTCCACAGACACCAGCCTCACCGTCCAGGGTCCATGCTTTGTGTCCATGTCACAGTAAACCTATAGATAAAACACACATTTTAACACTTCCAGCTCTTTAAAATAATACCATCAGGAACACCTGACGTGTGAGGAATACCTTGATGAAAGGCCCACATTTTTTGGGACTGATCATGTACACCCCACTTTTCATCTTACTGTTTTCAATTGAAAGTTGTTCACAGTCCTTTCTGGGTTTCTTGCTGGAGATCCTCAGAGGAACCACGAGGAGGAGAAGAAGAAGAACAAGAACTGATGGCACCTGAAAGATGAAATGAGTTTACATTACATCCATGTAGGAGAGTCTGGAATGTGCTTTATAAGATCAAGTTAAAGTTTCCTACAGAGGAAAATGAAGCAGTGGAACCATGCCGTGGAGGTTCATCGGCTCGTCTCAAACGTGCTTTGTTTTCTAACTCAGATGTTTCAGCTACAGTCTGACTCTAAACACCCAGTCTTTTAATAGGTCTATTCCAGAACTATAGAAGTCCTTTTGGCCGTCCTAAAGATTCCACATATTAAACTGTTGTCTATGTGTGTCATGGTAACTGGGCAGAGATGATGCGCATACAAAAGGTGCTTAAAACTTAGCTGAGAGAGGTCAGGGACACCAACAGAAGGAAATTGGAGCAGAAGCTGCAGCTGAATAGCACAAGAGAGGTGTGGGGTGGCATGAGAAGCATGACAGGATGCAGCTCCAGGAGAGGAAGAGCTACCCTAGAGGGGGATGCTGAGAGGGCCAACCTGCTTAACGACTTATTCAACGGGTTTGACTGTCCATCACCGCCATTCTCCATCTATGCCCCTCCCCAACGAGCGCCGCTGGAACCATCCCGTCCCCCAACACATCATCACCCACCACAACCCATCTCCCATTGTCAACCCCTGGGGAGAAAAACACTCACCCTCCCACTGTCTTCATTGCAGCCCAGGTGAGCAGCCAGCTGAAGAGACTGTGTCCCAGCAAAGCAGCCAGTCCAAACAAAGTGAGTCCATGGCTCCTGAAAGCCTGTGCTCTGGAGCTAGGTGACCCTCTGCAGTCCCTGTCCTGTTCTACTGACAGACTCAGGAAGTCATTTATTCCTCAGACTGTCAGGCTCTGCAAGTCCTCTCTGAGCAGGACCTGAGTAATTGCATAACATCAAGACTTCTTCTCTGTAGGACACGTTACACTTTGAACTGGACTCTTGTGTTCATCAGTATTGCTGCAGTTTGTTACTGCTTGTTTTCACATTATGTTTGTTTTATTTTATTCAGTAGACTTTTTGTACACATTGCTGCCTACTATCTCTCATTTATATACTGTATCTGTCATCTATCATTTATATATCTATCATCTATCTTCCTATGTTTGTGACATCAGTGTTTATTAGACTTAAACACATACAAAACCTCAGTAATTGTTTCTGATTTCTTCCTGCTGTTTTACCAGAACATGAATTTAAAACTAACCTATCATGCTTGCAGTACTGTTTAAGTTTTAACACTAGAAATCCGACCATGGTAACATCCGAATCACCAGTGAACAACTGTTATTGTTACATAAAAGAGAATGAGATTGGCTTTCTTGAACCATTTCAGCAAAACCTGTTTTGTCAGTTTGTCACTTTGAAGAGATCAAAACATAAGTTTTTCATTTGTTCTTAAGCTTTATTGACTGAAGGATCCGAATCAGATGTACTTCAGTGATTCCATACATGGTAAAATAGTGTGTTACAGGAGCGGCCCTGTAATCATAAAAAAAGAAATGGTAAGTTTGTACAGTATATAAAGTAATACGGAATAAAAAACAAATAAAAGTAATAGTGGAGGTAAAAAATTAAATAAAACAAGTGATATAACTTAAAAATCTATTCCCATGCAGTACAGACAGAATGTGTATGAGGAGATAAAACATGGCATAAGGGGTTGAAAAGTGACATAAAGTGATGAAAAATGAATATAAATACAAGAAAAAATACAAATTTTTCTTTCTTTAATGTGAAATTACAATGTGGCCGAAATAAATAAATGATAATAATAACATAAGGTGATCCAAAGTTATCTCTTTGAGTTATTGTATTGGGAGTGAAAAACTTCTAGTACCGGGTGGTTTTTGAGCACAGCTGTCTCTTGAAGAAGACGCTCTGCTGTTTGTCTAGAATAGGGTAGAGAGGATGGTTGGGGTCATCCATGATAGATAAAGTTTCTCCACCATTGCTTCAAGTATATCCTGTCAGCCGTCTTTCTGATAAGCCACAATAAACTGTACTTTTACCCCAACATTTTGCTTGAGAAAATTGTTCCCAGATATTAAAAAAGCTTACCTAGACTTGTCTATCCATCTGAAGACTAAAGCTGAAATTGTATTTGGAGCATTAACAGTTTTTTATTTCTAAAGTGCCAAATATAGTGAATACCCAACAAAAATCAGCATAAAAAAAGATCAGGGCGCCCAACAAAGGCTAAGCAAAGTTAAAGAAATCTTTTTCTTCTTTCGACATTTCCCTTCAGGGGTCGCCACAGCAATTAAGTTTCTTCCATCTAACCCCATCTGCTGGATCTCATTCGGTCAAGCCAACTATCTTCATACCTTCCTTTACTGTATCTATGAACCTCCTATTTAGTCTTCCTCTAGATCTCTTTCCTGGTGGTTCCAAATCCAGCATCCTTCTTCCGATGTACTCTCTCTCTTCTGCACACCTCCAAACCATCTCATTCTGGCCTCTCTGACTTTGGTTTTGGAGGTTTTATCTCCAAAACCTCCAAACATGTGCTGCTCCTCTGATGTATTGATTTCTAATCCTATCCATCCTGGTCACTCCCAGAGAGATCTGATACTTTTCTCCACCCATTCCAGCCTTCCTTAACACGCTTCTTCACCTCTCTTCCACACTCTCCATTGCTCTGGACTGTTGATTCAAACTACTTAAAAGGTTCCACCTTCTTTATCTCTTCTCCCTTTAACTTCACTCCAGCTTTTCCTCCACGTCTTCCCTCCTCTCACCAGAGATCACAATGTCATCAGCAAAGTTAAAAAAAAATTCAATGTTATACTAGTGTTGTAGTTGTAGTTGTAGTAGCTTGATGTTGATATATCTCTCTCCTCTGCACATGTCCAAACCATCTCAGTCTGGCCTCTCTGACTTTAAAACCTCTAACATGTGCTGTTCCTCTGATCCTGTCCATCCTGGTCACTCCCAGAGAGATCTTCAGCATCTTCATCTCTGCTACAAACATCTCTGTTACATGTCTTTTCTTCAGTGCCACCGTCTCTAGACCAAACCGCATGGCCAGTCTCACCACGGTTTTGTACTCTTTCCCTTTCATTTTGGCTGAAACTCTTCTATCACACATCACACCTGTTACTTTTCTCCACCCGTTTCAGCCTGCCTGTACACGCTTCTTCACCTCTTTTCCACACTCTCCAAGTAACAATAGAAGTATTATAGATAGCAGATCAAGTAAAAAAAAACATGTTTGTTGATCGATCCAGCTCGAGTTTTTTCAGCAGCAGATGTCACACATCGATGACGACATCATCAATGACAACATTATCGATGTGTGTGTGTATATATGTATGTAAATGAAACTGGGAAAGAGCAAATTGTCCTGGACAGTAAATAAAATGAAAGTTAACCCCCCCTTGCCTCCTTTCCCGTATTTATTCTGTTTGGAGTTGCCAATGAAAGTCCTCTGACAGACTGAGGGCATGAGAAACTCTTTGCCTAAATCTAAAACAATCTGATAATTTAGTGTGAACTCCCTGTGACCGGCCTTGGCCAAGGCTGATTTATCTCACATCCCCTCAGTGCTCCCTCCGAACTCCACTCCAACACGCTCCCCTAAACGCTGTTTTTGTCTATAAATTTTGGGCTTAGTAACTAGAGTGTTCTTTCTTTTGTTTCAAACTTGCCCAGCTAGATTCAATCTGTGGTGATGAAGTCGAGTGAGTTATTTTTTTGGACACCAAACAAACCTTCTCTCCTCCTTGGTATCTCTATTACTTTTACAAAGGTAGCACAACACTGTTCCGCTGCATCCTCAATTAGCTCGACTCTGTAACCTGTGTTAAATTGTTTGTATGTTTGATCTTGAGTTGAAACTTTGAAACTTGAAACTTTTTTATTTCGGACTCAGTCTCCTATAACATTATATACATTAACAAAAACAAATCCTCATATTCAAATGATACAGGTGACCAAGAACAGGCTGAAGCAAAAAAAAATGCTTGTGTGCCCAAAAAAAACTAGCTTTTACAACATAGGTTACCTTGAAACAAATTTACAGAAAAGATGGAAAAAAGGAAAAAAATGACACAAATCACAAAATTTAGTAACTTTCAAAAATAAATTGTGAGAGTTTCTTTTTAAAAATTTTAAACGAAACACATTCTTTTATATCTTTAGTTATAAAATTATTCCATAAATGAGGTCCAACATAAGATAAACACCTTTGTCTGAACCCTTTCTGGTTTAGGGTAAAATAAATTTACAGTCATCTCTGAAATCATAAACAGTTTGTTGAAGTTTAAAGTATTTTTGTATATTTACGGGTAAAACATTTAACTTAGCTTTAAACATAAATTGAAGTACTTTGAAATGATGTAAATCTTTAAATTTAATCAATCCAGATTTAATAAATAAAGGATGTGTGTGTTCAAAATACCCAACTTTGTTTATTAATCTTATTGCACGTTTCTGTAATAAAAAGATCTCATTAATTAAAGTTTTATATGTTCCACCCCACAGTTCAACACAATACGTAATTTAAGGAAGAATTAAAGAGGAGTAAATAACAGATAAAGCCTTAAAACTGAATAAATCTTTAGTTTTATACAGTATTCCTAGAGTTTTTGAGATTTTTGTCTTTATATATTTTACATGTTGTTTCCATGTCAATTTAGCATCGATTATAATTCCTAAAAATTTTGTTTCATAAACTCTTTCAATTTCAACATCATCTATTTTAAGTTTTGTATCACTATCAATATCCTTTTTCTTACCAAAAATCATATATTTTGTTTTTGCTATATTAAGTGATAACTTATTTAAATCAAACCAGACTTTAAGTGGTTGTAATTCATGTTGAATGTTGCTCAATAATTCCTGGAGTTTTTTTCCTGAACAGACTATTGTTGTGTCATCGGCAAACATAATAAATTTAAATAAATTTGAACAATTACATATATCATTAATAAATATATTAAAGAGTTTTGGTCCAATAACAGATCCTTGTGGTATTCCACAAGTTACCAATCTAAAGTTTGATCTTACATTGTTTATTTCAACACACTGTTTTCTGTTTTCTAAATAACTTTTTATCCAGGAATATGCAGTTCCTCTAATACCATATTTTTCTAATTTTGTTAGTAATTGTTTAGAAAACAGTTAACAACTACCTACGCAGTGATGAATATGACTGAGGAGGTCAGTTCCTTTATGGACAGAAATGAATATGTAATTGGTATCTATATAGACTTAAAACGAGCATTTGATACTATAGATCATAAACAATTACTAATTTATCTGTATGAACCTTTACAATCTGGTTTTCGTCATAAACACAGCACCGAAACTGTTCTGCTTGAGGTTACCAACGACATCCTCCTCTCCTCCGACTCGAGTCAGCTCTCCATCCTCATTCTCCTGGATCTCTCTGCAGCTTAAACACTCATTCACGCCTTCATTACATCCCGCTAGGATTACTGCAACAGCATTCTGTATGGAACACCTTCCAAAACACTCCTTAAACTTCAATACATTCAGAACTCTGCTGCCCATCTCTTTACCCACACCCGCACATTCCACAGGTAGCAACCATACGTACATGTAAAGGAATGCTAATATAGCCAGCAGAGTTAGTCACCTTGCTCCCAACAGTCAAAAGTACTTCACCAAAAGCTTGGGTTTTCTAGTGTTAAACTCACCATTATTGTGGCAGCTCGAAGGCAATGACGAACTGATGAAGAAGCTAAACGTTCAAAGTCTTTGCTGCAGGTGAACTGCTGCTTCTTCTCATACTCATCACTTTTTAAACCTGCAGAAGGCGAAGAGGCAACGCCACAACTGTCCAATAAGGCTCCAGCTTCATATCAGGGATTCGCTTTTCCGGTAAAACATGGCTTTTAAAAATACCGTACTGGGTACAGGTCGTACTGAAAATTAGTCACAAAACTGCAGTCTGACACAAAAACAAGTTTAAGGTTATTTGCCATTTCTTAAAATGTGAAAAAAAATAGTCACTGTTGTGTATAAATAAATAATAGTTTCACTAGTCCATGAGGCCCCGTGACAGACTGGCGACCTGTTCGGGGTGTTCCTTGCCCTCGCCTTAAATCAAACGGGATGGGCTACGGCACCCCCCACAGTTCCATAAGGGATAAACGGATAAGAAGGTGACTCACTGACTGACTAGTCCATGAGCCAGAGCAGATATCGGTACCACCTCTGGTGACTAAACTTAAGTGGTACTAACATGCCCATGCGCTCACACTATGTACACACAAAAAGATGTGATAGCCTTTAATAACCGGTAGTTTAAGGCAGTGATTTTCAACTTTTTTTGAGCCAGGGCACATTTTTTACATTGGTAAAAATTTGCGGCACAACACTAACAAAAAATGTTATAAAATGACTCTGAACGATATATTTAATTACAATATAATTTTCAATTTATTTATACTCAGTCAGTGTGAAACCTGGACCTGTTTAGATGAACACAAAGCCGATATCACAGCAGGAACAGAAGAAAGACACACACGAAGCTCTTCGTCAACAACTCTCAGTCTCTCTCTGCTTTCAGTTTTTATGGAATTTAGGCTCTAAAAGCTCAGCTCACACAGATATGTTGTGGAAAATGGGAGCAATGTCAGTACAGCTTTGTTGGCCAGAATGGGTAACTCCTTGGCAGCAGTCAACCAAAAACTGTCCAAAGGAGGATCAGCAAATCTTGGTTTTAAACCCCAATCCTGTTTCAGTTCAGTTAGTTCCTCTTGCTCTTGTAAAGTCATGTCCTTTTCAACAACTGATGCTGAGCTGTATGAGTCCCTAACCCAGTCAAAGCAGTCAGTGGAGGCTGAAGAGTAATAAAATGACAACTTCTCCTCAAGACTTTTGAAATGTTTACATAGTACCTTACACAGTGCAGCAGTAGGACTTTGCCGTTTCTTTGTGAGAGGGAACATCTCCAGGTTGGCACGTGGCACATGTTGTTGCCAGAGGTGGACCTTTAAACAGAATACATTAACTTTATCTATGCTTGTAAGCAGGTTTTCATTTCGGCCCTACATCCTTGTGTTCAGTTCATTCAGATGATGAAATATATCAGCCAGGTATGCCAGCTTTCCGCACCACTCATCATTTGAAAACAGATTTGAGTATTCAGACCTCTCATTTGTCAGAAACATTTTAAGTTCCTCTCGCAGCTCACACACACGGGCCAGCACCTTACTGCGTGACAACCATGGGACATTCGTAAGGAGCAACAAGGCCTTATGCTCAGCTCCCATTTCCTCACACAGAGATGCAATACGGCTTCTCAGAGGTCGTGTCTTTACAAAATTCACTATGCACACCACATCGTGTAACACAGGAACCAGTTCTGCTGGTAAAGTCTTAGCAACAAGGGCCTGATGGTGCAATGAAACAATCCGGTCTGGGTTCCTTTCCTTCACTCTGCTCACAAAGTCTTTAGTACGCCCGACCATGGCTGCAGCTCCATTAGTGCAAACACTTGTGCAGTTTTCCCATGTAAGTCGTCCCTGGTCCAGATATTGTGATGTGACCCGAAAAATGTCTTCGCTAGTTGTGTTTTCTGGCAGTGCCTTGCAAAAAAGGAAGTTTTTGCTAATGGCATCTCCATCCACAAAATACACATTAGCCAGGAGCTGAAAATGTCTGCTAATATCCGTAGTTGTTAACGTGCATCGCAAATTTCCTACTGATAAGTATCTTTTCCAAAACATGGTTTTCAATGTCTATAGACATGTCATCAATACGTCTGGCAATTGTGTTATGAGAGAGCGGGACTTTTGGTATGTATTTAACTGCTTTGGGGCTGACCTATTGTCGTAGAGCTGAAGTTGTTCTAACTAGACTTAGACTTGGGCACTGCGCCCTGGCGGAGAGTTTGAAATTAGTCGGCAAACATCCCAGTGGGCTGTGTGAGTGTGGAAACGCTGAATCGGTTGCCCATGTAATGTTGTCATGCAGCAAATACAATCGAGAAAGAAGACATCTTTTTGTTCAGTTGGCAGATACAGATGTAACCGTTTTTTCACTCAAGTCGTTGTTGTTTTCAGTAGAAAAACAAGTTGGAGAAGCCGTACTTTTTTATCTGCGCCGCACTGGCCTTTTTTCAAAGATCTAATGTCAACCTTTGGTCTACCTGTGGAGGGCAGCATTGCGCACTCGAGCGTATATCCTGCCGGAAATGATTTGAAGAAGAAGAAGAAGACCATCTCGTTGACAATGGCTAGCAGGCAGGTAGTTATAATATCTCTGCCACAGTGTGAGGCTTTTTTGATTTAGCAACAAGTTTGGCTACTAGATTACTAGCTTTTAGTGGTTTCTCATTTACCTTTGTGGTTTTTCTGATTAAGGTTGTCTGTTTCTCTGTGTTTACACGCAGTCAAACAAAATTGTCTGTCGGCTTGATTTGAAGCAACAGGTGTTTCGTTTGAAGATCGTGTTTAAGCTATGTCTGGACACCAGACATAATGGAGTAGGTGTCGTCTCATCCTCGGTGAAAGTAAATCCATAAGAAAGATAGCTTTCACTACATTGCCTTGAGCTCAAAGTCTTTGCTTTCTTTTTTCCACCACTCATACGAGGGCGTTCATCTGGGTCAGAATCTTGTACAGAGCCCATTTCGGAGTTTGCAGTTGTCCTTTTTAAAAACTTCTCAATGGCTGTCACCACGATCGCTCACGTGCATTATTAATTCTCTCGGAGAAATGAGGCAATCGGCTACATGGACGAATATCAAATTACTCTCCCAGTCTTTATGGCACGAACACCGGTTAATGACATAATATTTACAGAAAATGATTAATAAATGTTTTATAAAATTTTAAAAAAGTGATATTGGATCATTTCTCACGGCATACTTGACAATCTCTCACGGCACACTAGTTGGAAATCACTGGTTCCTTCAGGGTTGTGAGAGTTTCAGCGCAGCCTACCTAAACGATGTGGTCATCTTAAGCAATACGTAGGAAGACCACCTACGGCACTTAAGGAGAGTCCTGGACTGCCAGACAATGTCAACCTGGGAGAGGAGGAGGGTGATATGACGGAGCAGACATAGCAGCGCGCACCCCCACCGAACCTCCCCCCCTCTCACACACACACACACACATATGCATGCGCACACACTCATCTCTGCCTTTAACACTCCGACACCAGTGACGGATTTTACGGGATATTATCAGGGGTGCACACCTGATATTTCACCGGGAGAATAGTTGCTGGGCTTACTACACTTTGCACAATAGGTTTTGTCAAACTGAGGCAACGCCCTGAATGGCTGTTTAAATTCCCTTCCGGATCGGCGGGCGGAAGTGACGTCACGGGGGAATTAATCAGGGTTAAGTGGAACTTCAGCCTGAGGGGAGGGACAAAAAGTATATATTTGGGGGAGATATTTTATTTGGGGAGGGGGTTTTTTTAAGTGGAAAGACATTTGCTTTAATGAAGAGATTTATGCATTGTTGGCATTAATATTCATAAATACTTGTAAAAAAAAAAGGTCACCATAATTATCCATAAAGCATATCCCAGAGTACCGTAATTTCACGGCCATTAGGCGCACCATACGAAAAGGCGCAGTCTCAGTCACACACCGCCTTACAACAACACACACGCATGCATGCAAATGTGCGTATTAAAAAATAGATCGGGAGCAAAACTGAGTTTGGTTGTGTTTTATTTAAGTAGTAACGATACTAAACAAGCACATTACCGGTAATAGTCTTTATTCAAATCCGTCAAAGTCCTCATCCTCTGTTTTGGAATCGAGCAGCTGCGCAACATCCAACAGAGCAGGTCCACTTCGCTCCTCGCTGTCAAAGTCACTGTCTGTACTGTGCGGCTCCTCAGGAAGGATACCAGCTTTTGAGAAAGCTCGGATGACAGTACCAGCAGACACGTCAGTCCAAGCATCTACAATCCATTGGCAAACTGTAGCTTAACTTGCCTGGCACTGCCTTCCACCCTTCGTGAAACTGTGGTCTCCTTCGGTCATCCATCGCTCCCACGCCGCTCACACTTCACTCTTTAATGTTCTCATGTGTTTTCTTTCAGGTCCGCCTCGCGGGCACGGCGTTTTCTTTTAGGTCCGCTTTTTCTCACACACAAGGCGCACCGCACAAAAAGGCGCACCGCTCATTTTGAAGAAACTTTTGAAGAGACTTTTAGGTGCGCCTTATGGCCGTGAAATTACAGTATCAACAATAAACACCCTTACAACAGAAGCGCGACTCTGCCTAGATTTATAAATCAACTATGCACATCACATTATTACTTATGTCTTAAAAGCCCATACGGGCCGGGCGTCTTGAAGGTACATGACACCAAATAAAATAAATCATCTATCAAATCATCATCAATCATATTAACGTGAAAAGTGAGCAGTATGATTCAGTGATCTTGTTGCATTGTAAAAGTATTAAAATGTCCCTGCTTCCAAAAAAACATTTGTTACTTTTATCAGGAACAAACTTTATGTGCTCATTGTCTATTTGCTACTTCATGCAACTGTTGTTTATCACAGATTTAGGTAACGACTACCAGACATTATGAGGCGACAACGTAACAGAGTTTTGAGGACATTGCTATTCTGGTTTTTTAAAGCGTTTCATAAATATCTTTCTGATATAATAAGTAATACAAAAGAGGGAAACAGTTACCACTGCTACCTGTCCTTCTTCTTTCGGCATTTCCATTCAGGGGTCGCCACAGCAAGTCAGTTTATTCCATCTAACCCTATCTGCTGTATCCTCTTTGGTCACACCAACTATCTTCATGTCTTCCTTCACTGTATCCATGAACCTCCTCTTTGGCATTCCTCTAGTGGTTCCAAACCCAGCATCCTTCTGCCGATGTACTCGGTCTCTCTTCTCTGTACATGTCCGAACCATCTTAGTCTTGCCTCTCTACCTTTACCTCCAAAACCTCTAACATGTGCTGCTCCCATGATGTACTCATTTCTAATCCTGTCCATCCTGGTCACTCCCAGAGAGATCCTCAGCATCTTCATCTCTGCTACCTCCATCTCTGCTTCCCGTCTTTTCTTCAGTGCTACTGTTTCTAGACCAAACAGTTTCTAGACCACTGCTACCTGTCCAACAAGTGGTAATACTGTATATCTGCTGTTTCTAGGAGTACATACTGTATTTAACCTCGCCTAATTTAGTTAATTTTTCAATGTTCCTAGCCAAGACATACTTCTTAGTAGGCATGATTTCTTCCATATGTATGGCAAAAATCTTGTTGACAACAACTGTGTAAAGTTTCAGATCTCTACGTACAAGTGCTTTTGACTTATTGACCTTTTAGTATATAAATATCCATTTGGAACAAGCTATCCAAAAGCATGCCTCATGGAGCTGAGGCATGCGTCCTGATGCACCAAGATGGCGGCGCGTTGTGGTTGTAAAATTCCATTACGCAGCTGAAAAACAAGCGATCGGATCGGTCCGGTTTTGGACCAATCCCCTCGTTTTGAAGGTGGAAGTATCAGCTATCTTTATATGCCAATCATATATTTTTAAGTGCCGTCGTTAGCCAGCTAGCAGCTAACAAGCTAACGCTGCTGTCAGCTGAAGGAGGAGCGCTTGTTTCATTCAAAGCCTTCTAACAAACAAGCCCATGATCGGAAAGTTTCGCGAACGGTCTCATTTTGTAGATAACTTCGTGAATAAAATAAAAATACCCAGGATGAACTTAGAAACACAGCTTGGCAGTTGCTATGGAGATATGAATGTGACTGCTACGTTGTACCATGGATTTCTCACAGAGAAAAAAAATCACGTTTTCTGGAGTATTTCTCCAAACTGGTTTACTTTTGAGAAAATACAATTTCATATAGTTATTCTGTGGATTGTTACGGACAAAATGAAACCAATTATATAAAGATCGAACCCGTCTGAGGCCGTCAGAACTTGATCACCGGCAAGAAATGCGCTCTACACAGTTTGTTTTTTTTTTTGCGGATAATTTGTTATTTTTTCTTGAAACTAGTGAAAACATAACAATGGATGTCATGATCGTTTTCTTGAAAGTCTAAGCTTTAAAACGAGGTATAACTTAGTGGAGTTGAACAAAGAATAAGTGTCTTTATGAGTGCAGACAAAATAAAAACACAAAACGTACCAGTGCCGGTAGTGTGGATGTTAAGAAGTTAAGGTGTGGATCTTTGGAAAAAAAACATGATGATGAACTTAAATTATGTTCCAATCTTTTCTGTTTAAAGAAGAAATTTAAGTTATAATTGCTTAAAAAAATATGCAAGTTTTGATGGTTAAATTCAAGCTTATATGTAATGAATATAAAGTAACAATTGTATCATTTTTTCATTTAATGTTCATTTTCATTTTTTCTGTTATGATAAATTTCTGAATATATACTTATATATTTTTGCTTTCATGGTGGTTTTAAAAAAGGGTCGGCGTAATAAGCATTTGCTTCTGCTGTTACCTTTTTGATCTCTTGGTAAAATACAATTTCAGAAAAAAATGTAACTTTCTTTAATGTGAATTTACAATGTGACCGGAATAAAAAAGAAAGATGCAATTTCACTGTTGGTTTTGTTATTATTTTGCTGCTATATGTTCTCTTCTGAAAGCACACTGGCATGTGATCAGGATGTTTCTGATGGATCCAGCTTTCATGCAAATCTTCAGAGGACATTGGCCAAGTTAAGATCTGTCCTGTCCAACCAGGGTCACCCGCTGCACACTGTCTTTTCCAGACAGAGGAGCTCTGTGAGCACCAGACTGCGCTCACTGAGATGCTCCACAAACAGACTGAAGAATTCTTTTGTACCTTATGCCATCAGACTTTTTAATGCAGCCACGTCGGGCAGGAGCAGTAGAGAGCCGCAGTGATTTTACTGATTCCTACTGTTTTTTACTGTTTTTATCGATTGACTTTTTACATTTTTGAGAAGCACTTTATCATTTTTAGTCTTTTAGTCTTTTACTTGTTTTATTCTTTCTTATCTGTTTTTAATCTTTTATTTGAACTGTTGTTTTGTGTCCTGATGTGTGAATGGGAGCAGCAGATGCCAAGACAATTTCCCTCGGGATTAATAAAGTATTTGTCAAGTCAAGTATTTGTCAAGTCAAGTCAACAGCTTTTCCAATAGTCTATAGAACTTTGGCAGCAAATAGAATGGACTGTAATTATCTTTACCATGGTTTTATGCAGTTGGTTAACCTCCTGTTGTTATAGACAATATAAGTAAACTGAATAACTCAGTCTATATACATTGTTACATCATCTGTTACATCTGTAACAGCCAACCCGGCTTCTCGCCAGGGCCAACTCCAGAACAAGGAGAAGAAGTGATTACATTTTGGGGGTGATCCAGGTCACTGTTCATGTCCTGGAGAGTTTTAAACATTCTGTTTAAAGTCTAAAGTCTTGTCTTTAAGAGACGGAGTAGAGAACAATGGAACTCTGGTCTCTAAGGAAACCTTTGGATGTGGTTGTTAGTCTGCATCCATTGGCTGACAGAAAAAATGTGCAGGGTCTGCACTCTCTGACTGCTTTTCTAGTTTTTTTGTATCATGATTAATTCTAGTTTGTTTTATTTGGCTGCTTCCTCAGCACTTAGTGTCAAAACACTACAATCAGTTTAAAAAGAGACCTGGTCAGCAATCTTTCTAAGGATTTTATTGAAGACACAAACTTCAAACTTTACAGAAAATCATCAACAAGCAAAAAGCTGAGTGTTTCGCAAATCTTTGGTTAGAACAATAAGAAAAGATGTTGAAGAAGAACGATAGGGTCAGGGCTAGAATTTCTTTTTAACATGATCAGCATCTCCATCCATCAAACTCAGACCAAATCAGGGAGTCTGACATCTTACATCAGTAACATATTTAATATTCTCCAACATGTAAGGAACATTTTGTCTCGCATTTAGTAACGTGACATCATACAGGATGGATTATGATCTAAATGTTCTTGTAGAGGATTTTTCTAATGTAATCCAATTATTTTTTGATGCTTCAGGTCGTATTACAAGTTAAAGGTCGTTAGGAAAAGTGGACTGCCTTCTGACTCTCACAGAAACCGGTCCCAGCTTAAGTCTACTGCAGTCCCAACCAGAAAACAGAATATTACATATGATTTTAGAGTAACATTAAGAAACTACTGTATGTGGTGTTAATATTTCCCGACGATCATCATGGTGAATTCTTTCAGAGAGTAGTTTGGGCCTGTCCATTCAGTCCATTCCACCCCAAAATTTGTGTGAGTGCTATCGATTCCCCAGCGATAGAGGCCGGTGGGATTTGTTTCATGACAATTTTTATACCAGAAGCCTCCCATATACTCTCTGGCACAGTTTCTTATTGAGGAATCCTGGTCTTTGTCAAATGTGGAGAATCGTTGGTGATTGTGATAACTCAGGGAGTCTCCTGCAGAAATTATCAAAGAAAGACTTGACTGTCAGACTCGAAACAAGTGTTTGAACAAAAACTGACTATCAGACTGATTTATTCTGTCGTGCAGAAGAATGTTTTGTAGATTCGCTGAGGTTTGTGTCCAAGAGGGGCGGTAACAACTGTATCAGACCATAAATAAGAGCTTATCATGATTCACTGGGGCTTTCAAACATTGTTGCCATGGTAATCTATATTCTAACCTGATGCACAATCAACTGTTGTGTGTTGGACTAATGGCTGTTTCAAGCTCTATGCGGCCAAGCGACTGTCCCAGCTCCATCCCACCCAACTCAGAAGGACTTAGCAGCTGTTCTGAGGCTGTTTGAAGCTCTGTCTTGCACTCCTTGGAGCTATGATTATGGTTCTAGAATTAGCTAGAAAAAATTGGCATGATGCTAAAATGGATCTATGACCTCAGGATCAAAGGAAGAGACTTTAAGGATGGAGAATATGTGTGGGTTTACACACCCAAACAGAAGAAAGGACGCTGCCCAAAATTTGACAGCTACTGGGATGGTCCATGCAGGGTGCTCGAGCGGGTTGGAGAGGTGGTTAATAGGGTACGGGTGCCCCCTAAAGTAAGGAAAGTGGTTTTCCACCGGGACAGATTAGCACCATATTGAGGGCAAGTTGTTCCGTCATTTGAACTGGATCCTGATGGTGGTTTGTGCCTTGCATGACAGCATCCACCATCAGGTATGAATGGGTGAATGTGAGCTACACTGTAAAGTGCTCTGAGTGCCAATGCAGGTGGAAAAGCACCATATTAGCAGAGTACATTTATCATTTTACCATTCTCAACCATGAGGAAACACGAGAGACATATAAGTGAAGCATTTCTGTTCTTTTCATTTCGTTCAGTCGTCTTCCACTCATCCGGGGCCGAGTCGCAGGGGCAACAGCCTCAGACGGAAAGCCCAGGCTTTCCTCACCCCAGCTGCATCCTCCAGCAGCTGTGAGACATTGTCTCTCCAGCGGGTCCGGGGTTTGCCTTTTGGTCTCCTCCCGGTAGGACGTGCCCGAAACACCTCACCAGCGAGGCGCTTAGGGGGCATCCTGACCAGATGCCGGAACCACCCCATCTGGCTTACTAAAACACAGGGCAGAATTCCTTATGAAAAAGACCAGAAGAACATGGCTAAACGGTGGGTTGGTCTTGCACCATTAAAATAACATCAGACTGAAAAAGTCTGTGTAGTCCCTCATTCATCCAGGAGTGATCCATAGTAGAAAAAGTTTAAAAAAAGTCTTCTGGACAATTTAATTCTTGATCGAGACGTTTCGACTTCCATCCGGAAATCATTTTCAATCTGAATGAAATGGACTGAAAACTGGATCTATTTATACTAACCTGAGTAAAAGGTAAAAAAAAAAAAATAGTGAGGGGCTCGACCAATGAGCCTGTGTTCCCTATGATGGCCGTGAATGGCTCCTATTGTAGCCACAGACCAGTAATCGAACCCTATTATAAAAATGCTAAAAGCCTAGTGAATAGAAATACCTGCTAACGAGAGGCGTGAAACTGGGTCACGAGGTGTCATCTTTAGTCCAAGGCTTCAAAAGGCTGCTGTAAATCCCGGGCAGAATGTATCTAACGCCTCCACTCCGATTCAGTGAGGGACTCAATTTCATCACAAAGATGGCTTCCTTCACACCTCTTTCAAACCAACCTTTCTCTCTACTTAGAATCTTAACCTCGCTTTTTTTTTTAACTTTTTCTACTATGAGACTGAAAAACCATATAAAAATACTCAAATATTACAGCCATAAAAACACCTCTTCACACTCTAACCAACCTACTTGATATCAACTCTGAATTTCAATTGTCGTATTCATCACTTTATAAATCTGAAATATTCTTAGTCACAAATGCTAACCCTGATTTTAACCAGAGAGTCAATCTACCTGCACTATCTCATTGTGATTTGGAATCACTCCAACTCCCCTTACTCTGGAGGACTTGAAACAAGCACTTACCGATATGAAAAAAGGTTAATCTCCAGAATCCCACCTGAACCATATCTAACTGTTTGGGTGATACTGGGTGAACCAGTTCTGAATAAGCTTAATACAGCTATTGAGAAAGGAATGTTTAATTCTAGTAGGGTCGGGTTCTACTCTACAGCCACAGAAGTGATTATGAGTGTCAGACAGGCTACGCTGGATGCTGGAGCTCAGGTAGAGTGACCTTCGTGTCATTGGTCTGACGAAGGCCCTTCTCCCCCAATCACTCAATTTAGATGGCTGGCCAGTTCAAGGTAGAGTGCTGGTGGTGCCAAACTTCTTCCACTTACAGATGATGGAGGTCACTGTGCTCATTGAAATTTTCTAAGCAGCAGAAAATTTTCTGTATTCATTCCCAGCCTTGGTTCTCAAGACTATCCTGTCACGGAGGTCCACAGACAATTTCTTTGTCTTCATTCTTACTTTGAGCTCTGGGATGTACTGTGAACATTGGAAGTTCTCATATATACAGGTGACTGGCTTTTCAAACTAGACTAAATTTACCACAAGTAAAGTCTATTTGAGCTGCTGAACCATCTCAAGAATACATAAATAAATGAATTACTCTATTAATCCCTCACCGAGGAATTTTGTGTGCTGCACTCCTTACACCGCAGCAGGCTGCCCTTTGACAGCGCCAATGGTGGGAGAAGCGGGGGTTAGGTGTCTTCTCCAAGGACCCTAGACGTGCTCTCTGTAGGACGCAAACCCGCGAACTTCCGGTCCGCACGCGACCGCTCTAACCACTGAGCTGCTGTCTCCTCAGAGGAAACAGAATGTGCCTAATCTCAATTTAGAGCTTTACAGCAAATACTGTGAATACTTTTCTAAATAGATTTTTTTTCAGTTGTTTTAATTTTAATAAATTTGCCACAACTTCAAAAGGAATTTTCTCTCATTGTCATTTTGGGGGAGTTTAGGTCAAATATTGAGGAAATCATTTGATTCATTTTAGAACAAGAGTTCAGCAGTCAGCATTTGAACATGTTCCTCTTAGCTCAGAAAAATAGGATTCCTTTCCAGTAAATCTTTTTTCCGTTCCATCATCTACCGCTTGTTCCGGGGTTGGGTCGCGGGGGCAACAGCCTTAAGCGGGCAGCCCAGGCCTCTCTCTCCCCGGCTGCATCCTCCCGCTCACCCGGAAGGATCCCAAGTCGTTTCCCGGCCAGCTGTGAGACATAGTCTCTCCAGCTGGTCCGGGGTCTGCCCATTGGTCTCCTCCCAGTGGGACGTGCCCGAAACACCTCGCCCGCGAGGCGCTCGGGGGGCATCCTGATCAGATGCCCGAGCCACCCCATCTGGCTCCTCTCAACCTGGAGGAGGAGCGGCTCGACACCGAGCTCCTCCTGGATGGCAGAGCTCCTCACCCAATCTCTGAGTGAGAGCCCAGCCACCCTGCGGAGGAAGCTCATTTCGGCCGCTTGTACCCGCGATCTCATTCTTTCGGTCACCACCCACAGCTGGTGACCATAGGTGAGGGTAGGAACGTAGATCCTGGTTACCATGGTGAGGGTAGGAACGTAGATCCTGGTTACCATGGTGAGGGTAGGAACGTAGATCCTGGTTACCATGGTGAGGGTTGGAACGTAGATCGGCTTGTAAATCGAGAGCTCTGCTTTTCGGCTCAGCTCTCTCTTTATCACGACGGACCGATGCAGCGTCCTAGTTATTGCTGATGCCGCACCGATCCGCCTGTCGATCTCCCGCTCCATCCTTCCCCCACTCGTGAACAAGACCCCAAGATACTTAAACTCCTCCACTTGGGGCAGGACCCTGTCCCTGACCCGCAGGGGGCATTTCACCCTTTTCCGGGCGAGGACCATGGTCTCGGATTTGGAGGCGCTAATTCCCAGTAAATCTGGGAATTAGCTTAATTCAGTAAATCTGAATTACAAAAAACCCCTGACCTAAATAGTTGCCATTGAGGTGACTTGAGCACTATCATTTAAAAAACAAAAATTGCGGTGGTCACCTTTAGAAGGGAGGAGGGATGGCAAGAGAAACTGAAAGAGCCGGGACTCGGAGTGTTAAAGCTCTTACCTGAAATTTGCTAACTCAATCTGGTAGGGTTAACCTTGCCCAGCTGCATTGACTTGAGGCGGTGTAGCCTTGTGACTAATTTTTTTGAACACTAACCAAACCCTCCCTCTCTTTTGTATCTCTAGCTCTTTTACAAGGCAGAGTGACATTATTTTGCTACATCCTCATTTCTCTCAACTCTATGACTTGTGTTAAATTGTTTGTGTGTCTGATCTTAAGTTGGAAGTCTTGGAAACAAGTAATTTCCTCTTGGGGATCAATAAAGTATTTCTGATTCTGATCCAAATGTCTCTGTGGGCTTTAAAGGTTGAAAAGACAGGAGGTGGAGAGAAAATGTAAGTGCTGCTGCCCAAACCACAAACAGTTTGAAGAAAGTGGAAGGTCAAGAATGGAAGTGACATTCCATACCTGCTCCCCCTGTATCGTCAAATCCACCCACAGTCAAACGATACCCGTCAGACTCAGGACCAACTTTGAATGTGCTATACTTGGCGTGTTTCTCTGCTCCAGAAAAATTCACCAATTTTATCAGCAGGCTGTAGATCCCTCTCTTTGTGAGGTGATGCATGTTTTCTAAACCTGCTCACAGTCACAAAGAAAACAAGAGTTTAACATTCTTTCTTTTCATAGCTGCCACACTGGGATCGTCTAGGGACCACCCTGTAACATCTTTCACACTTTTGTCCTGGAAGAAATGCTGCAGGTCCATCAGATCACACACAACCTGTTCTTTACTAAACCTGGGAGATGATTTACATGTTGTTGTAATTGTTTACAATAATATTAATGTATCTTAATCTTTCCATGAGAGGACGTGTCTCACCCAGCCAGTACTCTCCAAACGCATACCCAAAACCATTTTTGTACTGTTCCCAGGGTCTAAAGAAGTTCACTGAGCCGTCCATCCTCCTCAAAATCACCTAAAAACACAAGTTCAAGATGTTGAACATTTTAACTGAAACATTGACAGACTTCCAGGACAAAGAAGTAAAGCGTCCTGGTTCTGCTGCTGGGACTGATCCACAAGTTTATCCTCCTGCTACTTTCACAACGAGAGGGGAAATACAAACGGGACCGAGGTTCAACAAACACCAGCCTCACCGTCTTGGGTCTCTCAATTCTGGATATTTCACAGTAAACCTATAGATAAAACACACATTTTGACACTTCCAGCACTTTAACATAATACCATCAGGAATACCTGACATGTGAGGAATACCTTGATGGAAGGCGCACACTCAATGGGAGTGATCATGTACACCCCACTTTTCATCTTATCGTTCTTATCTGTAAGTTTTTCACAGTCGCTATCGTCTCTCCTGCGGGAGAGACAACCATGAGGAACCATGAGGAGGAGAAGAAGAACAAGAACTGATGGCACCTGAAAGATGAAATGAGTTTACATTACATCCATGTAGGAGAGTCTGCAATGTGCTTTATAAGATCAAGTTAAAGTTTCCTACAGTGGAAAAAAAAGGCAGTGGAACCATGCAGTGGAGGTTCTTTGGCTCATCTCAAACATACTTAGTCTTCTAACTCAGATGTTTTAGTGACAGTCTGACTCTTTTAAACACCCAGCCTTTTAATAGGTCTATTCCAGACATATGGAAGTCCTTTTGGCCGCCCTAAAGATTCCAAATCTTAAACCGTTGTCTATGTGTGTCCTGGTAACAGAAAAGAGATGATGTGCGTACAAAAGGTGCTCAAAGCTCAGCTGAGAGAGGTCAGGGACACCTACAGAAGGAAATTGGAGCAGAAGCTGCTGCTGAATAGCACAAGAGAAGTGTGGGGTGGTATGAGAACCAAGACAGGATGCAGCCCTAAATTGCTGCACATCCTTCCCATCTTTGTCTCTCTGTCTTGCCAACCTGTATAGGTCCATCTCTTCCTCTTTGCTGTTCAGCCTAGCGTATAGGTCATCACAGGCTACTTGTTTTGCCTTTGTCACCTCTACTTTAACCTTACGCTGTGGCTCCCTATACACTTGCCTACTCTCCTCAGCCCTGTCAGTGTCCCACTTCTTCTTAGCCAGCCTCTTTCTTTTGATACAATCCTGCACCTCCTCATTCCACCACCACGTCTCTCTATCTATCTTCCTTCCAGATGACACACCAAGTACTCTCTTGTCTGTCTCCCTGATCACATTAGCTGTAGTTGTCCAGTCATCTGAAAGCTTCTCCTGCCCACCAAGAGCCTGTCTCAACTCCTTTATAAAATTCGAGCAGCACTCTTCCTTTTTCAGCTTCCACCATTTAGTCTTCTGCACTCCCTTCATCTTTTTAAACTTCCTCACTGCTATGGTCATCTTACACACCACCATCCTGTGCTGTTTGGCTACACTGTCTCCTGCTACAACTTTGCAGTCACTGATCTCTTTCAGATTACACCACCTACATCACCTCTGTGATTGTCTGGGCTAATGCCCATTGCATAACTATTTGGATGGTTAGCATTTAGATGTTTCACTGAGGAGTACAACATCTAAAGGTGCAATAAAATGGAAATGGTAAATGGACTTAACTTATAAGACACCTTTCCTCCTGCCTAGGCACTCAAAGCGCTTAAACATTAACACAAACCATTCACACATCAAGATACCCAGTTAAAAACGGTTCCTAAATACAGCAGGTAAAAAGGACAAGTAACACAAATAAAAACGCTAAAGAAAAAAAAAAAAAGAGTAGAGTGAATGTAATCAAATGTAAAAGTCTAATTGGTAAAATCCGTAAAAATAGTAAAAATCAGTCAAATCACAGGAGCTTTCTTCTGTTCCTGCCTGATACAGCTGCATTAAAGAGTCCGATGGCACAAGGCACAAAAGAGTTCTTAAGTCTGTCCGTGGAGCATCTCAGTGAGTAAAGTCTGGTGCTCACAGGGTTCCTATGAAAAGACAGTATGCAGTGGGTGACTCTGGACAGGACAGATTTTATCTTTGCCAATGTCCTCTGCTCCACTACCATCTCCACAGAGCCCAGACCAAGTCCAACCACAAAGCCGGGCCTATGAAAAATGCAGTCAAGCTTCTGGTGTCCCTTTTTCTCACACAACACACAACTGCATAAAATAAAATACTTGACACAACTGCCTAATAAAACATTTGCAGCAGTGTGGGACAGACCTTGAAAGAGGCCAGTCTCCTGAAGAAATAGATTCTGCTCTCGCCCATCTTGTAAACAGACTCCATGTTCTTGGACCCGTTCAGCTTCTTGTTCTACTGAAGACTCAGATATTTATATGAGCTCACCACCTCCACATCTGCATCCTTGATGGCAATAGGGGCATAAGGTGGAGGGGGCTTGTCGAAAGTCCAGCACTATTTCCTCAGTTTTTTAAATGTTCAGATTATTTAGTTCACACCAGCTCTCAAACTTCTCCACTAGGGCTCTGTACTCCCGCTTTTCCCCTTTCCTTATACATGCCTCAATTGCAGTGTCATCTGAGAATTTCTGCATGTGGCATGTATTTGAGCTGTACTGTACATCCTTGGTATAGAGGGTGAAGAGAAGGAGCGATAATACTGTGCCCTGAGGTGCGCGTGTGTGTGTGTGTGTGTGTGTGTGTGTGTGTGTGTGTGTGTGTGTGTGTGTGTGTGTGTGTGTGTGTGTGTGTGTGTGTGTGTGTGTGTGTGTAAAAATACATAAATGAAACTGGACAAGAGCAAATTCCCCTGGATGGGAATAAAATCAAAGTAACTCCCACTCCCCATGAAGTATGTAATCTGTTTGGAGTTGCCATTGAAAGTCCTGTGACATACTGAAGGCATGAGAAAAAATCTCTAAAACAACTAATAATTTAGACTGGGTTAACCTCACATCCCATTGGTGGCTTCACACGTAGTGAATGCTTTGTTTTGCCCCCCCAACTCCCCTCTTCTAGCCCCTCCCCTTTACTCAACGCTTTTTCTTAGCATGTTTATGTTTTTGTCTATAAATGTTTTGTTAAGTAACTGGTGTATTCTTCTTTCTTTTTTTTTTTTTTTTAATTTTCCCAGCTGCATTCGACCTTTGACGGTGAAGCCTTGTGACTAATTTTTTGAACACCAAACAAGGAGCGGAAGTTCGCGGGTTCGATTCCCACAGAGAGCACGTCTAGGGTCCTTAGAGAAGACACCTAACCCCCGCTTCTCCCACTTTTGGCGCCGTCGAAGGGCAGCCTGCTGTGGTGTAAGGAGTGCAGCACACAAATTTCCCCAGTGAGGGATGAATAGAGTAATTCATTTTTTTCCTCCCTTTTTGTATTTCTTTCACTTTTACAAAGGTAGCGCTACATTGTTCAGCTGCATCCTCAATTCTCTCGACTCTGTAACCTGTGTTAAATTGTTTGCATGTTTGATCTTGAGTTGAAAGTCTTGGAAACAAGACATTTCCCCTTGGGGATTAATAAAGTATTTCTGATGTCTGCAATAACCTGCCAAAAATCTTATCAGTGAGTCGGCAGCTATTTCTTCCTCCCACTAAAAACCAAACTGAAGCAACATCACTCTTCAACCAAACCCTCCAACCACATTCCCATGAGGTTTCTTATTTTTTCCCCACTGATGGGTTTTTTAGGAGTTTTTCCTCACCGAGAAGGAGAGTCTAAGTGCATTAATGTGCTAGTCTTGTTTAGTTAGCATTTGTTAGTTATTTTTCTTGTTGTGTATTTGTGTTAATACATTCCTCTTTTTCTTGTGAAGCCCATTGAGACGGACATTCTGTGATTTTGGGCTATACAAATAAAAAAAAATTGAATTGAATTCCACAGGTAGCAACCATGCGTACATGTAAAGGAATGCTAATATAGCCAGCAGAGTTAGTCACCTTGCTCCCAACAGTCAAAAGTACTTCACCAAAAGCTTGGGTTTTCTAGTGTTAAACTCACCATTATTGTGGCGGCTCGAAGGCAATGACGATCTGATGAAGAAGCTAAACGTTCAAAGTCTTTGCTGCAGGTGAACTGCTGCTTCTTCTCATACTCATCACTTTTTAAACCTGCAGAAGGCGAAGAGGCAACGCCACAACTGTCCAATAAGGCTCCAGCTTCATATCAGGGATTTGCTTTACCAGTAAAACATGGGTTTTAAAAATACCGTACTGGGTACAGGTCGTACTGAAAATTAGTCACAAAACTGCAGTCTGACACAAAAACAAGTTTAAGGTTTATTTACCATTTCATAAAATGTGAGAAAAAAGAAAACAAAAAATATTCACTGAAGTGGATAAATGAATATTAGTTTCACTAGTCCATGAGCCAGAGCAGATATCGGTACCACTTCTGGTGACTAAACTTAAGAGGTACTAATATGTTCATGGGCTCACACTAAGTCTGTACAAAACGATGTGATAGCCTTTGATAACCAGAAGCTTAAGGCCATATAGAAGCCATTTTTAATATGGCTGCCTATGCATGAACTGGATAATACTAATGACTTTTTCTGGTTCTAAAACTCTTAGAAACGTGATCTTGGTGTCCATTTCTAGGTTTTGAGGGTCTAGCTGTTTAGTGGTGATGAAGAAAATCTAATATAATTTTTGTTGTCAAGAAATTCAAGATGGCCACCTTGATTTTGTTAATTTTTTAATTGCTACAGCAGTCAACTTCATAAACTGTTTAATAAAAATATGGTTTGACATAAATAAATTATCATTAAATATTTAAAAAGCTAAATTTATAATATTTAAGAGAATAGACTTTAAAGCTGCTCTGATTGTGTTTAAGTCTCTCCAGGGTCTAGCACCAAAGTACATCTGTGATATGTTAGTACCTTATGAACCATCTAGAAATCTGAGGACCTCTGTGACCGGCCTCCTGCTGGTGCCTAGAGTCAGGACTAAACAT
The DNA here is from genome assembly GCA_902685375.1 of Neostethus bicornis. NCBI lineage: Eukaryota > Metazoa > Chordata > Actinopteri > Atheriniformes > Phallostethidae > Neostethus > Neostethus bicornis. Next base: position 114,093 of record CACRXE010000029.1, read on the forward strand.
GGAGAAGCTGCATTTCAATTTTATGTTGTAAAAGTCTGGAACAAACTTCCTGAGGCCGTGAGACAGGCCTCTACTGTGACAATGTTTAAATCTAGGCTGAAAACACTTCTGTTTAACTGTGCTTTTGAATAATTGCTCTTTTTTTATCTGTTTTAATGATTCTATTTATTTAATTTTTAAACTTTTTTTATATAATACATTAGTAATAAATAAAAACAGTTTGTTTATGTTATATAATTCATTAGTAATAAATAAAAACAGTTTGTTTATGTTATATAATTCATTAGTACCTCCATATTAAACTTCTTGTATTGAGATTTGGGGAAGTACATACAAAACTAACACAAAACCAATTTATATTTTACAAAAAAAAATAAAGCAATAAAGCATTTTATAATCGACTAATAATCTATTTATAAATTTAAAAACATTAAAGTTCTATGATTTAGTGGAATTACACACTTTAAAATTTATGTTTAAGATAAAAAATTATTTGATGTCAAACTCTCTACAAAATATGTATAACACAGTGTTGTTTTCGTCAACAACGACGAAAACGAAATGATTTCGTTGACGAAGCATTTTTTCATGACGATGACGTAACGATGACAAAATAAATGCGAAATTTTGGTGACGAAAATGTGACGAGATGTTTGCAAGTTTCTGCTGACGAGACAAAAACATAACAAAATAGGGGTCAGACTTTCACATTTCTGCAGTGGTGGAACGTAACAAAGTAAATGTACTTCGTTACTGTACCTAAGTAAAAAACTTGTGTATTTGTACTTAACTTAAGTAAAATTTGAGACCTGTACTTTTACTTGTACTTCACTACATTTTTTGAGAAAATATCTGTACTTTTACTTCGCTACTTTTTAAAAGTCTGTTTATAATTTTTCGTTACATTTTCGTTCAGGAATTTGAAAAATATACAGGTTTTTTTTTTTTTTTTTAGCGCATCTTGAAGCCTCATCGCCAAAATCAAAAGAAGCAGTTGATCGGGAGAAGAAGTAAACAAAATATACAGTTTTTTTTTTTAGCGCATTTTGAAGCTGCATCGCCAAAATCAATCTGTAGAGGGAGCAGTTGATCACCCGCGGTTTCCCAAAGGAGAAGTAATGAATCGAGGACCAATCAGAATCAAGAGTAAACATTTTCTGCAGTCATTCAGCGCCAAAAACCTAACATGAAATAAAGCAAAAATTGAAAAAGAGTCAGAAGATTGTTGTTCGTTGTGTTTACTTTTAAATAAAAAGTTGAGCAATCATTACTCGGAGCAGAGGCGGCTCCGAGGATTTTCTAAAGGGGGCGGAGTGGGGCGTGATGTCATTGACAAAGCCAGTATAGGAGGACTGGGGGCCTCCCTCCCAGAAAGTTTTGAAAAATAAGAGTTTTTTTTCTGCATTTTGGTGCCCATTTGCTGGCCTTGCAGGGGATTCTTGACTAACCCCCTTTCCTTTCTTCTTTTTTTTTTTCCTGTGGACCAGAAGAGGGACGGGGGTGGGCGGGAAGAGGGCACGCCCCCCCTCTTCTTGGATCCGCCCCCTTAGAGTATTTATTTGTGACCCTATAGCACAAAAAATAACATTTGAATTATGATCGAATACTTTTACTTTTTACTTAAAAAGTAAAATTTACACCAATTACTTTTGTACTTTTACTTAAGTAGATTTTTTTTTTATTGGTAATTTTACTTTTACTTAAGTTTTTTTTTTTTTTTTTTGCCTAATTATCTGTACTTTTACTTAAGTACAAAAAGTGAGTACTTCATCCACCACTGCATTTCTGTCTGTGAAAAGAAACAGTACAGCGGGTGCAACTATATCTCACGGCGGTACGCCCCCCCCCCCCCCACACACACACACACACAAGCTGCACATTCACACCGTCTACACAACACACCTGCAGCCAAGAGGAAGTCACAAACCCTTAGTGAAAACAGCAGCAAAGCAGCTTGGTGGTCAGAAACGTAAAGTTTCCCACATATTTTTAAACAGCATGCTAACTTCAAGCTAATGTTAGCTTGTCGGTGCTGCTAACTTCCTAGTTAGCTTGGTTGCGCTAACGACTGCTTTAAATGCATTCCAATGTTTACTTTATTTACAGTAGGGTTAATACTACTCCATGTTGTTTTACCATGTTTAATGTTTTGTGCAAGTTAAAGCTCAGCAGAGTTTTTTTTTTTTTTTTAAACAACTAACCTGCATCATTCTCAGTAATAAAGCCACAATTGTTAAAGTAGGGTTTTTGGTTGTTTTTTCTTACACTAAAACTAGACTAAAAACGTTCTAAATCTTCCCTGACGAAAACTAGACGAAAACTCTTTAGGGTTTTCGTGACTAAAACGTGACTAAAACAAAAATATAGAGATGAGGAACACGTGACTAAAACTTAAATTAATTTTCATCCAAAGACAAAGACTAAACCAAAATCTCACATGGCTGCCAAAAACAACAATGGCATAACGTTAGGGAAAGTCCACACGAACTAAGAGGAAATGATGTGTTCATTGGTGGGAAGGATGGCTCGGTGGGTAGGGCGACCACGCCGTAACCGGAAGGTCGCAAGTTCGATCCCCCACCCAGAGTCCATGCCGAGGTGTCCTTGAGCAAGACACCGAACCCCCAGTTGCTTCTGATGATAGTGGTCTGCGCCTTGCATGGTAGCTCCCATCATCAGGAATGAATGTTGTGTGTGTGAATGATTGTATGGAGTGAATGAATAATTTTTTATTTTTTTTTTTTTATTTTGAATTACTCTATTCATCCCTCACCGGGGAAATTTGTTTGCTGCACTCCTTACACCGCAGCAGGCTGCCCTTCAACGGCGCCAATGGTGGGAGAAGCGGGGGCTAGGTGTCTTCTCCAAGGACCCTAGACGTGCTCTCCGTGGGACGCGAACCCGCGACCTTCCGGTCCGCGGGCGAACGCTCTAACCACGCGGCCACCGTCTCCACCCAATATAATGCATATATATATAAATGTAAAAGCGTCTTTGAGTGTCTAGAAAAGCGCTATATAAGTTCAATGCATTACTATCATTATTAAAAATAAATTTAGAACAAATGTTAAAAAATTCTGTATTTCTATTAAAGGAAATACAGAATCCCTTATTTCCTTTAACCGTTTGGTTGAAGGAAATAACCATTCCTTTAATTAACCACTAGGGAATGGTAAATCTACTGTTTGTTTGCGTTTGACTATTTCGTATTAAAGTCTATTAAAAACAACAAATAATTTAATAAAGCATTCATTTTTTTACATATAAGTTAAGTTGCGATGATTAACTTAAATTATGTTCCAATCCTTTTGTTTAAAGAAGAAATTTAAGTTATTATTTCTTAAAAAAATATGTAAGTCTTGACGGTTAAATTCAAGCTTATATATAATGAATTTGAAGTAACGATTGTATTACTTTTTCATTAAATGTTCTACTTTTCATTTTATGTATTATGATGTATCTCTGAATATTTACTTATATGCTTTTGCTTTTAAGGTGATTTGAAAAAAAGGGTCGGCGTAATAAACGTTTGCTTCAGCCGATACCTTTTCAGTCCGTTGGTAAAATCTAATTTCATAAAAAAAAAAAAAAAAAAAATGTAACTTTCTTTAATGTGAATTTACAATGTGATCGAAATAAAATAATAATAAAGACCATACTGGACTTTCCCTCTCATCCTCTCCACAGCCTGATTGATTTTTTCAGGAGTTCTTTCAGCAGGAGACTCCGACTCCCACGTTGCATCACTGAGACAGTCATTTCTCCCCGTCAGTATTAAATTGTGAAACTTTGGAATGTAAATGTCACATGCACAACCCTGTTTTACACTGATTATTATTGTTTTTGTGGGGAATGATTAAAATATATTCTGATTCAAATTTTTTGACTCAGTACACTTGTTTATTATTTACATTTTTTTTATTGTATACTTCCATTTTAATTGTTGCTCTTCCAATTACTCACATTCTAAATTTAAGTTTACGTCAGAGTGTCTACCCCCAAGCCTGGAAAACTGCTAAAATTGTACCATTGCCAAAGAATACAACTATGCCTTTCTGCGGCCCTAACAGTAGACCGATAAGTTTGCTGCCAACCCTGAGTAAAATTATGGAAAGAATAGTTTTTGAACAAATTCAAATTTATTTTTCACATAACAATTTAAATACAGATTTTCAGCATGCATACAGAGCTAATCATTCAACTACTACAGCTATGGCTCAAATGACAAATGATTGGCTCACAGCACTTGACAATAAGAGGTTGGCAGGAGCAGTTTTATTAGATTTTAGTTCAGCGTTTGATCTCATTGATCATAATATTCTAGTTAGAAAAATGCAATGTTATGGTTTCAGTCCAGCAGCATCACTTTGGTTTCAGAGTTACCTAGAAACAGGAGACAGACTGTATTCTTTAATGGCAGTTTTTCAGAAGAAAAAAACATCTGCTGTGGCATACCGCAGGGAAGCTGCCTGGGTCCATTCCTGTTTTCTATGTATACAAACGATTTGCCTTTAGTCTTACAAAAAGCTAAAATATCTATGTACGCAGATGACTCAACAATTTATTCATCACAACCTACAATCAATGAGCTTCAAAGTGTTTTAGCGGAAGAATTAAGATGTGTTCATCAGTGGGTTATAAACAATAAACTAGTCCTAAATATCGGTAATGCATTGTTATTGGAACCAGATATATGCTGCTGGATGAGCCCAAATTAAATCTAACTGTGAGAGATACAATTGTTGAGCAGGTACAAGAAACTAAACTTCTTGGTATAGAAATAGATAATAAATTGTCTTGGTCCAAACACATCAGCTCTATAGCACAGAGGATGGGCAGGAGTCTCTCAATGATTAAAAGATGTTCACATCTGCTTCCGTCTAACATGGTAGGAGATGTCATAAAAACCCTTGTGCTCTCACAGTTAGATTATTGTTCTGAAATCTGGTCTTGTGCTGCTGTCTCTCATATTAAGACACTTCAAACAATACAAAATAAGGCAGCTCGTTGTGTTCTTAAATGTCCTTATAGAACTAATGTAAAATGTATGCATGATACCCTATTATGGCTAAAGGTTAGAGAGAGATGTGATGCCTCTTTCCTGAAATTAACAAGAAATGTTATAGAGACTAAACTACCAAATGTGTTCTGTCTTTTAGTTCTGATGGGCACAGCCATGAAACGAGACATGCTACAGATGGCAGATTTAAATTACCTAAAATAAAAACTAATTGTGGTAAAAATACAATCAAATTCCGATCCATGTCTATGTGGAACAATTTACCAAATGACATTATTTATTCAAATAATAAACAACAATTTAAATTCTTATTAAAGAGGCATCTGCTCTCTAACTAAACCTGTTATTGTATTGTGTAAAGTTGTTTGCATCGTAATTTCATAGTGATGAGGTCTCTGTTTGCCATCATGTAATGTAGGTGCGTTCGAAATAAGCCCCTACTACCTGGAACCACTGGCCAGTGTCAGCGTTGACATTGATATGATCAAAATTCGAACGCACCTACAAAAATACGGTCCAGTGTGTGTGTGTGTGTGTGTGTGTGTGTGTGTGTGTGTGTGTGTGTGTGTGTGTGTGTGTGTGTGTATGAATGTATGTGTTGTTGTTTTGTGTTTTTATTTCATATGTGTATTTCTGCCAAAGTCTCTTTATTTGTGATTACTGTATGACTCCAGGAAGAATAGCTGTTTTACACAGCTAATGGAGATCCAAATAAATACAAATACAAATTGTTTGTTGTACTTTTTTTTTTTATTACTCTGTGTCAGGCTTGGATTAAGACAGGACTCAAATGCAGAAAGTAACCTAATAACTTTTTTTTTTTTTTTTTTCAGGACAAATAATCCAAACAATCTGGCACAAGAAAAGGGAAGAAGTAGACTTTTATAACATGAGGAAGAGGAAAACACAGGAGGAAACAATTAGGGAGGATTAGACAATCACACCTGAGGTAAACCCAGAGGACAGGAAGTAAGATGGCCTGAAACGAGATGTGAGTTAGTGTTTCAAAATAAAACAGGAAGTAACACAAGATAACACAAGCCAGACCATAAACCATAAAGTGCAAAAACAAATCAGAAGATTGATGAGACATGACACTCTAATTTTTCTACTGCGGAATGTGTGATGTAGTAATAGAAATTTCTTGTCAGGGATCAATAAAGTATTTCTGATTCGAATACATTAAATTTAATATAATTGAAAGTAAATGCTAATGTTCTGAATTACATCACAAAGAATAATGTTGATATTTTTGGAAAAGAAGATATTGAAAATGAATTTAATAATTACTTTGTGAACATTGGCCCTACGCTGGCATAAGCTATCCCAACGGAGCACGCTGATGCTCGAACCATAGTTGAAAATGTAAACACTATTTTTCTTCATAATGTGCAAGCAAGAGAAATTATAAAAATTCTCAAGGGATGTGCAAATAAAAAATCGAATGATTATGCAGATGTAAACATGAAACTGATAAAGAAAATTATAGATGTTAATATTGAACCGTTTACTTATTTATGTAATCTTTCTTTTTGCACAGGAGTTTTTCCTGAACATATGAAAGTAGCAAAAGTTATTCCACTTTTTAAATAAGAATGACTTATGTAATTATAGACCTATATCACTGCTTTCACAGTTCTCTAAAATTTTGGAAAACTTTTTGTGAATAGATTGAATAAGTTTATTTATAAGTATAGCATTTTAAGTCACAGCCAATATGGATTTCACTCAAATCGTTCAACTGCTACAGCGTTAATGGAACAATACGTTAATGGAACTAGCTAGCAATTAGCTGATATAATTATTAGTTGGCTGCTAGATAGTAAAAGCTGGGGAAAGTATGGTACATTGGGGTTCTGTCCTCTAATTCTATCTACTATTCTCTGCCAGACTGCCTTGGCTCTTTCCCCGTACCCCCTACTCTAACCCTCTACCCTAAACCCCTGGCTTTCTATCTCATTCATTGTTCTAAATTGTCTGTTTATTTAGAATTACACTGCTAGTTGGTACAATACAATTCACATGTTGTCCACCTCTCTCCCTCCTCTCTGGGAGAGAGCCCCATCCAGGACTCTGCGTTCCTGTCCTGGGCATGGCCATACCGAGGAGACCTCTGCGCTTCTTCATCTCCGCTTCATCAGGATGAAATCCATCTACTCATCCCCGTCCAGGGCATCGCTGGGCTGAGGAGTCCCCCGTGTTTCCATCAGCATGAAGAACATCTACTCATCCCCGTCCTGGACATCTCCGGGCTGAGGAGTCCCCCGTGTTTCCATCAGGATGAAGAACATCTACTCATGCCCGTTCTGGACATCTCCGGGCTGAGGAGTCCCCCGTGTTTCCATCAGGATGAAGAACATCTACTCATCCCCGTTCTGGACATCTCCGGGCTGAGGAGTCCCCCGTGTTTCCATCAGGATGAAGAACATCTACTCATCCCCGTACTGGACATCTCCGGGCTTAGGAGTCCCCCAGTGTTTCTATCAGGATGAAGAACATCTACTCATCCCCGTACTGGACATCTCCGGGCTGAGGAGTCCCCCGTGTTTCCATCAGGATGAAGAACATTTATTGACTTCTTTAGATATTTAGCTGTAGATTAGATTAAGCTAATATTTAAACAATAATCTTTGACCCATTGTTTGCTCGTCCCGGGGGAGGGATCTCTCTATCATGTGGATCCCCACAAGGTTTCTTATTTTTTCCCCACTGATGGGTTTTTTAGGAGTTTTTCCTCACCGAGAAAGAGAGTCTAAGTGCATAAATGTGCTAGTCTTGTTTAGTTAGCATTTGTTAGTTATTTTTCTTGTTGTGTATTTGTGTTAATACAGTCCTCTTTTTCTTGTGAAGCCCATTGAGACGGACATTCTGTGATTTTGGGCTATACAAATAAAATTGAATTGAATTGAACTATGTTTTCCTCACTTTCCTTATTTCCCGTTTCTGCATTTTATTGTGGAATATCTGCAAATCTTATGACAACAACATTTCCAGGTCTGGTATTAATAAAATAATTTAACTGTAAATTTATATCTATACTATAATTATAAACATGGGGTTTTGTTAAATATTTAACAGGTCTTTACCGGTCTGTTGCAGAACCACATACGTATGTATCAATTAAAGTTTTGGTTCAATAATTTCTTTTTTAGAAATGCCATGGTATGACACAAAAGAAACAAAAAAAAAAAAAAAAAAAAGAGAAATTTTCATTGGATTGTTTATTAATCAGGGACGATGTGCATAATTATTGTTCTTAAAAGAAAAGATGATATGCTAATTTCCATTTGCACAAATTTTGGTCTATCACAAAGTGGGAAAAACAAAAACTTTAAAGCAAATGTCATGTGGGATTCTTTTTATGTATCAAACCATCACTTTGCACCCTCATACACATTTCTTCTCTTCTTCTGTTTCATTAAAAACCAACCACTTATGCATCCGCAACTGTTCCAGGAAGCCGTCGTTGGGGCAGGACGCCGTCCGAGCCGCTTTGACCAATGCTAAGGCCTCATCAAAGGTTTGATGGTCGTGTGACATCAAGTATCCGATGACAATGGCTGGTGCTCGGGACACGCCAGCATTGCAATGAACCAACACAACGCCTCTCTAAAAACAAACATAAAAAAGGATTTATTGGCCACATTAAGCATGAAACAGGAGGTGCTTGTGCACTGACCGGTAAGTCCAACCAGGAAGTGTATTTGTGGAGTCAACATAATCCCAGAATATGTTTTGTGTCTTTTTTGTATTTTTAGGTAAAGCCTAATTCAGTCTCACAGTACAGGAGATCAGAGGGAGAAGACAGCTTTAAATTTATATCTAGAAATCAACATCCAGTCTGAAAAGTTCAAGATTCAGTCTAAAAATATCTGAAGCAGGTCAGAGTTTAAGTATCATAGAGTCAAACACGACCATTCTTTCCTCCTTGACCCAAACAATTGTACCAAGAGGACATAAAATCTAACCCTATTTTTCAAACAAATTACAAAAAAGAAAAGATATCTTTCTGTGAAAAACAACTGAGAAGTTGTTTGAGAAGTTGTAAGTACAAAAATTTGTTAGAGTGTGAATCCGCCTGAACAATTGTCAGTAAGTCTGCCATCTAGTAGAGAAGACTGGAATTCAAAAAGAAAAAAAAAACAATATAAAGGTTTATTTTAAAAACTTTCATGTGATGCGGGTCGTGTTAAAAAGCTTGGCGGGCCATTTATGGCTTTTAAGGCGTAGTTAGCACACCGCTGACATGGACCCTACAACTAGCTCCCTCACTTTTCATTCATTCTCATTTTTCAAATAAACTAAATACATGCAAACCTATCAAACTAATCAGAAATTTGAAATTTACAAAAAAAAAAAAACACTTCAGCATTTGCTCATAAAACATCTGACACGGAGAGTTTGCTTCCTGTGTTGTGGTCATGAAAACCTACTCAGCTGGATGTGCAGGTGTGTAATCTGAGCCAGTATTTCAGGGGTCGAGATGTCATCATAACAAGTTGTTTGTGCTTCCTGTAACGAGATCCTGCTAATGAGGGCCTAATCACCATAGGCATGGTGTCACCTTTAGGTCGCCCAGACGTCACATCTGATCTGACATTATTAAAACATGAGCATAACTCAGCATCTATTATTCACACGGCAGGTAGAATAGAGGTGAAGAAAGGAAACCAAGAGAACACTGGCAGCTCCAGGAGTCAATCCTGCTGGTCAAACTGGTCAATCTGCAAGCATAATTGGTTTGTTTTATTGTTTGAACTTTAAAAGGGTGGTTTCTGTTGGTTTTACTGGCTGTTTCTGCTGATTAGGAAGATGGTTTCAGGTCCGACCAGCAGGACCGAGCAGGCTGGAATGACTTGTGCTTTAAAAAGATTTGAGTCCAGCAAAAAACACCAGCCCAGCCAGCTTACTAAATAAAGCCACCAGTTTAACTGGTGTCCACACCACCTTGACACTTTACAGTCTTGTAATTGAACGATAAATATCTTTGGACACCAAACTTTAGTAGATACTACCTTTAAGACAGCTAAGACCTAATTGCACTTTTTCTGTGCATCACAATGATTCCAAACACAGTTTCAGATGTTTCTCCACAACGATAAGACTGCGGTTGTATGAAGTTTTCTTCTGGCTGTGCAAAAGTTTTACAATTTACAGAGAGTTCGATGGGGGCGTTACCTCGGTGTGAGCTTGGTGGATGAAGGCACAACACTCCTGGATGTGAGGCATCAAATCAAAGTCAGGAAGATCAAGAATGTTGATATTCTTGTAGACAAACAGGTCTGGAAAAACATTTTCCACCCCAGAGGCCACATTCAGAATATGGGACACCTAGAAGAGGAATGTAAGCATTTTATTCTTGTGATTAAAGTTTTCATGTCTATCAATCTTTTTTTTTTTTACTTTTTATTCCAACATTAGGTGACAAAAGTTGGCAGATTATGTGCTGAAAAATGATAAAGACCCTCTGAGTCTCCATCAGAGAGCCCCAAAGAGAAAGAAACAAGTAAACATATTCCCTTCACAAGGCATTTTTAACCAACAATTTGGTTAAAAGATTACCCACTTGTATATGGATGGCAGAAGGAAGGTTAAAAAAAAAAAACCTCAGAACTGCACATTCATTCTCTAGGTGGAGAAACTACACACATACCTAGGGAAAGCATGCAAACTCCAAAAGGAAAGACTAGGGGGCTCATGTAGTAAGAAGGACATGGATTTCATACTAGATCTAGGCAAAAAAATTTACCGACAAAATGTCATACGATTAACCTGTGAATACGCTCAAATGTATGTACATCCTGATCATTGTCAGAGTGGAATTGACCTTACTCAAGCAGCCTGATTCCTTTCCCCACTAATATTTAAATACGCAAAAAGGGAAGGAAATGAGGCTCACCCCATAGACATTCATGTCTCCAGATCAGAAAATTAAAAGTATATGAAAGTGAATTGAAGAAAAGGGTTGTTGTTGTTGGGTTTTTTTGGGGTTTTTTGTTTTTTTTTAGCATTTTTGGTTCCCAGTCCATTAACATCACCCCACATAAAAAAGATTGTAATAAGGTGCTTATGGAACTGCTGTTAGGAGATTTGTCTGAGTCTTCCTTCATGTGGATCCTTTCTCACTGTTGGGTTTTTTGGGTGTTCATTTTAGTTTTTAGTTACACCAGAGGCCTAGACCTAGTCATAACTAAAGATGTTTAGAGTTGTAACTGTCCGGTCAATGTTCCTATGGTTAGAAATTATCAAGCTCTGACTATAACAATGGAAATTCAGAAAGACTCAGAAAGGAATTTGATTACCATTGTCTGTGAACACAAAACACAGACTAACGTTAGTCAGTGATAAGGTGCTGATATTAGTGTTCATAAGTTTAACAACAGAGAGAAAGAAACTGTTCAAATGGTGAGAGGTTCTGGTCCAAAGTGACTTTGTTCTCCTGCCAGAGGTATGTGTCTCAAATTGTCCATGTCCACGGTGAGAAGTCTAAGCTGCTATCCAATCTGCTTGCCTCAGAGTTCTGGAGATTTACTAGTCCTGGATTGATGGAAGGTTCTCCTCATTGCTCACAATTCTTTGCAGTCTCCACTGTTCCAGCCCCCTGCGTACCACACAGTGGGAAGAGTGAGGCAATGTAGAACTGCACCACCATCCGGACTGGTAGCTTGGCTTTTCTCAGCAGCCATAGAAAGTACATCCTCTGCTGAGCTTTCTTTAATGAGGGAGCTGATAGTTGCTCATTAATGCGGTCATCTCCACAGTTTACTTGGTGTTGAGCTCTAGGTTCTTCCTGCTGCACCAAGACACCAGTCAGTCTATCTCACTCCTGTAGTCAGTATCCTGTACACAGTATCTGTGTATTCATCTAAACTGTTTGTAGCAGCCCAGAGCGTTTTCTATGCTGTGATATTTTTTTCCACAGCGGCATTTGCCCACTTTTTGGACATCCTCGCCACACATTTGGAGACTTCAGATGTTGTTTGTACAGTGGTAATGAGATGAACCATGAAATGATCAGATAAGCCAAAAGCAGCATAAGGCACAGCCCTGTGAGTTTCACTGACTCTGTTCAAACAATGATCCAGCTTCTTCTGTACTCTCCTAAAGCAGTTAATAAGGTACCTTATTTCTAGGCGGTTCCTGGCTGAGATTTCCCCCATTAAAATTCTCTTGGATGATTAATAAAGCTTGTGGGAAGTTTGCTCTATAACCACAATCTGATCTCCAAGCATAAGCTGCGTGGATCTCTGTGCATGAGAGGATGTAAACAGATAGAATGAATTAAGTGAACTTATGTGTAGACTAAAAAGCCTCATGGTTAATGAGAGGGGGAAAGCCAAGGAGGGGAGCTCTAGCTCCCTTGCATATAGAGGGGCCAGACGGCATGGTCAGGCATCTGGTTAGAAAGTCTCCTGAATGCCTCACTGGGTAGATGTTATATTCCGTCAACAGGAGACCCACTGGTGCACACAGGACTTGCTGGACAGACCGTGTCTCACAGCTGCACTGAAAGGTCATTTGCCTCATTCCAGATGAGCTGATAAATGTGTTTAGGGGAAGTAAGTCCAATCTAGGACTTCGCCTCTGTGACCTAACCCTAAAATACAGTTAAAGAAGAGAGTATTGTACATTTTTTTAAAAATGCCCCAGATGAAAACTAACAAGCTGAAAGATGTTGGGGCTTTGATTCACAAAGACAAGATGTGATGAACAAAGTGAGAGTTAAACCACTCTTTTGAAAAAAGATCATGACAAAAAAAAAAAAAAAAACCTGCTCGATACTGATGCAAAAAAAAAACTGTCTCTTTTAAATTTGGTGGAAATTTTAAATTGGTTCAATCATTTTAGTTTTTCTTCAAAACAAGAACCTTCCACCACTGAATATAAAATACTTCCAGATTGTCTGCATTGTTTTAGATGTTCCCTCCATTTAGGTGTACTCTCTTTTTGGGAGCTCTTGATTGTCTATCCCAAAGTATAGACGATTAGGGGGTCCTGTTAGGTTAAGGACCCCTTCGAAAACAAGATTTTTCATCTCAAGGAGCTTATCCTCCTAATCAATTAATCAATCATTAATAACTTTATTTATCCATTAGGAACTTTGTTCGCAGACAGAGCATCGAAGTAAACACAGACAGATCAATAAAAATTATTAAATATACTATTGAATTGAATTGAAAAATACTTTATTTATCCTCAAAGTAAAATTTGAAAACAAATTATAAAACAATAAAATCAACAAAATAAGATCATTTAGTCATCAGTCATTGCTCTCTCAGCACATGGCCACCCATCACAAAGGCCCTCAGCCATTCAGCAGTTAAATTAAGGTAGGTACAAAGCTGGATGTGGCTCTCTTGGTCTTAAGTGAGAGGGACCTGAACCTGCGACCGGATAGTAACATGGTGTAGTGAGAGTGAAGAATGTGTGAACCGTCAGTGGAGATCTGAGTGCCTTTTCTCAGGACACAGTTATTGTAAATGGAAGTGAGTGATTCTTGTTGTCCAATCATTTTACTGCTGATTTTAATGATCTTTTTGAGAGTGTTGCAATTTGAGACGGTGAGTGAACCAAACCAGGCCTTCATATGAATGTGAGGATGGACTGTATGAAGCATTTGTAAAAGACTGCAAGGATCGATGGATAAACCTGAAGGAGTTTCACCTCCTCCTATTGGGACACAGATTTTGGGTGCCAAGCTGCAAGACGAAGCACTATAGGAACAGTTTAGTCCCATCTGCAGCCGTTCTACTTGATAAATCCTGGCGCCTTTTTTTTTAACATATTTTGAACATACTTTTACATGTTTTTTACTTGATGTATTACTTTTATTTAATGTATTACATCGTGTGAATGCCCATATGTCTGTGATAAAAATGTGTTTCTGAAACCAATGTTGTATGGCTACAGAGCAAATCTACCTGGTGGTGCAAATTAAGTCTTCTGATCTCTGATGGTTTGAGTATGAAAAAAAAAAAAAAGAAGAAGAAGAAAAACTTAGGACAAAAGTTGCCTTTAAGATATTTTAACATGAAGCTTACCTTGTGTTTCCTCAGAGTGCTGAAGTCATGAGCAGCATCCTGAGAGCCTGCACACTCACATACACACAGCAAAACACACAGAAAAACACATGGATATGAAGACACACATACTGTAAATATCCCTCACACGCATGTGGACACAAAAAAAGACAAATGTGTCTAAAAGAGTGGCTGAAAGAGTAGTACTGGAATTGGAAATGGATTTGTTAGGCAGCCATATTGACAATACCTATGCTCACGCTAACCGTTTGCCACGTTCGCAAATACGAATTTGATTTTGGTGTGGCTAACTGAAATTCTGCATAAATAGCCCTCTGCCAGTCTGTAGCAAATCAATCTGTTTTTAAAAAAAAAAAAAAAGAAAAGAATTCCTCTATTCATCCCTCACCGGGGAAATTTGTTTGCTGCACTCCTTACACCGCAGCAGGCTGCCCTTCAACGGCACCAATGGTGGGAGAAGCGGGGGTTAGGTGTCTTCTCCAAGGACCCTAGACGTGCTCTCCGTGGGACGCGAACCCGCGACCTTCCGGTCCGCGGGCGAACGCTCTAACCACGCGGCCACCGTCTCCACCCAAGGAGATAAATCAACAGATCGTAATTTCGCCTGTGATTAACATTGGAATCCATATTGCCTATCGGTAGTCACGGGCGCCAGCTGGTGTTAAGAAGCAACAACATTTACACTGGTCCCGATTATCATACTAAAACGGTTACCTGATCGTCACATCACGCACAACTAACATGAGATTTGCAGCCTGGAGTTTTCAGCAAGCTGGCAAGATCACGACCAAAACAGTCGTCAATTGCATCCTATTTCAGGCCAAAAACTCAAATCCAAACAAAGAAAATATATCAAATGAAATCATTTTTAAAAGAAGTTAAAGTATGATCGTGATGACTCACGATCTGTTCAGGCTAAGTAGTTCAAGTGCTTTTTCGACTAAAACTTGACGGAGATCTCCTCAAGTGGGCACTCTATATCTGGGGTGCCCAACTACTCGATCGCAGTCTACTGGTAGCCCACGGACTGACTTCAAGTCGACTGCCAGGTGTGTCGAAAAAAAAATTAACTCCGTATTGTCAACTCAGCGACTTTGACGCTACATTTAGCGAATATTCAATTTTATTTATTTTTTTTTAAGTGTCAATCTAGCAGTGTTTTCAAATGTTATTGGAGATTTTCAGAGTCTGTGACGTGGAAACAAGTCTTTAACTCTAATCAATAAGCAATGCCTGGTGCTGCTGCAGCAGCTCCCCCCCCAAAGCGCTGCGTGCACGCAGAAAATGTGTGCGTGTGCGTGTACGTGTGTGCGTGTACGTTGTGCGTGTACGTGTGTGCGTGTGAGATAGAAAAAGAAAGCAAGCAAGAGAGAGGAATACGTCAGTGTGTTTGAGAGAGGAACTTGTGCCTGTGTGTTTGAGACAAAGGGAGGAACTTGTCTGTCTGTGTTTGAGAGAGAGAACCTTGCCTGTGCGTGCGTGCGTGCGTGCGTGCGTACGTTTGAAAGGGAGAAACTTGTTTGAGAGAGAGGGATTTGTCTGTGTTTGATCAAGGATGTGTTTCTGGTGTGATGTTTCGTGGTTGTGCAACAACAACAAACGTGTTGTGAGGGTAGTTTTAATGCAGGCTGGAAACAATCTCTGACAGATTGTCACAGATTTGATTAATATTCATCAAATGACACATTCTGCAATCAATTACACCAGATTTGTTAGGAGCAAAGCTAAAAGTACATGCAGTACATTTACTTCAAACCCCAAACTAACACATTATAAGATAAAGAAAACCTGTATTGTCCCACAATGGGAAAATTGCAGTTATGACTCAGAGCATTTCAGAACTGAAAAAGAATTTGTGGCTAAAGCAAATTTAATGTGGCTAATAAAAATGAAGCTGGATTAGCCACAGTGGCTAGTAATTTTTTACGCTACAGTGAGCCCAGACTACATCTCATGCAGGTCACGGGGTCCATCTCCAGGAACGAGCATTCTTGTAAATCTTTCCTGGAAATATTTTCCAGACTGCCCCCTGTCTGCAGGGATGACTTCCTATATTTCCTTATTCCGTTCCGTCATCTTCCGCTTGTTCCGGGGTTGGGTCGCGGGGGCAACAGCCTCAAACGGGTAGCTCAGGCCCCTCTCTCCCCGGCTGCATCCTCTAGCTCACCTGGAAGGATCCCAAGTCGTTCCCCGGCCAGCTGTGAGACATAGTCTCTCCAGCAGGTCCGGGGTCTGCTCCTTGGTCTCCTCCCGGCGGGACGTGCCCGAAACACCTCGCCCGCGAGGCGCTCAGGGGGCATCCTGACCAGATGCCCAAACCACCCCATCTGGCTCCTCTCGACCTGGAGGAGGAGCAGCTCGACACCGAGCTCCCCCAGGATGGCAGAGCTCCTCACCCGATCTCTGAGTGAGAGCCCAGCCACCCCGCGGAGGAAGCTCATTTCGGCCGCTTGTACCCGCGATCTCATTCTTTTGGTCACCACCCACAGCTGGTGACCATAGGTGAGGGTTGGAACGTAGATCGACTTGTAAATCGAGAGCTTTGCTTTTCGGCTCAGCTCTCTCTTTACCACGACGGACCAATGCAGCGTCCTAGTTATTGCCCGGAAAAGGGAACAGGGTGGAATGCCCCCTGCGGGTCAGGGACATGGTCCTGCCCCAAGTGGAGGAGTTTATTTCCTTATTTACTTTCCAAAAACTCCAACCCTGTCTTTGGGCTTCACAAATTCACAACAAATTCACAAAGTTGTGAGTTTGTGAAGCCCAAATTCACAACTTTTGGTTTTGGAGGAAAACCTACCTTTTTGAAGTTCATCTGTGATAAAGTAAAACCAGTATGATCTGTTTTGGAGCCTCTGGTAGATATTCACCACCTCAGGGATTCATCTCATTCCCCAACACCCAAGCTGATATTGTTACTGCTGCACTACCGCTGAGACCCTGAGCAACGTAGGCATCAGGGACAACATGTGTCACTTATTGGCATCTGCCATTAAGAGTGAACTCAAGATTACATGCGTAACTCAACCCCTCATCTGTAGTTAAATGATCACATCTTTTCTGTTCCCCATTCGGTGTTGGTAAGACTTACCCAATAGCAAGTAGGGCTTCACAACGCCAACCTGAAGGTCCCAGGATGTGTCCGGTACATATCCCAAAATCTTCTCTGGGGTGACATACTCTTCCACCACCGTCAGCATGGAACCTTTCCACATCTCAATGATGCGATGACCGCTCAAGGACGTCACCCGGGTACATTGCTTTTTCAGCCGCGTACGCGAGAAAGCCTTAATTTCTTCAGTTAGAGATGACATAGTGGACATACAGAAGGGGAGAAGGATGTATGAGGAACCTGTAAGAAGAAGGACAATATGAAGCACCTGAAAGAGGACATAGGATAGTATGATGCACCTTGAAGTAGGATGAAAAATAAATTGGAGGTGATAGAGGATCAAATGATCTTTTAAGTTTAAAAAAAAAAAAGATTCATAAAGATTGATTGATTAGAGGTGCATGAATGATGAACAGGAGGTTTTTGATAGTATTGAATGATTGCTTTGTTTAAGTGAAAATAAAATTTAAAAAGTATAAAAGCTTAAAGGGTAGTAACTTTACTCCCCAGCCTACATGCCACGCCAGACGTGCCATCCGTACCAGGTGGCAGCAAGCGAGCCTATTGGGTCCCAGAAGCTGAGGTACAGACCGAGAGAAGAGCATGCACCCCATGTACCCAGGAGTGCCCCACCAGCCACCCGGGGCCACCCTGGAGGCCTAATAGGACCAGTCCGCCCCAGATCCCATCACCACCGAGTGAGGGTAGCATAGGTGTCATCACCAAATGCCCCCCACTCTGAACCACAACCCCAAGATCCTATGTGTATAAATTCCTAAGATGCAGAGAAAAGTGGGGTGGTGGGTGGGCACTGACAATTGTTATGAAGGGGTTCACCTTCTCTGAAACTTGTCAGCGTGCCCCGCCCAGTGGGCGTGATGTGTTGGGGTGGGAGCAGAAAGTGGCAGGGGTTTGGACCCGGAAAATCGGCTCCCCAGACAGATATAGTTTAAGGTTATTTCTTTTAAAAAATTCCTATTATTTGGTATTCGGTAGATTTTTTTGACCCATGGGTAGGATATCTCTCTGCTCCCAATACCCATTGCTGGGGTTCTTTGGAGGTTTTCCTCACGTGAAGGAGGGTCTAAGTGCAGAGATATGCTGAAATTGTTTAGTTTTTGTATATTTGAGTAAAAACATTTTTTGTCTTCTGTTCTTTTTTGTGCTTTTTTTTTTTCAATTAACTAAGTGAAGCCCACTGGAACAATTATTTTGTGATATTGGGGTGAAATACCAATACTTTTTTTTTCCTTCTAAAAACCAGCTTGGTGACAAATACAAGTCACACACACGTCAATATCAGAAGGTATAAATGTCTTAAAGTGGATTCTGCATGAGGTATCACTTTAGTAACAAAACAGACAGTGTGCATCTTGTTGCAGAGTCTTGACACTAAGCCTAAAAATAAACCACTCTGCTGGCCTTTCTCTTCCAGATAGCACATGATGGACTTCTGAACAACACGGGAGATCGTGTAGATCTCTGTAAATGGTTTCTATTTCCTGCACCTGCTCCTTTGAAGACCACAATAGCTGTTGGTTGTGTTTCTGCCTACTCACCCTTTCACTCCTTTAGAAAACTGCTTCCTGTTTTAATGAAGTCTAAAATTGGTAAGGCTTTAGGTCTATATTAATTGTGAACGTTGTGTTTGAATTTGTTTCCGTTACTTTCGTTTTTTGGATAAGCAGGATTCATTTCTTTGGCTTTTATTGTGTCTTCTAGACTAAAAACAAACTAAAAACAAAGAATGTACTCATTCCTGGTTCTGTTCTGAGGTGTGAAGTCTGAAACGTCTCAGATGTTTCAGTAAATCAGTGGAAAGCCAAATTGGCAAAACCTTGAAGCCTTTGCTCTGCTGGAACAAGACGAGAAACAAGACTTTTCAGAAAAAGCTGATGTCCTACCTGTTTCCTCTGATCAGTCTAAAAATCCACCAAAATACCACAGCCAGCTCAGTCGGATGAGATCAGATACATTGTCTTCTGGTTCAGATTAGACCAGGTCCACTCTTGCTGGAGGTGGAGCACCGCTGCAGGAGGTGATAAGGTAACGTGAAACCTGTTTCCGTCTGAAACACATAAAGCGGTATTTATCAGGTGCTCAGCTCCTTCTCAGCTTCACTCTGTAACCTTGGAAAATAAGAGTCTTATTCTTACTGGACACCAGAATTTCTCCTGCAGGAGATTATTAAGGTTTTTATCTATCGATTCGGAAAAGAGTAAAAAGGATCCCAGTTTCTATCAATCAATTAAACTTTATTTATAAAGCGCTTTTAATACATAAAATGTTACACAAAGTCCTTTAAATGTTAAAAACCCAGAACACAAAAACAAAATAAGGACAAGTCCCCACCCACAGATAAAAAAAAAACTCACTCACCCCCCCGTCCACACACACACATCCATACATCTACAACTACAGATAGAGCACACACCCTCATACATATACACATACACACTCACTTAAAAATGCAATAGGCTGGATGCAGATGAAACACCAGAGAAAACCCAATCTTGGGAGCTTCCGCAGGCCAGGATCCAAAGTCCCAGATAAAATCCTAGCCCGGACCTAGATCCCCACCAGGGCCCCGGAGCCAGAACCAGCAGCCACCGATAACCACAGGCTGATGCTGCAGAGGCCTCCCCCCAGAGGAAACACTGGAGATAATAAAAGATTAAATGAAATAAATAAGTCACTATAGCTAATAAGTAATAAGAAATGTTAAGGTGTAATCATCAATTAAGATCAACTAAAACTACAAATAAAGTACTTTTAGAAACTTAATTAAAAGGAGGATTAAAAAGATTTGTCTTGAGCCTCTTTTTAAAAAATGTGAACGTTCTCAGCGGCCCTGCGGCCGACTGTTCCATAAACGGGGGGCCGTAGAATCCGAAAAACCAGGAGTCTGCTGCCGGAGCAGCGGAAGGTTCATGAGGATTCGTACGGTAAGAGCAGTTCTGAAAGATAAGAAGTCCCAAGACCATTTAAAGATTTAAACACAAACAAAAGAACTTTAAAATCAATCCTAAAACATACAGGAAGCCAAAGCAGGGTCCTTAAAACCAGCGTAATGTGTTCCCACAACCTGGTCCTAGTCAGCACACAAGCTGCTGAGTTCCGTAATAATTGTAAAGCTGGAATGTTCTTTTTTTTTTTGGGGGGAAGACCAGAGAGGGGGGCATCACAATAATCTACGCGACTGTTGATAAAAAAGTGCATTAGCACCTCTGCATTGACCTGAGACAGAGTTTCTTCAAATGGGGGATTTTAAGTGAAAACAAGTGGTTAAAAAAGCACCACTTTGAAACTGCTATATATTTTTCTGCTATTATTAAAACCAAAATGACATAAAAACAGATAGATATTTTTTATAGAGTTCAGTTTGCATGTGGATTCACAGAAGCAATAAACTTGATTTTGACAAAGATTTCTAAAGTCGTGCAAACTTTAGTTCTGCTGCCTCACAGCAAGAAGGTTGCTGCTTTCAATCACAAAACACTGGCATTTCAGTGCAAAGTTTGCATGTTCTCCCTGTGTGTGCTGTACCTCCAACTTCTTCTTTCCCTCCAAAAATGACACTAGACTAATATTCTCAGGAAGTCCTGTGATCCCCAGTTGGATAAGCCGGTCAGAAAATGGATAGATTGATGGAGGTTTGAATAAAAATTGGATGCAGAGAAACCTTTTCACTCCGCCCGTTTTTCTCCAGAGCCTCCCTGTAAGCTGCAGATTACTTCTTGTGTGTGTACAGCTGCTCAATCATTTTTACTGGAAAAGATTCGGTGGTTTCCAAGAAAATTTCCACAAGCTTTTCTCTCTGGAATGAAGCTAAACTTTCTTTTGTACACATATTTCGCTATTTCTGTGAGGACCTGGGCGATGGAACGCTTCACGAAACATCTAAAACATTTTGACCTTAACCCAGAAAGTTCTGAAAAGGAAGGAAAGAGCAGAGTCAAAAAGCAGTATAGAAACAGTGGAGTAAAACCTTCTCTTACTGCTCTTCTGATACGTGTTCACTGCCAAGTAGCTAATGCCAAGAACGTCAGAAAGCATTGAAAGAGAAAAAAGCAGAATGGGAGGAAAACATAGACGAAGAACAGGAGAGAAGGAAAAGTGCTGATTCAGTCCTCTGGATGTTGATCCATGAGTCAGAATACCCATAGAGGCCAAGTGTGTGCTGGCTGCATGAGAAGCTTTTCTCACATCTGACAAGCATTAGAGCTATCAGCATCCGCCCACGCAGCCGCATCACGTTCCACTCTAATGGAGCCAGAGACGAGCTGGAAAATATGGGGTCAGAGGTCAGGAAAGCAAAGAGTTCAAATGTCATCTCGATTACACTTATATGTTTTTTTATGTCTATTTTGTGTCGTAAAAAAATGAGTCATTTCCTGTTTATTTAGTCCAGGATTTTAGTTATCGTACTGCTATAAAAATGTTTGACAAACTATAAAGTTCTACGGCTCACAGAAACATCATCATGCTGCCAAAAAAATGATTTTCATGATGTTTCCACCAGCATGAAGGATGGATTGGTTCTGTGGAGTTTCTGTGTTCTGAAGGTTCTCTGAGGGTACTGAATGATCCTTGGACTTTCTGGGTTCAGTGAGACTCACTGGGTTTCTGAGATTTGTGATGTTTCTGGCTGGGGGAGGGGAACACACTGTTCTTCACAAACTCTTTTATAAAATATCTTGAGGCATACAAGCGCATGCGCATGCTTTGCTGCTGTTTATTTTTCATCTCGCAGGAATCCCTCCTTCAGTGTGGCGGGGGTGGCAGGGGGATGAAGGGAGAGGGAGGGAGGTCAGAAGGAGGAGAAAAGCGCTCGCCCAAACAGTCCCATTAAACTGAGACCCCAGCGCGCGCCATGCTGTCCCCACGCTTGTGCGTGTCTCTGCTGGTGGGGTGCTGTGCGTTGTGGCCCCCACCGGTGCACGCGGCCTCCTGCGAGCCGGTGCGCATCCCGCTGTGCAGATCCATGCCCTGGAACATGACCAAGATGCCAAACCACCTCCACCACAGCACGCAGGACAACGCTGTGCTGGCTATAGAGCAGTTTGAAGGGCTTTTGGGTGAGTCCGCTGGTCTTACTGGTCCTTTACATTTCTGATCCTTTACTAGAAATAATGGTCCTTTACAGATTACTGGTTCCACTGATCTGATCCACGACCTGGAACGTGACAAACTTCAAACCACCTCTGCCTCTACTTTATATGTACATTTACTATTTTGGTCTTTCACTAGTTCTACGGGTCCTTCGTTGGTTTCTCTAGTCTTTCACTAGTTCTACGGGTCCTTCATTGGTTTCTCTAGTCTTTCACTAGTTCTACGGGTCCTTCGTTGGTTGTTCATCCGACACTTCACTGATTATTCTTACCAGGTTCTTCTGGTCCCCTAACCATTCCCTGTAACCTTTCCTGTGCAGGTACAGGTTGCAGTGCGGATCTGCTGTTTTTTCTGTGTGCCATGTACGCTCCCATCTGCACCATCGACTTCCAGCACGAGCCCATCAGACCCTGCAAGGCGGTGTGTGAGCGGGCAAAGCAAGGCTGCGAGCCAGTGATGAGGCGCTACAACCACAGCTGGCCCGACAGCCTGGCTTGCGAAGACCTGCCACTGTACGACCGAGGAGTCTGTATTTCTCCGGAGGCCATCGTCAAAGCAGAAGGACCAGGTGAGGCATTTAACTGACCAAACACACTTAGCTGATCAATCCAGGTACACATCCTGTCTCCAACCACGCACGCTGGGAGCACACATACACATTTTGCACTAGCATCTGGTGCTAGCTGGCAGCTCTGGCAGTAAGGTTTAGCTGCAGCAGCTTTGTACTTTTTTCTAACTTTGTTTTCATGGGTTAGGGTTTGGGTGTGACAATAGCCAATCAGCGATTAAGTAAGTAGTTTTTAGCATTTATGAGGTTAAAGGTAATATTTTGTTGACAATAATAGTCTGTGGAAACGGTGACCTCATAATCTGAACCGTATCAACACTTTGAACTATCAGGCAAAAAAACTGTACAAACACAGCTGGCTGGCATTCAAGCAACTGCTAATTCACATCACTTCACTTTTTGATAAGTGTTGTTTACTGTTTGCAAGAATTTTTGAAAATATTTCTTACCGTAGTTTAGCCAGGCTGGCGCCGCCTGGTGTCTTTGTTTCTTTAACTGGGATAGAATACTCAGGCTAACACAGCGGTGGGCAAAAATCTTTGATTTGTGGGCCACATTGAGTTCTAATGTCTGACTAAGGGGCCGGAACAGGAGCAGATGGATGGCATGCTTTAGTAACAGTTAGATTAGACCAATAGAATGGCGCTAGATTTTAAACAAGTGTGTTAAATGTTTTATCAAGAGCGTTAAATTTCAAATCTAGCGTTGCTAAGTCTGAAATCTTGTGCAAAAGCGCTTAAAAACATGCCTTTAGTGAGGCTAGGTTTGAAATCTAAACGCTTGATGTAACATTTTGCTTGTTTTAACATCTAACACGCTTGTTTACGTGCATGTATTGGGCCCGATGGCTTTGCACACTGTTTATTTTGACAACGTGCGCATCACAGAGACGCACACATTTTAATGGGAGTAGTGTTGTTTTTTTTTCTCTCAACAAAGCCAATATATCCAGTGGGCACCATCTAGTGAAGAAACATCGGAATTGCAGGGGAAATAAAACCAACAAGGTTTATTTACTTAAATTTTTTCAAGTTCGGAAGGCCAGCTTAAAATGTTTAACGGGCCGCATGTGGCCCGCGGGCAGTGGTTTGCCCATGCCTGGGCTAACAGAAGTAGCTTGTCTGTAAATATTGTATCCAACTTATTATCAAGCAGCATTTTATGGTTAATGGTTGACTGGAGGAGGAGGAACATCCAGACGCAGGTAAACTGAATAACAAACAGATCATTTTAACAACAAAAGGCGTTCATAGAGGAATAGAAATAATCCAGGTGGAACTTGGTATGACCAGGGTCGAGTGAAAAAAGTTCAATTTCACAACTACAAATAAAGTTTTGATGGGTCAGCAACCAGTTACCGCAAGGGTTATTGAAGAACTAACAACAATTGGAGGTGAGATCGATTTTTTTATGCTATTAAGTAAATGTAAGCAGGTGAAGGTTTTTAGTCCAGTCCTCCAATCATCAGCCACCACAGCTCAATACAAGCACCTAGGCATTGAGCTGTGGTGCTGGCAGGGACCACAGCTGTGGTCCGGACAAGGACCGGGTTTCAAAGTCCGGTCCTTGAGGGCCGGTGTCCTGAAAGTTTTTATTGTCTTCCTGCTTCAACACAGCTGATACACATGAAGGGAATTTAACAACCAATAACATTTGGCACAATGACTCACTAACCTGGATCAGGTGTGTAAATGCAAGAACACATGGAAAACCTTCAGGACACTGCCCCTCGAGCACCGGACTTTGACACCTGTGACCTAGGAGAACAAAGAGGATGTTGGGATGGTGGGGGCACGATACACAAGGGCAAAGGGGTATATATTAGGGTTAGGTTAACCACGGTGCCACTGTTGGTTCAAATCCCGGGTGGGGGACTAAATGGTTGGTTAAATAATATCACAAATAAACAAGGCAACTGGTTTAGTATTTTGTTCTGGACTAAAAATGAGCCAAATCATGACCCCAAAAGCAAACCAAATGGAGATTTTTGTGTTTTTTGTCTCCACCCCCCATTTTTGACAGTATATATACATATATACTGTATATACATGTATAACTATGGAACCACAATGATGAAGATGCCATTAATGTCACCTGACTGTGTCGTGTGTTTGTGCAGATTCTTTGTGTGTGTGTGTGCGGGTTAGGCTTGGCCACATGGAAATGTGTGTGTGTATCCTGCTCCAGAGTATTTTCATCATGTGGGATTTTGTGGTGTGGCTCAAAGAGCTCCTTAATCTGAGTTCTGCAGTCAGCCAATAACAACTTCTCATTGTGTTTCCATTTGAGCTCCGCCGTGGCTCAATTTTTTTTTTTCTTTAGACTGATTGTTTCATTTGTAGCTCAGAAATGTAACTTTTAAAAAAAAGTGAATCTTTGCTGTTTAAAAAACTATTTGTTTTTTTTCACATTTCACTGCAGACCCTCCCCACTCCCCCACCGCCAAAATAAATAAATAAATCCTTCTTTGGAGTTTTTTAAATATTATTTTGACATTAATGCATCAGAATTAGAGTTTGGTAAACTTTAAAAAGTTAAATTGCAATTAAAACTGTATTTTTGTTTTTACTAAAATCCAGAGAAACATGGAAAGCTTAGAAACTCTTGCTGACTTGTTTTTGCTGATGTAATATTTTATGTAAAACTAATTTAATCCCTCTTTTTATGTTGTGTCTTAAATTGAATATGTAATAATAATTTATTGAGTGTCTCCTGTTTTGTTTTTTTGTTTGTTTGTTTTTTGTTTTTGGCGTCTGGTCGTCTATTTTTGCATTTTTTCCACCCGGTTTCTGTTCGTCTTTTGCCTGTGTTTGGTCCCGGTCTGGAGATGTGACTTTGTGCGCTCTTTGGACGTCGTTTTGTTTCAGATGACTGTTTTTAGGCTAGCCGTTTCAACGGCTAGCTCTCCGTTTCGCTGGTCATGAAGTCGTTTCACTTTGTTAGCGTGGACTCAACCAGCATCAAGCTCTCAGAACCAGATCCATCATGGCTGGAGGAGTCTATGCAGTCCGGACAGAACTGAGAAGGAGACGATCAGAAAGGAGGCGCTTTGAGTCCAGTGCCCCTGCGGTTGTCATGGGTAACATCCGAACACTCGCTGGCAAGATGGAGGAACTGAGGACGCTCGTTCTGACCCAGCAGGAATGTAGAGGGGCCACTTGGTGTGCTTTATTTGAGCCTGTCTTCGTGGACTCATCATGTTTTTTAACCGTTCAGTCGCCAGCTTTTACACCGTGTAAGCGGACCGGGAAGGCATCGAGGTGTTAGCACCGCAGCATCAAATTTCTCTTAAAGTATTTTCAATTTAATTATTGATCACATCCAGTTCTGCATAAAATCAAAAACACATTTGACTTGTTGTTCTTGCTAATCATATTCATAGTTCAGGAATAAAGAATGTGTATTTAGAAACTATGCATTTCTAATAAGCAATCAGTAAAAAAAATGAATCTCTATCGCTTTTCTGAATTCTCTTTAGTACGAAAAGTTCAGTCTCAGGAATCTCCTCTCATAGTGGTTATGGTTCCTCCAGTGGTGCCCCAGGTGTTGTTATGGGTGAAAACAGTGAATTTGTTGTTGGTTGTGGCTTTGAGTCTATTGATGGTCTGGGAGAGTAAAGAACAGTCAGTTTGTCAGAAATAGTCACAGGAAAAGACATCAGGAAATATCAGAAAGAGTTTTGTCACCTAAATGTTGTGTTGTTTTAGCTAAAACTTTTTTATTATTATTATGACTGTACTGTATTCCTTCCTTAATGTGGACATTTCAGTGCTGCATTGAACCGCAGCAGGCTGCCAGGACGGTGCCAATGGTGGATGAAACTGGAGGAGTCTTCCCAAAGGACACCTAGGCACGAAACCCAGCTTCTCCCGGTCCGAGGGCGAACATTCTACCACTGAGCCATTGCCTCCTCCTCTATTCTGAACCACTAATGTGTAAAGCGCAGATTTTATCATGTTTTTTTGTTGTTGTTTTTTTATCACTTAAGCTATTTGGAAAATGAGATTAAATGAGACCAAAAATATAAACAAAAATGCTGTTTCTAAAATTTGCTTAAAACATCTTTGTGTAGAGAAGTAGCATCAAAATGTTTTCTTCTTACAGATCCTTACCACCACGACCCAACAAGGTGTAACCCAGGTAGGTAAGCTTTAAAGTATATTTTACTGTCCATCATGTGTGGTGTTATAAAAGCTTTCTAAACAAGCGCTGCAGGTGTAGAATGTGATTATCTTGCACTGTTTCGTCTACTTCTTTCGGCATTTCCCTTTAGGGGACGCCACAGCAAGTCAGTTTCTTCCATCTAACCCTATCTCCTGCATCCTCTTCGGTCACACCAACTATCTTCATGTCTTCCTTCACTGTATCCATGAACCTCCTCTTTGGTCTTCCTCTAGTCCTCTTTCCTGGTGGTTCCAAACCCAGCATCCTTCTTCTGATGTACTCTCTCTCTCTCCTCTGCACATGTCCAAACCATCTCAGTCTGGCCTGTCTGACTTTAAAACCTCTAACATGTGCTGTTCCTCTGATCCTGTCCATCCTGGTCACTCCCAGAGAGATCCTCAGCATCTTCATCTCTGATACAAACATCTCTGCTTCCTGTCTTTTCTTCAGTGCTACTGTTTCTAGACCAATCAGCATGGCCGCTCTCACTACGGTTTTTAAATGAACAGTTTTATTTATAGTCAGTCCTTAGCAATCAAGCAAATCAAAAAGCAGCTTAAAGTACACGCACATTTTAGTTCCACTGCTTCTCTTCTTGGAGTTTATGTTTTTTCTTCTTCTTGCAAACAGAAGAATGTGACCTCACACACCTTTTTTTTTTCTTCTCGTGAACAGAATCTAATCCTGACTTCTTGATGGACTCCAACAATATAAACTGCAGGGGACCACATGGAGGTGATGTTGCTTGTTCTACATTTGTCTTTTTCCAGTTTCAGAATAATTAAAAACAAACTTTCAGGGACCAACTTTTGATTCCTTTTCCTTTCCAAAAATCTGTGTACCCCTGTTAGAGCCACATTTTTATTAATTAAGAACATTCTACTCACAACTTTTTGATTCATAAATGAGGAGCATCCTTTACATTTCAGAAAATTCACAAAAACCTCAAACTGAACATAAATTTTTCCTCTGAAATGTTCATTTAATTTCGGATGTTTAGACCTGAACGGATTAATCCACTTTAATAAGATGTTTGTCCACATTGTGTGCGCAGATCGCTGCAGATGTAAAACAGTCCGCATGGGTCTTAAAACCTACTTGAAGAACAACTACAATTACGGTGAGGGTCTTGTCTTGTCTTAAATATTTAATTCCATGAATGCTTTAGAGTTTATCAGTCAATAACTTTTTCTCTGTGAACCGATGTCTTACTTTGATTTTTTTTTTAATTGTCACATCTCCATCCAAAATAAACTTTTCATAGGTTTCAACCTTCTAATTATTTCTGCCGTCTCTGTAAAAATGTGACGCTGATCAGTCATTGCCACTGTCGCATTGGAAGCTAAGCTAGCATGTTTCCCTCATTCGTCCAAAAGCGAACCATCATTAAAAAGGATTCGAAGTGTCTTCTGAACAGAGTATTTGAAGAAAGAGATGTTTCAGCATCTCAGCCGAAAGTCACTTTAAATCTGATAAAATGAACTAGTTTTTTCTTCTGAGAGGATGTTAAAAAGTTTACCTTCCAGCTATTTTGCTTTGTCCTTTTGATACTTAAGTTAATTTACTTTATTCACTCGTTAAGCACGTACAAGATTTTTTGCCGTATCTTCCCTGCTCTGTGACCTTTCACTAATGATTGAATCTTTAAACTCTTTAGTATGATGCTGCTGTGCGTGCACCTAATCTCAAAGTTTCTGTTGTCTGCTGAGGTCCTAATGGTGTTCTCCAGTTCTTTGATTCATTTCAGTGTTTACTACCCAAAGTTCTTGTCAACAAGCTCATTTCATCCCTCATTCGTGCAGGAATGATCCATCGTAGAAAAGTTTCAAAGTGTTTTCTGGACAGTGTGCTTGAAGATTGAGATGTTTTGACTTTCGGATAAGAGTTGAAATGTCTCAACCTTCAAGCCCGTTCTTCAAAAGACACCTTGAAAACTTTCTACTGAACTAGCATAATTACTTTAACATACATATTGCATTTCTAGTAACACACCATATCTCCATGTATTAAAGTAGTTATATGAAGTTTAAACAGCCCTGACTACACATTAGTTCTTGCCATAAACATACAGTCAAACTAACAAATTCTTTGTAGCGTACTACTACGTTAATGTAAATCCTTCTTAAATCCAGACAGTTTCTCAACTTAGATAAAAAAATTTGAATGAGTATATCAGGGGAACAGCACATGTTAGAGGCTTTAAAGTCAGAGAGGCCAGACTGAGATGGTTTGGACATGTGCAGAGGAGAGAGAGAGAGTACATCGTCAGAAGGATGCTGGGTTTGGAACCACCAGGAAAGAGGACTAGAGGAAGACCAAAGAGGAGGTTCATGGATACAGTGAAGGAAGACATGAAGATAGTTGGTGTGACTGAAGAGGATGCAGGAGATAGGGTTAGATGGAAGAAACTGACTTGATGTGGCGCCCCCTGAAGGGAGATGATGGAAGAAGAAGATGAAAAGTTTTTAAAGGAATCACTGTGTTCCTCAAACACACATTTCATGCCACCAAAGTGAAAATTCTCTTCTTTAAAGCATGGTAGAGTCTCACTGGCCATTTATGAGGACAATGTCATTTTCTGACTTTCATTTGTGCCATTTGAAGTTAGCTTTTGAGCTTTGGCTGTTCAGGTTCATATTGATTGTCCTCCATTCTGTTTGTTTCTCGTCACTTCTTCTCCCTATAGCGGTGATGTGAACACATGTTTGCTGAAACCCGTCAGGCACGGTCGCAAACCAGAATCACTAGTTCACAGCAATATATTCATTTCCTTAGAAATGACAAAGAAATGTCTAGTATAAAATGATTTCTTTTGTTTTGCTTGGTAGGCATGCTGTAAGGGGTTCGGTCTCTCTAGGCAAAAATACAACTTTCAAACAAGTCACACAAAACGATCATGTCACAGGTCAGATAGAAATATTTTTCATCTCAAACAAAACCAGAAAACTGTCCGATTTAAACATGAAACAAACTCTTCCATCAGTTCAAACACAGTCTTTTTCATTTTAATAATTGATGTATTGTTTTGTTAATAACGGAGAAGTTTTAATGTCTAAAAAGACAAATGACAATCTGGAATCTCTGCAGTGATCCGAGCCCAGGTCAGGGAGGTTAGAAACCGAGGTCTGGAGCTGATAGCGGTGGTTGATGTGAAAGAAGTGCTCAAATCATCTCTGGTCAACATTCCCAAAGAGACACAAACACTTTTCTACTCGTCCTCCTGCTTGTGTCCTCCTTTGGCTGCTGGCGAGGATTATCTCATTATGGGCTACGAAAATGAGGAGAGGTCCCGGTGAGATGTTTTTATCATTTCTCTGGATTTTGGATGAAAAGACATTTGGAAGATTAACAGATTATCTTTCATTCCTGGTCCTTGCAGGCTGCTGTTGATTGACGGCTCGATCGCCCAAAAGTGGAAAGACAGGATGGGAAGAAAAGTTAAGGTGAAAAGAATCGATCTCTCTTAAAATGAACAAATAATAACAGTTTAACAAACTTAGTTCATCATTAACATGATTTAAAATAAAATATTTTTAGTGCTTGTGACAAGTATCCCCGATCCCCCTTTTAATGCATTCATAAATCAATCATGGTCAAAAAAAAAAAAAAAAAGCCAGAAAAAAGCAAAATTTTATTAGGTGTGACTGATTGATTTGTGAAAAGGGTAAAACATGGCGGTTGAATAAAGAGTACATAAAGAGTGTTGGTTTAAATTCAATAAGAAATTTTCTCTCTATTATTCAGAGATGGAACGAAGTCCTGACGAGACGAACATCCTCCCGCTGGAGCCGCCACTGAACGTGTGTGTGTGTGTGTGTGTGTGTGTGTGTATGTTACTGTGCGTGTGTGTGTGTATTTTCTAAGGCATTATTGTTCATCTTCAGGCTGTTGTGTATTTGTTCTTTTGCATCTATTATATTTGCACAAATATTTATTGTTTATCATTTGTGTCTCTGTGTGTGTTTAGGGGTGTGTTGGTGTGTTGGTGTGTGTATAGGGGTGTGTTGGTGTGTGTATAGGGGTGTGTTGGTGTGTGTATAGAGGTGTGTTTATAGGGGTGTGTTGGTGTGTGTATAGGTGTGTGTATAGGGATGTGTTGGTGTGTGTATAGGGGTGTGTTGGTGTGTGTATAGGGGTGTGTTGGTGTGTGTATAGGGGTGTGTTGGTGTGTGTATAGGGATGTGTTGGTGTGTGTTTAGGGGTGTGTTGGTGCGTGTTGGTGTGTGTATAGGGGTGTGTTGGTGTGTGTATAGGGGTGTGTTGGTGTCTGTATAGGGATGTGTTGGTGTGTGTATAGGTGTGTGTTGGTGTGTGTATAGGGGTGTGTTGGTGTGTGTATAGGGGTGTGTGTATAGGGGTGTGTTGGTGTGTGTATAGGGGTGTGTTGGTGTGTGTATAGGAGTGTGTTGGTGTGTGTTTAGGGGTGTGTTGGTGTGTGTATAGGGGTGTGTTGGTGTGTGTATAGGGGTGTGTTGGTGTGTGTTTAGGGGTGTGTTGGTGTGTGTTTAGGGGTGTGTTGGTGTGTGTATAGGGGTGTGTGTATAGGGGTGTGTTGGTGTGTGTATAGGGGTGTGTTGGTGTGTGTATAGGGGTGTGTTGGTGTGTGTATAGGGGTGTGTTGGTGTGTGTATAGGGGTGTGTTGGTGTGTGTATAGGGATGTGTTGGTGTGTGTATAGGGGTGTGTTGGTGTGTGTATAGGGATGTGTTGGTGTGTGTATAGGGGTGTGTGTATAGGGGTGTGTTGGTGTGTGTATAGGTGTGTGTTGGTGTGTGTATAGGGATGTGTTGGTGTGTGTATAGGGGTGTGTTGGTGTGTGTATAGGGGTGTGTTGGTGTGTGTATAGGGATGTGTTGGTGTGTGTTTAGGGGTGTGTTGGTGTGTGTATAGGGGTGTGTTGGTGTGTGTATAGGGGTGTGTTGGTGTGTGTATAGGGGTGTGTTAGTGTGTGTATAGGGGTGTGTTGGTGTGTGTATAGGGGTGTGTTGGTGTGTGTATAGGGGTGTGTTGGCGTGTGTATAGGTGTGTGTTGGTGTGTGTATAGGGGTGTGTGTATAGGGGTGTGTTGGTGTGTGTATAGGGGTGTGTTGGTGTATGTATAGGGGTGTGTTGGTGTGTGTATAGGGGTGTGTTGGTGTGTGTATAGGTGTGTGTTGGTGTGTGTATAGGGATGTGTTGGTGTGTGTATAGGGGTGTGTTGGTGTGTGTATAGGGGTGTGTGTATAGGGATGTGTTGGTGTGTGTATAGGGGTGTGTTGGTGTGTGTATAGGGGTGTGTGTTTAGGGGTGTGTTGGTGTGTGTATAGGGGTGTGTTGGTGTGTGTATAGGGGTGTGTTGGTGTGTGTATAGGGGTGTGTTGGAGTGTGTATAGGGGTGTGTTGGTGTGTGTATAGGGATGTGTTGGTGTGTGTATAGGGATGTGTTGGTGTGTGTATAGGAATGTGTTAGTGTGTGTATAGGTGTGTGTTGGTGTGTGTATAGGGGTGTGTTGGTGTGTGTATAGGAATGTGTTGGTGTGTGTATAGGAATGTGTTGGTGTGTGTATAGGGGTGTGTTGGTGTGTGTATAGGGGTGTGTTGGTGTGTGTATAGGGATGTGTTGGTGTGTGTATAGGGGTGTGTTGGTGTGTGTATAGGGATGTGTTGGTGTGTGTATAGGAATGTGTTGGTGTGTGTATAGGGATGTGTTGGTGTGTGTATAGGAATGTTTTGGTGTGTGTATAGGGATGTGTTGGTGTGTGTATAGGAATGTGTTGGTGTGTGTATAGGGGTGTGTTGGTGTGTTGGTGTGTGTATAGGGGTGTGTTGGTGTGTGTATAGGAATGTTTTGGTGTGTGTATAGGGATGTGTTGGTGTGTGTATAGGAATGTGTTGGTGTGTGTATAGGGGTGTGTTGGTGTGTTGGTGTGTGTATAGGGGTGTGTTGGTGTGTGTATAGGGATGTGTTGGTGTGTGTATAGGGGTGTGTTGGTGTGTGTATAGGGGTGTGTTGGTGTGTGTATAGGGATGTGTTGGTGTGTGTATAGGGGTGTGTTGGTGTGTTGGTGTGTGTATAGGGGTGTGTTGGTGTGTGTATAGGAATGTGTTGGTGTGTGTATAGGGGTGTGTTGGTGTGTGTATAGGGGTGTGTTGGTGTGTGTATAGGGGTGTGTTGGTGTGTGTATAGGAATGTGTTGGTGTGTGTATAGGGATGTGTTGGTGTGTGTTTAGGGGTGTGTTGGTGTGTGTATAGGGGTGTGTTGGTGTGTGTATAGGAATGTGTTGGTGTGTGTATAGGGATGTGTTGGTGTGTGTTTAGGGGTGTGTTGGTGTGTGTATAGGGGTGTGTTGGTGTGTGTATAGGTGTGTGTTGGTGTGTGTATAGGGGTGTGTTGGTGTGTGTTTAGGGGTGTGTTGGTGTGTGTATAGGGGTGTGTTGGTGTGTGTATAGGGGTGTGTTGGTGTGTGTATAGGGATGTGTTGGTGTGTGTTTAGGGGTGTGTTGGTGTGTGTATAGGGGTGTGTTGGTGTGTGTATAGGAATGTGTTGGTGTGTGTATAGGGATGTGTTGGTGTGTGTATAGGGGTGTGTTGGTGTGTGTATAGGGGTGTGTTGGTGTGTGTATAGGGATGTGTTGGTGTGTGTATAGGGGTGTGTTGGTGTGTGTATAGGGATGTGTTGGTGTGTGTATAGGGGTGTGTTGGTGTGTGTATAGGGGTGTGTTGGTGTGTGTATAGGGATGTGTTGGTGTGTGTTTAGGGGTGTGTTGGTGTGTGTATAGGGATGTGTTGGTGTGTGTATAGGGGTGTGTTGGTGTGTGTTTAGGGGTGTGTTGGTGTGTGTATAGGAATGTGTTGGTGTGTGTATAGGGATGTGTTGGTGTGTGTATAGGTGTGTGTTGGTGTGTGTATAGGGATGTGTTGGTGTGTGTTTAGTGGTGTGTTGGTGTGTGTATAGGAATGTGTTGGTGTGTGTATAGGGATGTGTTGGTGTGTGTATAGGGATGTGTTGGTGTGTGTTTAGGGGTGTGTTGGTGTGTGTATAGGGGTGTGTTGGTGTGTGTATAGGTGTGTGTTGGTGTGTGTATAGGGGTGTGTTGGTGTGTGTTTAGGGGTGTGTTGGTGTGTGTATAGGGGTGTGTTGGTGTGTGTATAGGGGTGTGTTGGTGTGTGTATAGGTGTGTGTTGGTGTGTGTATAGGGGTGTGTTGGTGTGTGTATAGGGATGTGTTGGTGTGTGTATAGGGGTGTGTTGGTGTGTGTATAGGGGTGTGTTGGTGTGTGTTTAGGGGTGTGTTGGTGTGTGTATAGGGGTGTGTTGGTGTGTGTATAGGGGTGTGTGTATAGGGGTGTGTTGGTGTGTGTATAGGGGTGTGTGTATAGGGGTGTGTTGGTGTGTGTATAGGGATGTGTTGGTGTGTGTATAGGGGTGTGTTGGTGTGTGTATAGGGGTGTGTTGGTGTGTGTATAGGGGTGTGTTGGTGTGTGTATAGGGGTGTGTTGGTGTGTGTTTAGGGGTGTGTTGGTGTGTGTATAGCGGTGTGTTGGTGTGTGTATAGGGGTGTGTTGGTGTGTGTATAGCGGTGTGTTGGTGTGTGTTTAGGGGTGTGTTGGTGTGTGTATAGGGGTGTGTTGGTGTGTGTTTAGGGGTGTGTTGGTGTGTGTATAGGGGTGTGTTGGTGTGTGTATAGGGGTGTGTTGGTGTGTGTATAGGGGTGTGTTGGTGTGTGTTTAGGGGTGTGTTGGTGTGTGTATAGGGGTGTGTTGGTGTGTGTTTAGGGGTGTGTTGGTGTGTATAGGGGTGTGTTGGTGTGTGTATAGGGGTGTGTTGGTGTGTGTATAGGGGTGTGTTGGTGTGTGTTGGTGTGTGTATAGGTGTGTGTTGGTTTGTGTATAGGGGTGTGTATATAGGGGTGTGTTGGTGTGTGTATAGGGGTGTGTGTATAGGGGTGTGTGTATAGGGGTGTGTTGGTGTGTGTATAGGGATGTGTTGGTGTGTGTATAGGGGTGTGTTGGTGTGTGTATAGGGGTGTGTTGGTGTGTGTATAGGGGTGTGTTGGTGTGTGTATAGGGGTGTGTTGGTGTGTGTATAGGGATGTGTTGGTGTGTGTATAGGGGTGTGTTGGTGTGTGTATAGGGGTGTGTTGGTGTGTGTATAGGGGCGTGTTGGTGTGTGTATAGGGGTGTGTTGGTGTGTGTATAGGGGCGTGTTGGTGTGTGTTTAGGGGTGTGTTGGTGTGTGTATAGGGGTGTGTTGGTGTGTGTATAGGGGCGTGTTGGTGTGTGTTTAGGTGTGTGTTGGTGTGTGTATAGGGGTGTGTTGGTGTGTGTTTAGGTGTGTGTTGGTGTGTGTTTAGGGGTGTGTTGGTGTGTGTATAGGGGTGTGTTGGTGTGTGTATAGGGGTGTGTTGGTGTGTGTATAGGTGTGTGTTGGTGTGTGTATAGGGGTGTGTTGGTGTGTGTATAGGGGTGTGTTGGTGTGTGTATAGGGGTGTGTTGGTGTGTGTATAGGGGTGTGTTGGTGTGTGTATAGGGGTGTGTTGGTGTGTGTATAGGGGTGTGTTGGTGTGTGTATAGGGGTGTGTTGGTGTGTGTATAGGTGTGTGTTGGTGTGTGTATAGGGGTGTGTTGGTGTGTGTATAGGGGTGTGTTGGTGTGTGTATAGGGGTGTGTTGGTGTGTGTATAGGGGTGTGTTGGTGTGTGTATAGGGGTGTGTTGGTGTGTGTATAGGGGTGTGTTGGTGTGTGTATAGGTGTGTGTTGGTGTGTGTATAGGTGTGTGTTGGTGTGTGTATAGGTGTGTGTTGGTGTGTGTATAGGGGTGTGTTGGTGTGTGTATAGGGATGTGTTGGTGTGTGTATAGGGGTGTGTTGGTGTGTGTATAGGGGTGTGTTGGTGTGTGTATAGGGGTGTGTTGGTGTGTGTATAGGTGTGTGTTGGTGTGTGTATAGGGGTGTGTTGGTGTGTGTATAGGGGTGTGTTGGTGTGTGTATAGGGATGTGTTGGTGTGTGTATAGGGGTGTGTTGGTGTGTGTATAGGGGTGTGTTGGTGTGTGTATAGGGGTGTGTTGGTGTGTGTATAGGAGTGTGTTGGTGTGTGTATAGGGGTGTGTTTGTGTGTGTATAGGGATGTGTTGGTGTGTGTATAGGGGTGTGTTGGTGTGTGTATAGGTGTGTGTTGGTGTGTGTATAGGGGTGTGTTGGTGTGTGTATAGGGATGTGTTGGTGTGTGTATAGGGGTGTGTTGGTGTGTGTATAGGGGTGTGTTGGTGTGTGTATAGGGGTGTGTTGGTGTGTGTATAGGGGTGTGTTAGTGTGTGTATAGGGGTGTGTTGGTGTGTGTATAGGGGTGTGTTGGTGTGTGTATAGGGGTGTGTTGGTGTGTGTATAGGAGTGTGTTGGTGTGTGTATAGGTGTGTGTTGGTGTGTGTATAGGGATGTGTTGGTGTGTGTATAGGTGTGTGTTGGTGTGTGTATAGGGGTGTGTTGGTGTGTGTATAGGTGTGTGTTTGTGTGTGTATAGGGATGTGTTGGTGTGTGTATAGGGGTGTGTTGGTGTGTGTATAGGGGTGTGTTGGTGTGTGTATAGGGATGTGTTGGTGTGTGTAGGGGTGTGTTGGTGTGTGTATAGGGGTGTGTTGGTGTGTGTAGGGGTGTGTTGGTATGTGTATAGGTGTGTGTTGGTGTGTGTATAGGGGTGTGTTGGTGTGTGTATAGGGGTGTGTGTATAGGGGTGTGTTGGTGTGTGTATAGTGGTGTGTTGGTGTGTGTATAGGGGTGTGTTGGTGTGTGTATAGGGGTGTGTTGGTGTGTGTATAGGGGTGTGTTGGTGCGTGTTGGTGTGTGTATAGGGGTGTGTTGGTGTGTGTATAGGGGTGTGTTGGTGTGTGTGTATAGGGGTGTGTTGGTGTGTGTATAGGGGTGTGTTGGTGTGTGTATAGGGGTGTGTTGGTGTGTGTGTATAGGGGTGTGTTGGTGTGTGTATAGGGGTGTGTTGGTGTGTGTGTATAGGGGTGTGTTGGTGTGTGTGTATAGGGGTGTGTTGGTGTGTGTATAGGGGTGTGTTGGTGTGTGTATAGGGGTGTGTTGGTGTGTGTATAGGGGTGTGTTGGTGTGTGTATAGGGGTGTGTTGGTGTGTGTATAGGGGTGTGTTGGTGTGTGTATAGGGGTGTGTTGGTGTGTGTTTAGGGGTGTGTTGGTGTGTGTTGGTGTGTGTATGGGGGTGTGTTGGTGTGTGTATAGGTGTGTGTTGGTGTGTGTATAGGGGTGTGTTGGTGTGTGTATAGGGGTGTGTTGGTGTGTGTATAGGGGTGTGTTGGTGTGTGTTTAGGGGTGTGTTGGTGTGTGTTGGTGTGTGTATAGGTGTGTGTTGGTGTGTGTATAGGGGTGTGTTGGTGTGTGTATAGGGTTGTGTTGGTGTGTGTATAGGGGTGTGTTGGTGTGTGTATAGGGGTGTGTTGGTGTGTGTATAGGGGTGTGTTGGTGTGTGTATAGGGGTGTGTTGGTGTGTGTTGGTGTGTGTATGGGGTGTGTTGGTGTGTGTATAGGGGTGTGTTGGTGTGTGTATAGGGGTGTGTTGGTGTGTGTATAGGTGTGTGTTGGTGTGTGTATAGGGGTGTGTTGGTGTGTGTATAGGGGTGTGTTGGTGTGTGTATAGGGGTGTGTTGGTGTGTGTATAGGGGTGTGTTGGTGTGTGTATAGGGGTGTGTTGGTGTGTGTATAGGGGTGTGTGTATAGGGGTGTGTTGGTGTGTGTATAGGGGTGTGTGTATAGGGGTGTGTTGGTGTGTGTATAGGGGTGTGTTGGTGTGTGTATAGTGGTGTGTTGGTGTGTGTATAGGGGTGTGTGTATAGGGGTGTGTTGGTGTGTGTATAGGGGTGTGTTGGTGTGTGTAGGGGTGTGTTGGTGTGTGTATAGGGGTGTGTTGGTGTGTGTGTATAGGGGTGTGTTGGTGTGTGTATAGGGGTGTGTTGGTGTGTGTGTATAGGGGTGTGTTGGTGTGTGTATAGGGGTGTGTTGGTGTGTGTGTATAGGGGTGTGTTGGTGTGTGTGTATAGGGGTGTGTTGGTGTGTGTATAGGGGTGTGTTGGTGTGTGTGTATAGGGGTGTGTTGGTGTGTGTATAGGGGTGTGTTGGTGTGTGTATAGGGGTGTGTTGGTGTGTGTATAGGGGTGTGTTGGTGTGTGTATAGGGGTGTGTGTATAGGGGTGTGTATAGGGGTGTGTTGGTGTGTGTATAGGGGTGTGTTGGTGTGTGTATAGGGGTGTGTTGGTGTGTGTTTAGGGGTGTGTTGGTGTGTGTTGGTGTGTGTATAGGTGTGTGTTGGTGTGTGTATAGGGGTGTGTTGGTGTGTGTATAGGGGTGTGTTGGTGTGTGTATAGGGGTGTGTTGGTGTGTGTTTAGGGGTGTGTTGGTGTGTGTTGGTGTGTGTATGGGGGTGTGTTGGTGTGTGTATAGGTGTGTGTTGGTGTGTGTATAGGGGTGTGTTGGTGTGTGTATAGGGGTGTGTTGGTGTGTGTATAGGGGTGTGTTGGTGTGTGTGTATAGGGGTGTGTTGGTGTGTGTATAGGGGTGTGTTGGTGTGTGTTTAGGGGTGTGTTGGTGTGTGTTGGTGTGTGTATGGGGGTGTGTTGGTGTGTGTATAGGTGTGTGTTGGTGTGTGTATAGGGGTGTGTTGGTGTGTGTTGGTGTGTGTATGGGGGTGTGTTGGTGTGTGTATAGGTGTGTGTTGGTGTGTGTATAGGTGTGTGTTGGTGTGTGTATAGGTGTGTGTTGGTGTGTGTATAGGTGTGTGTTGGTGTGTGTATAGGGGTGTGTTGGTGTGTGTATAGGGGTGTGTTGGTGTGTGTATAGGGGTGTGTTGGTGTGTGTTTAGGGGTGTGTTGGTGTGTGTTGGTGTGTGTATGGGGGTGTGTTGGTGTGTGTATAGGTGTGTGTTGGTGTGTGTATAGGGGTGTGTTGGTGTGTGTATAGGGGTGTGTTGGTGTGTGTATAGGGGTGTGTTGGTGTGTGTGTATAGGGGTGTGTTGGTGTGTGTATAGGGGTGTGTTGGTGTGTGTATAGGGGTGTGTTGGTGTGTGTATGGGGGTGTGTTGGTGTGTGTTTAGGGGTGTGTTGGTGTGTGTTTAGGGGTGTGTTGGTGTGTGTATAGGGGTGTGTTGGTGTGTGTATAGGGGTGTGTTGGTGTGTGTATAGGGGTGTGTTGGTGTGTGTATAGGGGTGTGTTGGTGTGTGTATAGGGGTGTGTTGGTGTGTGTTTAGGGGTGTGTTGGTGTGTGTTGGTGTGTGTATGGGGTGTGTTGGTGTGTGTATAGGGGTGTGTTGGTGTGTGTATAGGGGTGTGTTGGTGTGTGTATAGGGGTGTGTTGGTGTGTGTATAGGGGTGTGTGTATAGGGGTGTGTTGGTGTGTGTATAGGGGTGTGTGTATAGGGGTGTGTTGGTGTGTGTATAGGGGTGTGTTGGTGTGTGTATAGGGGTGTGTTGGTGTGTGTATAGGTGTGTGTTGGTGTGTGTATAGGGGTGTGTTGGTGTGTGTATAGGGGTGTGTTGGTGTGTGTATAGGGGTGTGTTGGTGTGTGTATAGGGGTGTGTTGGTGTGTGTTTAGGGGTGTGTTGGTGTGTGTTGGTGTGTGTATGGGGTGTGTTGGTGTGTGTATAGGGGTGTGTTGGTGTGTGTATAGGTGTGTGTTGGTGTGTGTATAGGGGTGTGTTGGTGTGTGTATAGGGGTGTGTGTATAGGGGTGTGTTGGTGTGTGTATAGGTGTGTGTTGGTGTGTGTATAGGAATGTGTTGGTGTGTGTATAGGGGTGTGTTGGTGTGTGTATAGGGGTGTGTTGGTGTGTGTTTAGGGGTGTGTTGGTGTGTGTTGGTGTGTGTATAGGTGTGTGTTGGTGTGTGTATAGGGGTGTGTTGGTGTGTGTATAGGGGTGTGTTGGTGTGTGTATAGGGGTGTGTTGGTGTGTGTATAGGGGTGTGTTGGTGTGTGTATAGGGGTGTGTGTATAGGGGTGTGTTGGTGTGTGTATAGGTGTGTGTTGGTGTGTGTATAGGGGTGTGTTGGTGTGTGTATAGGGGTGTGTGTATAGGGGTGTGTTGGTGTGTGTATAGGTGTGTGTTGGTGTGTGTATAGGGGTGTGTTGGTGTGTGTATAGGGATGTGTTGGTGTGTGTATAGGGATGTGTTGGTGTGTGTATAGGGGTGTGTTGGTGTGTGTATAGGGGTGTGTTGGTGTGTGTATAGGGGTGTGTGTATAGGGGTGTGTTGGTGTGTGTATAGGGGTGTGTTGGTGTGTGTATAGGGGTGTGTTGGTGTGTGTTTAGGGGTGTGTTGGTGTGTGTATAGGGGTGTGTGTATAGGGGTGTGTTGGTGTGTGTATAGGGGTGTGTTGGTGTGTGTTTAGGGGTGTGTTGGTGTGTGTATAGGGGTGTGTTGGTGTGTGTATAGGGATGTGTTGGTGTGTGTATAGGGGTGTGTGTATAGGGGTGTGTTGGTGTGTGTTTAGGGGTGTGTTGGTGTGTGTATAGGGGTGTGTTGGTGTGTGTATAGGGATGTGTTGGTGTGTGTATAGGGATGTGTTGGTGTGTGTATAGGGGTGTGTTGGTGTGTGTTTAGGGGTGTGTTGGTGTGTGTATAGGGGTGTGTGTATAGGGATGTGTTGGTGTGTGTATAGGGGTGTGTTGGTGTGTGTATAGGGGTGTGTTGGTGTGTGTATAGGGGTGTGTTGGTGTGTGTATAGGGGTGTGTTGGTGTGTGTATAGGGATGTGTTGGTGTGTGTATAGGGGTGTGTTGGTGTGTGTATAGGGGTGTGTTGGTGTGTGTATAGGGGTGTGTTGGTGTGTGTATAGGGGTGTGTGTATAGGGGTGTGTTGGTGTGTGTATAGGGGTGTGTTGGTGTGTGTATAGGGGTGTGTTGGTGTCTGTTTAGGGGTGTGTTGGTGTGTGTATAGGGATGTGTTGGTGTGTGTATAGGGATGTGTTGGTGTGTGTATAGGGGTGTGTGTATAGGGGTGTGTTGGTGTGTGTATAGGGGTGTGTGTATAGGGGTGTGTTGGTGTGTGTATAGGGGTGTGTGTATAGGGGTGTGTGTTTAGGGGTGTGTTGGTGTGTGTATAGGGATGTGTTGGTGTGTGTGTATAGGGGTGTGTTGGTGTGTGTATAGGGATGTGTTGGTGTGTGTATAGGGGTGTGTTGGTGTGTGTATAGGGGTGTGTTGGTGTGTGTATAGGGATGTGTTGGTGTGTGTATAGGGGTGTGTGTATAGGGGTGTGTTGGTGTGTGTATAGGTGTGTGTTGGTGTGTGTATAGGTGTGTGTTGGTGTGTGTATAGGGGTGTGTTGGTGTGTGTATAGGGTGTGTTGGTGTGTGTATAGGGGTGTGTTGGTGTGTGTATAGGGGTGTGTTGGTGTGTGTATAGGGGTGTGTGTATAGGGGTGTGTTGGTGTGTGTATAGGGGTGTGTGTATAGGGGTGTGTTGGTGTGTGTATAGGGGTGTGTGTATAGGGGTGTGTGTTTAGGGGTGTGTTGGTGTGTGTATAGGGATGTGTTGGTGTGTGTGTATAGGGGTGTGTTGGTGTGTGTATAGGGATGTGTTGGTGTGTGTATAGGGGTGTGTTGGTGTGTGTATAGGGGTGTG
Organism: Neostethus bicornis; assembly: GCA_902685375.1. NCBI lineage: Eukaryota > Metazoa > Chordata > Actinopteri > Atheriniformes > Phallostethidae > Neostethus > Neostethus bicornis. Next base: position 155,720 of record CACRXE010000029.1, read on the forward strand.
TTGGTGTGTGTATAGGGATGTGTTGGTGTGTGTATAGGGGTGTGTTGGTGTGTGTATAGGGGTGTGTTGGTGTGTGTATAGGGGTGTGTGTATAGGGGTGTGTTGGTGTGTGTATAGGGGTGTGTGTATAGGGGTGTGTGTTTAGGGGTGTGTTGGTGTGTGTATAGGGATGTGTTGGTGTGTGTGTATAGGGGTGTGTTGGTGTGTGTATAGGGATGTGTTGGTGTGTGTATAGGGGTGTGTTGGTGTGTGTATAGGGGTGTGTTGGTGTGTGTATAGGGGTGTGTTGGTGTGTGTATAGGGGTGTGTTGGTGTGTGTATAGGGGTGTGTTGGTGTGTGTATAGGGGTGTGTTGGTGTGTATGTAGGGGTGTGTTGGTGTGTGTTTAGGGGTGTGTTGGTGTGTGTATAGGGGTGTGTGTATAGGGGTGTGTGTATAGGGGTGTGTTGGTGTGTGTATAGGGGTGTGTTGGTGTGTGTATAGGGATGTGTTGGTGTGTGTATAGGGGTGTGTTGGTGTGTGTATAGGGGTGTGTTGGTGTGTGTATAGGGGTGTGTTGGTGTGTGTTTAGGGGTGTGTTGGTGTGTGTATAGGGATGTGTTGGTGTGTGTATAGGGGTGTGTTGGTGTGTGTATAGGGGTGTGTTGGTGTGTGTATAGGGGTGTGTTGGTGTGTGTATAGGGATGTGTGTATAGGGGTGTGTTGGTGTGTGTATAGGGGTGTGTTGGTGTGTGTATAGGGGTGTGTTGGTGTGTGTATAGGGATGTGTTGGTGTGTGTATAGGGGTGTGTTGGTGTGTGTATAGGGGTGTGTTGGTGTGTGTATAGGGATGTGTGTATAGGGGTGTGTTGGTGTGTGTATAGGGGTGTGTTGGTGTGTGTATAGGGGTGTGTTGGTGTGTGTATAGGGGTGTGTTGGTGTGTGTTTAGGGGTGTGTTGGTGTGTGTATAGGGGTGTGTTGGTGTGTGTATAGGGGTGTGTTGGTGTGTGTATAGGGGTGTGTTGGTGTGTGTATAGGGGTGTGTTGGTGTGTGTATAGGGGTGTGTTGGTGTGTGTATAGGGGTGTGTTGGTGTGTGTATAGGGGTGTGTTGGTGTGTGTTTAGGGGTGTGTTGGTGTGTGTATGGGGGTAGGTCACTGTAAAGTTAGGTGTGTGTCAGTGTCCGTTATTTGGGTGTGTGTCAGTGTGTGTTCGAATGCTTCTCGTTTCATTTTCCAAACCATTTTTTAAAGTCTGGTTTCTGGGTGTATTTGCTCTCTAATGTCTAGTAAAAGGAGGGTTACACCCTGTACAAGTCAGGCCAGTCAGAGGACGGGCGCCCCCTCGACAGGTCAGGTGAGAGGGGGTGTACACCTTTAACAAATCAGTGGTTTTCACAAACCAAAGATGGATAACCAATCAGCCACACACTCATAACTATGGGTAATATGAATCACCCAATCACAATGCAAGTTTTGGGAGGGAAATAGAATAAAAACTTTTGGTGTGAAAATGTTGCACCTCGCCATTAACGACTGGTTGCAGTGCTGGTGGAGGGGATGGGCTTAATGCATTCTGACCGCAGCTGCACAGAACCTCCCCCTGAGGGCAGTACAGTACCCTCCCTCACCACAACACGACATGGCTATGTTTGTTCTGTTTAGCATGAAAGCTTCTTGTGGGAAGGACGCTGCCCGCTGGAAGGGAGTACCCTGCTTCTGGTCATCCTCCCAGGTGTTCCCCCACTATCATTTCTAACCAGTGAAGGTAGATGTGAGAAACCTTTGCCATCTTGTGATAAAACAGTTCAGATTCTTTCCCCCTAGGAATGAGTGTGTGTGCGGATGGTTGTCTGTGTGTGTGGCCCCGCAACAGACTGGCGACCTGCTCGGGGTGTAACCTTCCTCTCGTCTGAAATCAGCCGAGAAAGGCTCCGGCATTCCCGCAACTCTGTTAGAGATAAATGGTTCAAAAGACGAAACAAAATAAGAGTGAAAGTCTGACTCTAGCCCCTCCTTCAGGTAAGATCTCCTATGACATCAAGCAGGTCGTCTCCCGTGACATCACGCAGGTCGTCTCCTATGACATCCCGCAGGTCGTCTCCCATGACATCACGCAGGTCGTCTCCTATGACATCCCGCAGGTCGTCTCCCATGACATCACGCGGGTCGTCTCCCATGACATCACGCGGGTCGTCTCCCGTGACATCACGCAGGTCGTCTCCCGTGACATCACGCGGGTCGTCTCCTATGACATCACGCAGGTCGTCTCCCATGACATCACGCAGGTCGTCTCCCATGACATCACGCGGGTCGTCTCCCGTGACATCACGCAGGTCGTCTCCCGTGACATCACGCGGGTCGTCTCCCGTGACATCACGCGGGTCGTCTCCCGTGACATCACGCGGGTCGTCTCCCGTGACATCACGCAGGTCGTCTCCCGTGACATCACGCAGGTCGTCTCCTATGACATCACGCGGGTCGTCTCCCGTGACATCACGCGGGTCGTCTCCCGTGACATCACGCAGGTCGTCTCCCGTGACATCACGCAGGTCGTCTCCCATGACATCACGCAGGCTGTCTCCCATGACATCACGCAGGCTGTCTCCCATGACATCACGCAGGTTGTCCACAAGATGGAGACTCACACAGATATTGGTAGAAACGTCAATCAACCAATGTGTTGTACACAGCAATAATGAAACAATAAAAAAAAAATGTAAACTTTTACTAAACTGATACATTCATTTATTGGCCCGTGTAATCTCTCATTTGTCCAGAAATGATCGATTGTAGAAAAGGCTTCAAAGTGTCTCCTGAACAGTGAGACGTTTCAACTTCCATCCAGAAATCCTTTTCATCAAATTGAACCATCTCAGTCTGACGTTTTCTTCACAACCTCTAACATGATGTTCCTGATCCTGTTAATCCTGGTTTCTCCCAAAGAGAACCTCTGAAACCTCCACTTCTGCCTCACTGTCTCTAGACCAAACAACATGGCTGCTGATTCTATCACACCTGTTACAATCGATCCATCTTGCCTGCACACATGTGCAACTTCTTTTCCACATTCTCCATTCATTCTAAAATCCTCCACCATCTTTCTTTCAGTAACCTCACTTTTCACATTCATAGACATGTTCGCTGTTTCACTGCAGCGTCCCTTCCTTCCTCTCCTTTCAAGAACAAACCACGGTCTGTCCAGTTTTACCTTCACCAGTTCCCTCACTTCATACAATACTCAGTAGGACTCAGTTCCTTCCAGACTCTGGTTAAATTGCCTGAGGGCAGAAGGGATAAATTACTTTCAAACGTGTTCAGCGCAGTGAGAGGAACCCCGTACGTCTGTTATTTTTCTGGGTTATGATCACAGTGGAACAAAAGTCAACCACCTTAAAAAGATTTGAAAATACAAGTATAAAAGTAATATAATAAATAATGATATACGAGAATTATCAAGTTAATCAGCACATTGAGATAAAAAAAACGAAAAGTAGGTTTGTGAAGATCAGGTTTTTTTTTTCTTTTTATTGTATATGCACTGGCAGCTGGTGACGTGTGGCGCAGGAGCGCCGGCCCGCCTGTCCTGATCACCAAAAATAACAATAAAAAATAAACATTTTTATGTTTGTAAGTATGTAAAATTATCTTGTGTGAAGATTAGATGGATTTTAACAACGTTTTACACCGTTTTATTTTATTTAATTCTTCTGGTAAAACCGGAACGAGGGCGCAATCCTAAAGCACATTTCTGCCATTTTATTGAGTAAAAACAGCCCTTTTTTTTTTTTCGATCCTAAAGAACCTGTCAATTCTTCTGTTGACAAAATCTCCATTGAGACAAAGAAAGTCTTAAACTAAGAAAAAATAAAGATGACTTCTACAACGTAGTCGTAAGAATTTTCAGCGGATGGACTTCAGTAAAAAAAGGACACAACTGATTCTGTTTGTTTAAAAAAATAATATAAATACATGTTTGTCCTTGAAGATTTTTGCTTTTTTTATTTTTTATTTTAAAAACCAAACTTTATTAAACTTTATTAAAAGACCAGAATTTAAAATTTGAAAAATAGCAGAATTTTTTACTGTTGGTCAAAATAAAACCTCCGTACTTTAATTTGTTTACAGTATTGATGAATTTCTTAAAATTTGTGTTTGAAAAATGTGCCCCCCAGTTTTGTTTTGGTTTTTTTTTAACCACCAGCCGTCACTGTGTACATGTATGTGTACATGTTTAACTTTGACTGATATTACTGCGTTTCAGCACATGGTTTTTATTTAGTCTTTATTATTTTTTAAGTCCAGCCAAATGCTTGGTTTCTTTCGAATAGAGATTAAAAGTGGGGTTAGGTTTAAAATAAGTTTTCCCTTAAGGCTAAAACACTTTCAAACTTTTCTCCTGTTTTCGTTTTTTTTCTATTTGACTTGAATCGAAGTTTTGTTGTTCAATTGATCGACTAAAAGACTAAAATCTAACTAACCAACCAACAGCTCTTGATTGCATTAGGAAAAAGATGCCAACAGAAAAACAGAGCGATGTAATGTAGTTTATTCTATTCAAAGCTTTAAAAAACAAACCAAATAGCCATTTCACAAAAGATTATATCAACACAGAAGAGAAGCTTCAAGTAGTCCCCAGTCTGTCGTACATCTGCATCTTAAATCCACCAAACATACAGTAGTGAACAGTGAGGTTAAGATTCAAAGTAGAGAGAAGAGGTGTAAAAGAAAAAAGTAAACCCTTCTTTGAACAGGAATGAAGGCTACCTGAAGTATGTTCTGTAAAAACATTCTAACCTCTTGGTCTAAAGAGAAGGACAAAATCAATGCTCTCTTTGGAGGAGTTTCTGTTTCACAGGCTGTTAGCGTGTGTTTAATAGTGACGTGTCTAACTGTGTGCCTGAGTGTCTGTCTCCCCCAATGTGATGCCATGACAGACAGGTGACTTTCATAGGGTGCACCCCACCTCTCGGGTAGAATGTTCCATCTTTGGAACTCACTCCTACCTGACATCAGGAACATTAACTCCTTTCATGTGTTTGGGGATGGCGATGACTTAGAGGTAGAGTGTTCGTCCTTGGACCAGAAGACGCCGGTTTGAATCCCACTGAGCTGCCTCGGAGTCCCAGGAGCAGACACCTAACCGCCTAGTTGCTCCCACCACTGGCATCGTTGTGTGGCTGCCTGCTGCAGTGCAATGCAGGAATGTAACTTTCCCATTGAGGGACCAATAAAGGAATTCTTCTTCTTCTGTTTGTCAGTTAAATGACAAAAGGTTTAGGACAATAAAAACCAATTAAACTACAAATAAAGTTAAACTAGGACCAGCCCTACCGTCATTTACAAGGTACTTAACCACAGGTTTGTTGGTGTTTGTATGATATGTTTTAAAGGATCGGGATGGTTTTGGTACCTCATCAGGAATAGATCAAGTTTATTTGTTTTAGCCACAGGGTTAAACAAACTCAGGTTAGTTTATATAAAACCAGTTCTCAGATCCCTTCTAATGGATTGAAAATCATTTTCAGATGGAAGTTGAAACGTCTCGATCATCAAACACACTGTTTAGAAGACACTTTCAAACCCTTTCTGTGATGAATCCCTGCTGGACGAATGAGAGATTACACAGACTCATCAAGAAAAGACTTTCAGAGACCTTTGGTGTCCCAGATAGTCAGTCAGCCATCTTCTTATCCATCTGTCCCTTTCAGGGTTGCGGGGGGTGCCGGAGCCCATCCCGGCCAATTTAAGGCAAAGGGCAGGGTACATCCCGAACAGGTCGCCAGTCTGTCGCGGGGCCACACACATACAACCATCCACACACTCACTCCTAGGGGCAATTTGGCACCAGCCAATCAACCTAGCATGCATGTCTTTAGAGGGTGGGAGGAAACCCACGCAAACACGGGGAGAACATGCAAACTCCACACAGAAAGGACAGTGTTCCAAGACTCATCCCCATCCGGGACTCGAATCCACGACCATCTTGCTGTGAGACCACTGTGCTACCCACTGTGCCAACGTGCTGCCTGTCCCAGAAAGTAGAAATCTTTATCTCATTTGTGATGTTTGGTGAGGCAGCGGGCCCAGTCCTGAGCTGGAGAAAGAACCAGGATAGAAGGAAGTGATATTTACTGATGGAGAACAGTGCATGGGTACAATGTGAGAGGGAAAGCCTCGGGGGTTCAATAAGCAACAAACAGGTGTGGGTGAAAGAAGTGAAGCCAGGAATTAGAACAACTTTATTTGAGGTAATGCAGTCCTGATGTGGATCAGGGAGCCAATGAAGGACAATCAAACTTATTTTAAAGTATTAGTATAATTTTATAAAAATTCTAAAATATTAGTTTTGTCTTCTGGAATGCTTTCAGGTCACGGGGGATGTTGGAGCCTATCACGGCTGATTTCAGACAAGAGGCAGCGTACACCCTGAACATTCCTAGGGGCAATTTCATGGAGACCAATAAACTTAACATCTATGATTTTAGAAGGTGGGAGGAAACTGGAGAAAACCCACACTTACTGGAGAAAACATGCAAACTCTACACAGAAAGAACCGTGTTTCAAGGCTCGTCCCCACTCAGGGTCTCCACAGTGACGTCATCATGATAATCACGTACAGACACATTTCTAAGACGTGTTCAATTTTTTTTTTTTCAATAAATTCCGATGTATAAACAAAGCTTTGAATATGTTTCATGTTAAAAACAAAAGATTAAATAAATAATCGCAATCACTTAAATTTAAGAGAATTCATTAACTTTTTACTGGTGAAAAGTGGAGTTTGGATGTTTTTTTGGATGTTTTTTGGTTGTTTTTTGGATGTTTTTTGGATGTTTTTTGGATGTTTTTTTGGATGTTTTTTGGATGTTTTTTTGGATGTTTTTTTGGATGTTTTTTGGATGTTTTTTTGGATGTTTTTTGGATGTTTTTGGATGTTTTTTTGGATGTTTTTTGGATGTTTTTTTGGATGTTTTTTTGGATGTTTTTTGGATGTTTTTTGGATGTTTTTTTGGATGTTTTTTTGGATGTTTTTTGGTTGTTTTTTGGATGTTTTTTGGATGTTTTTTGGATGTTTTTTGGATGTTTTTTTGGATGTTTTTTGGATGTTTTTTGGATGTTTTTTTGGATGTTTTTTGGATGTTTTTTGGATGTTTTTTTGGATGTTTTTTTGGATGTTTTTTGGATGTTTTTTGGATGTTTTTTTGGATGTTTTTTGGATGTTTTTGGATGTTTTTTGGATGTTTTTTGGATGTTTTTTTGGATGTTTTTTTGGATGTTTTTTGGATGTTTTTTGGATGTTTTTTTGGATGTTTTTTGGATGTTTTTTTGGATGTTTTTTTGGATGTTTTTTTGGATGTTTTTTTGGATGTTTTTTGGATGTTTTTTGGATGTTTTTTGGATGTTTTTTTATAGAACTTTCTGCTTCATTAGATTCACAATCTGACCTGATCGACATGACCTCATCAAGTTAACGAAATCACACCGGATGTACATCACTAGATTTACGGTTCTCCAAAATAAGAGTTTCAATAAAACTCAACATTATTAGGTTTGGTTTTACAGAGCGAACCGGACTTAGCTGCCTGGACCTTTTGCCATCTTCGAAACGCCCTAAAACCGGTTTGTTTGTTTCTTTATTTTGAACTTTTTATACTTTAAACAGATTATTAATTTATTTACTTCCAGCTGCTGCAGCACCTTTCAGAATAAAACTCAAAGCAGGTAATTCAGCAGGAGTTTAAACATTAAAGCACGTGTTAAATAAAATTTAAATCCTCTAATATTTACTTTATACTTCTTTCTGACAAGCAGCAGATGGTCAGTCCATCTCTGAACCCACTGCTGCAGCCTGGACAGATCATCCTCCTGCACGCAGGTGCAGAAAGTAGTCAGATCATTCAGACTATAAGGTAGAACCAGGTCCAGACCTTACCTGGACACATCACCCAGACTTTTATTTACTTTGTTTGGGACATACCTGCAGTAAGTAGTCAGGTCAGTCAAGCTGTTATTTGGACATCCTGCACACAGGTGTTCATCTTACCTGCCAATAAGACAGGCTCTTACTTTCTCCTGCACACAGGTGCACATGGTCAGTCCAGCTCTGAAGTCACTGCTGCAGCCTGGCGTGTTCATTCTCCTGCACACAGGTGCAGCCCTTTCCTGCAAACAGTCAGGCTGGAATGTGATTGGTTTAATCAGATCATTTGATTTGATTAAAAGCATGATAATAACATCCTGTTTGTATGAGGATGAGCGACAGGTCCTGTAGACCTGTGAGTCAAGATTCTCAGGTCAGTTTAGGCTGGCTCAGTCTGGCTCGATCCAGATCTTTTGGGGATCTGGGTCCAGTCTGGGTTTTCCATTCTTCAGGATGGGGGACTCTCGCCGCATCCTGGACCATTTCCTGTCTCTCTGTCAGCAGATGATCAGCCTGCAGGACCTCAGCACAAGTACCGAAAAGGGTAGGTCTGATCTACCATAGTCTGTCTTCACCAGGGCTTGGACTCTGGGTCTGTGAAGGTGTGTGTGGTGGTAGTGCGTGGTTTTGTAGACATGGTGTGTGTGGGTCTATCATGGTGTGTGGTTTTACAGAGATGGTAGGAGTTGTTTGTGTGTGTGTAGCTCTGTTTGTGTGTCAGTGGGTGTGTGGGATGATGGTGGTCTCTGGTTTTGCAGAGATGGTGGGTGTGGTGAAGAACCTGGAGGAGGTTCGGAGGAAGTGGCTCCAAACGGAGCAAGACCTCAAGAAGTTTAAAGAACTGCTGGTGAAGTCCGACGTGGCCAAAGCGGCTCTGGAGGTCCAACTAAAGCACGCCCGAAACCAGCTGGACGTGGAGATGACCAAACGCCACAAAGTGGAGGCTGACTACCACAACCTGGTAAGGGTCTGGTGAGGACCGACTTCCACCACCTGAGGACTGATGGATAAATAGCTCATTGATCCCAAGGGAAATTATTTTACATTAGATTAGAATTACTTTATTGATCCCACACTTGGGAAATTTGTGCGTTACCGCAGCAACAAGAAAGAAGTAGACAGTATATATACAAGAAGGAAAACAAAAAATAATAAAATAATAAAATAGAAGGAATAATGGGACAAAAACATTGAGGTCAATACAGACTGTAAGTGCATACGGAGGTAAAAAAAAAAGTGACATAAGAAGCATAAAGTGACCAACAGCAATGAATTACATGAGCATGAACCAGTTATTTGTTATTCTGTGATTTATTATAAAGTGTTATTGTGTTGGGAATAAAAGATTTCCGGTACCGGCGGTTTTTGAGCAGAGCTGTCTGATTCTCTTGGAGAAGGAGCTTCACTGCTTGTCCAGAAGTGGGTAGAGAGGATGGTGAGGGTTGTCCATTTTGCCGTGTTTTGCTCTCATTGACCTGTCATAACGCTGCCATGGTGACACCACCGTGAACAGATACTACTACAGCCCGGTGGAGATAAATTCCTCCTGCTGTTCAACCCTGGTTCTGGTTCTATATGATCTTGTTTCTGGCTGATCGGATGACACACAGAGGTTCCTCTGGTTTGAAGGCCATTAAACTCTTGTTTCACAGCAGAGGCAGATGAAACTTGTATATGACATCCTGGTCCATGACAGCAATGTCAGCGCCGGCCTAAACGATGAGCAGAAGGGTCTTTTGGCCACATTTGGCCAGAAAGCGGCAGACATGACAGCACAGACGAGCAGCAGGAGGTCAGACACCAAACATTGACGTGGTTACAGAAAAAAAAACAGTTTCTGAAAAGACTCCTTTCAGGCTGACAGTCATTGATGAATCATCATTCCTGTTTCACTCGGACATCAGCTATGACCGCACAGATGAAGAAGTGGTGAGAAACTTGTTTCGGTCTGGTAAGGTCATCATGATGACTGGATATGAAGAGCCCCTCTTTGTTATTTCAGGACTTGGATTCGACTTTAATTAAACCTCTGCGGTCTCGGGCCCGCGAGAGGAGGGTGAGTGTAAACCTATAATGTTGAGACATTTCTCATTCGGATCGTTCTAGAGGTAACGTTCTACAGAAGACGTTGAACTGATGTTTATAACTTTAACAAGCCGTCACATTTTTCAATGTTTCACTTCACGTCTTCTGTCCTGAACCTTGTCTTTTTGTTGATACATGTTCCGTACAGCGCTCTTCCCTCGGTCCGGCTGCTAGTGGTTCTACAAGTTATCGGAACAGAGGAGGGGGGAACATGTCTGCAGAGAAGGTGAGACAACTTTGTTCTTACAATCTTAGTTCAGACAGATGGTTTCAGGAATGTAGATCCACTGGAAAATCAGGACAAATAAACTTTAACTCTGGAGCTCCAGGAGCTTGATGCTTGGACTACTTTTTGTTCTTTTCAGGAGGTGGAGGCTATTGTTAAAGCAGTAACAGCTAGTCCAGACCCCAACAGTCGCAGACGTCCAGTGCCGGTTCAGGATGAGCCGCTTGTTTCAGCTGCAAGAAAAGTAGAAACACTAAAAGGTGGGGGTCTGTGGAACAAAATGTCTCCATAGTTACACTTTGTTCTTCTCTTGTCTGGTTTCCTCTGCTGGTTCCAACAACTTAACACTAGAAGAACCAATGTCAGCTGAAACCTGGAGCATGAAGTCAAAGTTTTTACCCAGACATCTGAAGAGAATTGAGCCAGAATATTATGGTGTGAATTTGTGGTTTATCACTGGGGATGGACTAAACTGACAAACATCACCCCTGTTGCTGCCAAAATAGTTAAGGAAAATGTTTTTTTAGGCTAGCTGGTGGTTAGCAGTCTGACCTAACATCAAGAAGGTGGAGTTTGAGCCTCGGTGGCCCACGGCTTGAGATCCTTTCTGTTTGGAGGTTGCTGTTCTTTCTATGTGTGTGTGTGTAGGGGTCGGATGGAGGGGTTCTCTCTGTGGCTACTCCATTTCCACCTTTCCTCCAAAACCCCACATGCTGGTTGATTGGCTACAGAAAAATTGTCCCTAACCGTGCATGTGTGCACCAACAGCTGTTTCTGTGTGTGTGGCCGTGTAACAGACTGGTGACTTGTTCAGGATGTACCCAACCTCTCAACAGCAGGGATAGGCTTAGTTATCCCCAAGAGGGGATAGGCTCAGGCAACCACAGGTGGGATGAGTTGTACAAAAAGATCACAGAGTCTCTGTCCTGCTACACCTGAGGGTTCCTCTCTTAGTCCTACTGGATCACAGTCTCTGTCCTGCTACACCTGAGAGTTCCTCTCTTAGTCCTACTGGATCACAGTCTCTGTCCTGCTACACCTGAGGGTTCCTCTCTTAGTCCTACTGGATCACAGTCTCTGTCCTGCTACACCTGAGAGTTCCTCTCTTAGTCCTACTGGATCACAGTCTCTGTCCTGCTACACCTGAGGGTTCCTCTCTTAGTCCTACTGGATCACAGTCTCTGTCCTGCTACACCTGAGAGTTCCTCTCTTAGTCCTACTGGATCACAGTCTCTGTCCTGCTACACCTGAGAGTTCCTCTCTTAGTCCTACTGGATCACAGTCTCTGTCCTGCTACACCTGAGAGTTCCTCTCTCAGTCCTACTGGATCACAGTCTCTGTCCTGCTACACCTGAGGGTTCCTCTCTCAGTCCTACTGGATCACAGTCTCTGTCCTGCTACACCTGAGGGTTCCTCTCTTAGTCCTACTGGATCACAGTCTCTGTCCTGCTACACCTGAGGGTTCCTCTCTTAGTCCTACTGGATCACAGTCTCTGTCCTGCTACACCTGAGGGTTCCTCTCTTAGTCCTACTGGATCACAGTGTCTGTCCTGCTACACCTGAGGGTTCCTCTCTTAGTCCTACTGGATCACAGTGTCTGTCCTGCTACACCTGAGGGTTCCTCTCTTAGTCCTACTGGATCACAGTCTCTGTCCTGCTACACCTGAGGGTTCCTCTCTTAGTCCTACTGGATCACAGTGTCTGTCCTGCTACACCTGAGGGTTCCTCTTAGTCCTACTGGATCACAGTCTCTGTTTATACATGCACTACCTTGTTTAATGCATTTATTTCATAACCGTCTGTCCTCTTAAATCCTTCCTTTGTTGTACAACAACTTTGAAATCTAAAATAATCTTATTTTCTTCCAACATGGCGGTAAAAACAAGGGCTTAAAGTTTCACCGCTGGAGGAGCGCAAAATAGACAAACCTCTTCGACACATATTTCTCTCCAAAACGGTACAAGTCAAAGACTTCTTGTTCTACTTTAGACTCTCTCTGCATAATTTAGAGCTGATGTTTTTTTTGTAGGTGATCCGTCCTGAGACCTGTGCTCCATGCGGGAAGAGGATCCGTTTTGGGAAAGTCTCGGTAAAGTGCCGGAACTGCCGTATAGTTGCTCACCCGGAGTGCAAACAACTACTTGCAAGTAGCTGCTGGGATCCCAGCACTCAAAAAGAAAATTCAGCCCAGGCTAAAGGGGTCAGTTGCTTTTTAATTTTCTGAAATATCTATTTTTATAATAAGGAAATTATTTTAAATTAATATTCATAATCTTCGCTGGCTCAAAGTCTTCTTGTTTACTTTGAATGAGAACCATCACTTACAACCAGAGAACAAGACTGAGGTCCTAAATGAGGTCTAAAGGGGTAGACCACTGCTGAGAGACCACAATCGAAGCCCAAAGCAGATCTCCTGTATTTAGATCTGAATCAGAAATCCGTCTACCCGACACACGGCTCTGTAGACGTACATACTGCGACCTGCCAGTCAGATAGTCCACCACCCACGACACCAGAGGGGCATCCACTGGCATCACTGCCAGTTTCTCAGCCAGCAGAGCCGGCCTAATGGTGTCAAAAGCACTCGAGAAATAAAAAAACAACCATGATTCTCACAGCGCTGGCTGCTTGTCCAGGTGTGTGTAGACCCTGTTGAGCAGGTAGATGATGGCGTCCTCCACTCCGAGCCAGGGCTGGTAGCTCAATGGAGGGGGTCTAGGAGTGCTTGGACCAGGGGTCGGAGCTGCTGCTGTATGAGTCTCTCCAGGGTCTTTCGTGACGTGTGATGTCAGTGCAACATGTCTGTAGTCCTTTGGGTCACTGGGACATAGCGTTTTGGGAACAGGAACCAGGCACAATGTCTTCCACACCATGGGAACTCTGTGAAGACTCAGACTGAGGTTGCATACCTGTTGAAGTACTTCACATAGCTGGGGGACACAATCTTTCAGAACTCTGGGGCTCACACCATCGGGGCCTGCAGCTTTGACTGGAAGAAGTCTCTCAGCTGTCTTCTCACCTGCTCAGTTGTGAAAGTTGTGTCGGGTTTGCGGGTGGGGAAGGTACATCTTTGGTTCTCAAAAGAGAGTGATCAGGAGAGAAAACATTAGACAAGATGCGAGTCTGTTGATGGTCTATTTGGGGAAGAGAAGGGGTAGAGTGTCCGGTCGTTGCAACGTTGATGCAGGAGTAGGGTTGTTAAAGGTGTGAACTGGGGACTCTGCTGTAACCTGAGCTCTGCTCCTCTTCAGGATCTGGTGGAAAGTATTTCCTCATTGGCTCGTCCCAGAATTCCTCAGCTGATTGTTGATTGTGTTGCTGAAATAGAGAGAAGGGGTTTGCAAGAGGTGAGTTCTGAGTGGTCCAATTTTCTCAAACATGTTCTGAGGGAACTTTTCCTTGATGCTCTGCTGAGCAAAGAATACATTTAATCAGATCAGAATTTCAGCAGCTAGTGGATGGAGGTAATAGAGCATGCTCAACAACCAAAACTAAACTCAAGTAAAGGCTTTGGATTTTAAACGAACCCTCAATAAACTCAGGAGATAGACATTTTCCATCATTCCAGCTCGAGCTGAGGAGATGAGAGGGAGTTGATTCTGGTGGTAAAAACTAAACAAACTCCCATTGACACAACCAAAGTTGCGTCACATAAAGTTGCGGAAAACATAATAATTGACAGTTTTTCCTTAGTTTTTTTTTTTTTTTTGAGACCTAGGCAAGTTTTGAGCTTCACTACTCCATTCATTTCCACTCATTTTGCTAAAGTCTAAACCAGTGTTTTTGCCAACGTCAGACAGACTTCTTTTCTGGCAACAATTTAGGTGTACATCTGAAAACTGAGTCTGTTTTTTCCTGTTCAGTTTCAGATTAAAATTTACCATCTAAAATCAAAGAATACATTTGAAAATTATTAAATTTTGAATGTTATTTACAATAAACATTCGTCATCTCGGGCAGAGAAATACTTAACGTGGCGGTGTGTTGACAGAAAGGTCTGTATCGAGTTCCTGGAGGTGAACGCCCTGTAAAAGAACTCCGTGAACGCTGTCGTCAGGGAAATCCAGCTTTGGTGTTCAGCAAGGTCCCAGATATTCACGTGGTTTGTGGAGTCCTGAAGGATTTCTTAAGGAAGCTGAAGGAGCCTCTCCTCACCTTTAAACTCCACAAAACCTTTATGGAAGCTTCAGGTACAAATGTGAACATTTCTATATTATGACCTTTTTTTTTTTTTTTTACATCAGCTTCTTGAGCGTCTGTTTCAGAACTTTGCGACAACGCTGAAGGCTCAGCCAGAATGACTCGGGCCATTTCCGAGCTGCCAAAGTCCAATAGAGACACACTGGCATTCCTAATGCTTCACTTCCACAAGTAAGAGCAGGGTCCTGGTGTGATTGGCACACTCAGTTACGTACAGTAAACAAGTCCTTGTCTTTTAGGATTATGCGGAGTCCACAGTGCCAGATGGATCAGAACAATTTAGCCCGAGTGTTTGGGCCAACTATTGTGGGACACGGAATTTCAGATCCTTCTCCAACAACCATTCTGAGGGACACGAACACTCAGCCAAAGGTCTTCCTGAGAAAAACTATTACTGCGTCTTTTGTCTTCAAAATCTGAGGTGATGTGGACTGTTGTTTTTCAGGTCATTTGTCATTTGTTGTCGATACCCGAAGAATACTGGAAACAAGTCCTTAGCAATCAAATGGAACCGGTTCAGCCCAGTTCATCCTCCGACAAACACACTCGAGAAAAACAAGGTGGGTTTCTTTGAGAGATCAGTGCAAAGACTTTTAGCCAGGACAAAATGTTGAACTGTGAGCTTGACCTGTCGAGATCCACCTGACAGATCCCCCATGACAGACCCAGCCCCCTTTGGACCTGATGGTTTAATTGGGAGCGATGATCTTCTTCATAGAAACTCATCATTTTCAGTTGTTGATGAGTTTTTATTCTTTTCAGGTTGTTTCTACCAAACATCCCCAGAACGGAACATCAACTGCGGACCTCCCAGCCCTACAACAGTTCTAGACCGACTCAAGAACCTGGGGTAAACAGAACAACTTCTAACTTACTGTCATTGAAATACAAGCAAGGCATAGCTCATGCAGAAATAGTTCCAGAATAACTTTTTATGGGTCTTACCTTCAGGCACACATCCCCTCCTCAAATCATGTTGATTTTATTTATTCAGGTTCTCACTGGCTTTCACACAGTTAATGGAAGAAAAATTAGTCTATAATACAAACAATAGTTCATAATTAAATTGAAAAGACCGAGCACGTCAATACCTCCAGACCACAGTAGTGGTGGGACGGTAGACAATCAAAAACCTGATGGTGATCCACATGAAGAGACCTTCCCCACAATGGACACTCGATGTAACTAAGACTGTTTATTAACACATTTCTAAATAAATTCTTTACCTATTTGCTTAAAAAAATGATGCATTTGGGCTTCATCTTGATCTGCCCACTGTACTAAACTTGATCCTTATCTGTAGATAGCCACGAATCACAAAAAGAACCAGCTAATCCCAATGGTTCTGAGGGCTTCTCCTGGTCTGACCCTGGGCAAGCTAAGAAAGCATTCAACTAAGATAGATCAGTTAGCCTGGCCTGGTCCACACCTCCTGAAAACATAAAGGGGATCATTATCTTTCTTTAAATATTTTAGTTACTTCTAGTAAAAGCCAATGTGGAACGAAGGCTCTAAATTGACTTTAGTGAGTGAAATAAAGGAAGACATGACTGGATTTAAAATAAGTGATCAGAACCTGAAGACAGCATAAAGAACTTTTTCGTCCTTAGGAACCGACCGGAGCGGGGCTGGAAATTCTTTGCATCCCCCACCTTACCTGACGTTCATTAATCCTAACTGAAGTTTAAATAGTGAGTACTAAATGATGGATTAACAGCAAGTACTGATTGTTGATGTGCCGCCTACGAACAACCAGAACTTTGTCCATGCAGGTTCATGTGAATGATGAGGGAATATGTATAGATATATTTTTATCTAAATAAATAGTCTTAGTAAATTGATGTAAATGAGAAATTTAACTCTACATATTCAGCATTTAAATTCTGTGTTTTTCAAAACAATGCGAGCAAAGTAAAATTTTGACAGACAGTGAAATTTTCTAAAAAAGTCACAACAGCTTTAAATCAACAGGAAGTTTTGTTCTAACTTTCAATTTGATCTTTTTTTTTCAGGTGAAACTAAACTTTGGAAAGAAAATTATCTCCATGATTCCTGACTAAATCAAGTTTTAAACATGGAAAGTTATTTAATAAAATAAAATGTATCTTTAAAATTGCTTCAATGATTGTGTGGTGAGCTGAATGATGGACAAAACATACAAAACATCACGACCAACTGAAGAAAAACTGGACTCTTCTGCTTCTTTCTGCATTTCTCTTCAGGGGTCACCACAGCAAGTCAGTTTCTTCCATCTAATCCTGTCTTCTGCATCCTCTTAGGTCATACCAACAATCTTCATATCTTCCTCTAATGTAATCATGAACCTCCTCTTAGGTCTTCCTCTTGTTGAAAAACCAGATCCTTTTATCTATCTATTATTACCAGTTTCAATGTATTGGTCGTAAATCCGCAACAAATGCATGTTGCAATTGTCCTGACTTAAAAAATTACAGAGAAAATCCTCAAAATGGATCAACTTGAAGTGACTTCAGTAAACAGCACAACATCTACGTTAACGTGAGAGGGACGTGCAAAGTGACCCTATTATAAACAGACACAAAACAACAAGCCTGACTAGTTTTTTTTGTTTGTTTACCAAAACAGTAACTTTACCAACAAGAGCTTAAAAAATTTTACTCACCATACGTGTACATGAATCCACTGCTGATACACACTTGGTTTCCATTCCGTTGTCTTCCACTTATTAGCTTCTCTCACCCCGGGTGCATCCTTCAGCTCACCCGGGAGGGTACCGAGGTGTTCCCTGTTCAACTGTGAAGCACCGTCCATGTACACACGTAGACAGGTATTTTAAAAAAATGTATATTTGATGTCCTTCGTATTAGAAAAAGTCTCACGTACACACGTAACTGTTTTTAATGAGACCGCATCTACACGAACCCGCATGCCCCTACGCAAATGCAAAACCAAAGTTTTCCAAAATTTTCACTTTGGTTGGAGTTTTCCAAAATCAGTTTTGAGTGATAAAAAACCTGTGGGTTTGGGTGGATGACCGGTCAAAACAGATAAAAATGTTTATTTTATCAGATACCCGGCTACGCGTGTGGACAAGGTCACAGTCTGTTGATATGTGAAATGACTACCCTGTGTTAGACGTCTCAGGTGAAGGACATCAGTCATTAACAAAGATATTTTTAGTCTTTTTTGAGTTTAGTTTGATCTCTTTATTCATGCAAACACATTAAATCAGTCATTACAGAAACATCACTGGAACTAACGACCTTTAAATCTTCTATTCTATTACAGTTTCCTTGCTAAGCTAACACTGATACAACACAACATATTCATTCTGAACTTCTGCACTTTAAGACCCCGTTTGTGTGCCGTTGATGATCATAATGTTTCCATAGCAGCAGCTGAACACCACTGTGGCACCAGTTGGCCGTGTGCGGTAAAAACTTGTTTCTGGTACTGATGCTAGAACTACTGTTATCTAGTTGATGGCACTGATGCTAAATACTTGCTAACATTATATTACGACCAAGTTAGAAAACAAAATAAAAAAAAAATACAAAATTTTTTTCAAAAAACAGTACAATTCAGAGGTGATGAGAGCATGTTACCCCATCTTGACCGATCGAACCACGGATGGCTCTGACTCTGGTGGAGGGGTTGGACTTAGTGTCCCTACATTGTGACAAACTAAAGGGCAAAACTGTCATAGATTATTTAATTAAAGAACATCTGATTTTAAAAACTTTCATCAAGTTTTTTGTACATTTTAAGGTCAAAAAAAGTCTTCAAAGTGTCTGCTGCACAGTGTGTTTGATGATCGAGATGATTAGATTTCCATCCAGAAATTATTTTCAATCTGGTAGAAGGAACCTGAGGACTAACCTGAGTTTGTCCGACCCCTAACGAGGAGCTCAGCAAACTCAGTTTAGAAAACAACCATTTCTCAGGTTCCTTCTATTACAGACAACACAGACTCACATCTTAAGGTGGCTTAAGCTTTTTCAATGCTGTAGTTCAAAATTTGTTCGTCAAGTTCATAAAAAAATAACAATAAATGCAACCAATTCACGTTCCAGGTTAAATAGCCGGCTTCTTGTGTATTTCAGAATGTAGGTCACGATGACCTTTACTACTGGTGAGATGCTAGACCAGTCTTACGGGTTTAATCTGAGTGAATTTAGTGGGAGAAGGAAATGTATTTAAATAAACTAAAACATTTATATTAGTACCTTAGATTCCTAAATCCTCATCATTTGCAGTCTAAAGCTACATGGGTTGTTTGAGACATGAATTACTGCTATCGCCCCAGGAATGCTCACAATGCCCTGAAAAATAAAGTGAGCTAGTTGATCTACCACTTAATGTTCTGTACTATGTAACGGGTCGTTATGTGAGGATGTGTATCTTATTGTTAGGAGACAAAACGACATGGTTAAACTCTTCCTGTTTTAGGATAGTGATGTAATGTTGGATCGTCCCCCAGGTGGCGCCACAATCTTTTGAGCAGAACGACGAGGAATGTGGTCGTCGATCTGAGAACCTGAACAGAAAAAAAGAGAGAAGTTTTTGTTCCTCAGGTCCATTTGTAAGTTTATGGAATTATGTATTAAAGTTTGATTCCTCTGTTTTATTTAATTTTAGATCTAGTTTTCTGTCTGCAACTAACTTGGAGATAAATGACTCACCAGCCAGAGTGAATCCAGACTGGTGCAGGTTTCGAGGCGGACCAGCCTGTATTTTTGAACAGTTAGGCCCCCTGGTGGTTGGGGTAGGTGGAACAGACTTTGTCACACTGATGATGTCATAGACTGGGCCATCGTAGTTCCCACGAGGGACACCGTGAGCCTCCGCCATCTGTTTAAAAACAAAGCTGTTAATCTTTTTGTTAGGTATGGGTGACTCTGAGACCTGGTTAATTACTTTACTGCGGGCTTTGATCCTCTTGTACACTGTGTCAGGGGAAGCCTTTCGAGGAATGAAGCGTCCCGAACCTTCAGTCACAGTGAGGTTTCCTTCCTGCAGAACAATGTGACCGCCACTGATGACCACAGAGGGAACGCCCCGAAACTCCAGATTGTCAAAAATGTTGAGCTCCACATTCTGCAGAGGGACAAACCAGCCGTTTCCACCAAAGATACAAGGCTCATAAAGAAAAAAAATGAGGTCCTTACCAGGTGGTGGGTCTTTGAAGAAATCATTTTTGTCTCTCTTGTATTCCAGATCACTACATCAGCATCCGATCCAACAGCAATTCGACCTGCACACACAAGTCTAATTAACTTAATGATCACAAATTAACAATTATTTACAATGTTTACAATGTTTCTTTACAGTAGTCTTTCTTTCACCTCTCACATAAACACCATCACCCGCTCTGATTATTTCCATTTACACAACATACAACGTCTCCGGCCCTCCCTCACTCCTCAGTCCACGTCTCCGGCCCTCCCTCACTCCTCAGTCCACTGCTGTGCTCATTCAGTCTGGACTACTGTAACTCTCTTCTGTTTGGTCTCCCACGAAAAACTCTCCATAAAACTGCAACTGGGTCAAAATTCATCTGCTCGTATCATCACACACACTCCCTCCATTAACCACATCACACCCATCCTTCAAAAACTCCACTTGCTCCCCATTCCACTTGCTCCTCATTCCACTGGCTCCCCATTCCACTGGCTCCCCACTCCACTTGCTCCTCATTCCACTGGCTCCCCATTCCACTGGCTCCCCATTCCACTGGCTCCCCATTCCACTGGCTCCCCACTCCATACCGCATACAATACAAAATCCTGCTTTATGCATTCAAATCATTACACAGCCTTGCACCTCCATATCTTTCTGATCTTCTCCATGTTGCCACACCTGCTCGCTCTTTCCGCTCCTCCTCCTCTATTCAGTTTTCTGTCCCCTCCACCCGTCTTGTCACTATGGGGAGCAGAGCTTTTAGCCGCTCTGCTCCTCGCCTCTGGAACTCACACCCTCCAGATCTCCACAACCCTAACACACTCTCACATTTCAAATCTGGATTAAAAACTCATCTTTTTCAACAATCTTATTGTCTTTCTTAAATCTATGTTTTTATTCTGATAAATGTTTAAATTTGTATGTATTTAATATTTTATGTTGTTTTTAACTCTTACTGTATTTCTTTATATTTTTAATGTGATGTACGGCGACCTTGAGTTCCTAGAAAGACACCTTCAAAATAAAATGTATTATTATTATTAATGTTCAGCAAGACTGGAATACCTTTACGAGGGTACATGTTGAAGATTTTGGCAGCATTGGTGCTCGTCACTGCGACAAACTGGTTCTCATCCATTTTTCCTGTTGACTACAAATGTACACAAAATCATGAGGACAGACACGTTAAATTTTAAAGACTGTTATGTAGAGATGTTCCCTTGTGATAATATCGTGTGAGACGCATGCAGTTAGTTTGAACCTGCAGGGGGCACCACAGTTTCCCTCATGTGTCTGCATGTACCCCTTCACTCCGTCTTTGGTCTTCCTTTTGGTCTGCCTGACCCATACTCAGCATCCTTCCCTCTCTCTCTCCTCTTAGTCTGGCCTCTCTCTGACATGATGTTCCTAATCCTGTTAATCCTGGTTCCTCCCAAAGAGAGACTCTTTGGGAGGAACCAGGCAGTGAGATCTGTCTCACTGTCTCTAGACCAAACAAAATGGCTGCTGAAACTCTCACACCTGATGCTTTTCTCCTTCGTTCTTGCCTGACTGCCTTTTTTATACACTCTCCATTCTAAAACCGTCCATCGTCTTTCTCTCTGTAATCTCACTTTTCTCATTCTCACACGTTTCCAGTCTCACTGCAGCTTTTCTTCGTTCCCCACCTTTCCAGTACAAACCTCCATCTTTTCAGTTTTTCCTCCACCCGTTCCCTCACTACATATCACAGATCCCTGCCTAACTACATATGTCACCCTGTCCATCACCATAACAAAAGTTTCACCCCAATCTGAACTCATCTGACACACTTGCAGCTCACCAGCCCATCATCTCTGTTTCCTGTCAACGGAAGTCTGCAGCAAAACAACCTTCTAAAGATACTTTGCATCACATCCTCAGGGTTTAATTATAATTTTTCAATCTCAGATCCAGCTGGTACGCATATCCTCTAGCAACGTTGTACATCACATTTTCCATTTTTAGCTTCAGGCTCATCTCCTATCTGACATTCTTTAACAGCATTCCTCTTTCCATCTATATCCTGGAATACAATATGTCTACCTTCTGCATCCCGTCCAGTATATCCCTATCTTTACCTGACATTGTTCCTTCTCTCAGTCTTAGATTCTTCTTTAAAGTGCCTTTTCTCAGACCTTTCATGCTCTTCTCTCTTCCAACAGACACGTTTTCTTCCTCTCCTTATTTCACCAGCAGCAGTCCAGCTTTCACCCGGTAAGTGAGCTGCATTCATGACAATCGTTATTACTCCAAGTCCCTACCAAGCAGCACGATAAACCAAACATGAAGGTTGGGTTTAGCAGGACACATTCCTTTGGGTTCATCAAGCTTTAGAGCTTTAAAAAGCCTCTGGTGTGCTCTTTTACATCAACATTTGTTTTTTAATTTGAAGCAAAGTGACTTTATAAACAACAATTATTTTCTTTGCTAAGTACTGTGAAAATCTTCCTTCGTAGTTGAAGAACTTAAACAGAAGACTTAGTCATAAAAACGCAAGAAAAATATAAAAAAAAGGACAAACTTTGAGTAAAGTCGAGGTTATTTCAAAAAGGTCATTTTCTTTGAGAAGGTAGCATGTGGCAAAGGTTAAAAGGTTAAAGGTGACAGCTCACCACTGCTCTGTCCCAGACCACTGACATCCTCTCTTCGATGCCATTGGTTCCTTCTGGTATCAAAGTGAAGTCATCTTTACCGACCCCTTTCTGAGCAGTGGAGAAGCCCGCATGTGCACTGGACATCACTTGAAGGTCTCCACTGAGAAACACAAACCATATGAGGCTAACTGCATCAGTGATGTGAACAACAAGGTGGACCTCGCTGCTTACCATGCTAACAAAGAGCTCAGGTACTGAGGTGTTGAAGGATCAGGATTGATTGGTGGGCTCGTAACAAAAGCAGCCGCCAAAGCCCAGTCTTTGGACCAATAGTGAGAGCCATCTGTGCCCAGACTGGCTGTGATTGGCTCCCCGTAGACTACGATACCTGCACACATAAGCAGACATTTTTCAACCTAAAGGCCCAAATATTGGTGCAGCTGGATTGTGGCAAATTGTCTGAAAAACATGGCAACCTAAACACAAGTTACCTACAAGTTAATTATTTGGTCTGTTCTGTTCCGTTGTCTTCCGTTTATCCAGGGTGGTTCGCAGAAGCAACCGCCTCAGACGGGAAGCCAAGGCTTCTTTCGCCCCAGCTACATCCTCCAGCTCACCCGGAAGGATCCCGAGTCATTCCCCAGCCAACTGTGAGACATAGTCTCTCCAGCAGGTCCGGGATCTGCCTCTTGGTCTCCTCCCGGTGGGACGGGCCCGAAACACATCACCAGCGAGGCGCTTGGGAGGCATCCTGACCAGGTGTCCGAACCACCCCATCTGGCTATTCTGGACATGGAGGAGGAGCGGCTCGACACCGAGCTCCTCCCGGATGCCAGAACTCCTCACCCAATCTCTGAGTAAAAGCCTAGTCACCCTGCAGAGGAAGCTCATTTCGGCCGCTTGCATCCAGGATCTTGTTCTTTCGGTTACCACCCTCAGCTGGTGACCACGGTGAGGGTAGAAACGTAGATCCTGGTTACCACGGTGAGGGTAGGAACGTAGATCCTGGTTACCACGGTGAGGGTAGGAACGTAGATCCTGGTTACCATGGTGAGGGTAGGAACGTAGATCCTGGTTATCATGGTGAGGGTAGGAACGTAGATCCTGGTTACCATGGTGAGGGTAGGAACGTAGATCCTGGTTACCATGGTGAGGGTAGGAACGTAGATCCTGGTTACCATGGTGAGGGTAGGAGCATAGATCCTGGTTATCATGGTGAGGGTAGGAACGTAGATCCTGGTTACCATGGTGAGGGTAGGAACGTAGATCCTGGTTACCATGGTGAGGGTAGGAACGTAGATCCTGGTTATCATGGTGAGGGTAGGAACGTAGATCCTGGTTATCATGGTGAGGGTTGGAACGTAGATCCTGGTTACCATGGTGAGGGTAGGAACATAGATCCTCGTTACCATGGTGAGGGTAGGAACGTAGATCCTGGTTACCATGGTGAGGGTAGGAACATAGATCCTCGTTACCATGGTGAGGGTTGGAACGTAGATCCTGGTTACCATGGTGAGGGTAGGAACATAGATCCTCGTTACCATGGTGAGGGTTGGAACGTAGATCCTGGTTACCATGGTGAGGGTAGGAACATAGATCCTCGTTACCATGGTGAGGGAAGGAACGTAGATCCTGGTTACCATGGTGAGGGTTGGAACGTAGATCCTGGTTACCATGGTGAGGGTAGGAACGTAGCTCCTGGTGACCATGGTGAGGGTTGGAACGTAGATCCTGGTCATCATGGTGAGGGTTGGAACGTAGATCCTGGTTATCATGGTGAGGGTAGGAACGTAGATCCTGGTGACCATGGTGAGGGTTGGAACGTAGATCCTGGTCATCATGGTGAGGGTTGGAACGTAGATCCTGGTCATCATGGTGAGGGTAGGAACGTAGCTCCTGGTTATCATGGTGAGGGTAGGAACGTAGATCCTGGTTATCATGGTGAGGGTTGGAACGTAGGTCCTGGTCATCATGGTGAGGGTTGGAACGTAGATCCTGGTTACCATGGTGAGGGTTGGAACGTAGATCCTGGTTACCATGGTGAGGGTAGGAACGTAGCTCCTGGTTATCATGGTGAGGGTAGGAACGTAGATCCTGGTGACCATGGTGAGGGTTGGAACGTAGATCCTGGTTATCATGGTGAGGGTAGGAACGTAGATCCTGGTTACCATGGTGAGGGTTGGAACGTAGATCCTGGTTATCATGGTGAGGGTTGGAACGTAGATCCTGGTGACCATGGTGAGGGTTGGAACGCAGATCCTGGTTATCATGGTGAGGGTAGGAACGTAGATCCTGGTGACCATGGTGAGGGTTGGAACGTAGATCCTGGTTTCCTTGGTGAGGGTAGGAACGTAGATCCTGGTTACCATGATGAGGGTAGGAACGTAGATCCTGGTTACCATGGTGAGGGTTGGAACGCAGATCCTGGTTATCGTGGTGAGGGTAGGAACGTAGATCCTGGTGACCATGGTGAGGGTTGGAACGTAGATCCTGGTTACCTTGGTGAGGGTAGGAACGTAGATCCTGGTTACCATGGTGAGGGTTGGAACGTAGATCCTGGTTACCTTGGTGAGGGTAGGAACGTAGATCCTGGTGATGATGGTGAGGGTAGGAACGCAGATCGACTTGTAAATCGAGAGCTTTGCTTTTTAGCTCATCTCTTTCTTTACGACGACGGATCGAGGCAGTTTCCAAGTTATTGCTGGCGCTGCGCCGATCCATCTGTCAGTCTCCCACTCCATCCTTCCCCCACTCGTGAACAAGTCTCTGAGAAACTTAAACTCCCCCACTTGGCGCAAGACCCTGTTGATGAACTGCAGGGGGCATTCCACCCTTTCCGGTGAGGATCATGGTCTCGGATTTGGAGGTGCTGATTCCCAGTCCTCTTTAGACTGTTGGAAGTTTTTATTCCAAGTTTTTGGCACCTCGACGCTGAGCAGGCATTTAAACAGCTGGACTGGTAAAAGTGATGATCGTCAAACATCTACTTTATAATTTGTTTCAAAGACCGTCCCTCCTCTTTGTGCTAAACAGGCCATCACAGATAAGCGCGTTAGGGGTCCGATAGTGGGATTTTTCTTTTTTATTTAAAAAGGAATGTTCCTGAAAATGTTCCTGTTTATAAATAACCCTCCTCCTCCCGAGTTCTCACAAATAAAATATGACATTTCGTGGCTTGTTTCGGGCTCGGGCCTGCAAACCAGGTTAATTGGTCGGGCTCGGGCCGTGTCGGGTTTTAATACCCGCAAGTCGGGTCGGGCTGGATTTTTTGGGCCCGATCTCACCTCTGTTGCCTTGAAACAATAAAACTTTTTTGTGGCTTCTCAATCAACAACAAAAAAAAGTTTACTCAGCCAAAGAACTAGATGATTCTCAGTAAATGAGACCCTTGATCTCTACAGTGGGCCTGCCCATTTACGTCTGCAGTCTGTATCTAGAACTGTCTGTAAGTCAGGAACGTGCCAACCTTTCTTCCTTGCTTTGGCGATGACATCAGCGGCAGATTTGCTCATGACCTTGGTAATGTAAAGTGGACAGTTGGTCTGTTTGGCGATGGTGATGGCCCGGTACACAGCTTCAGTCTGTATCTGAACACAAAAAAGGACGTCCGTCACAGGAGCCTGAACATCAGTGTTTCAGCAAATCTTCCAGAAAGATGTCCAACTGGGTTTAGCTGTGTTTACCTCTTCAGGGTGAGACAACAAATGTCCTTCAGGTCCAGTAATGCCAAGACTCAGAACCTTCTTTTGCTCCTGAAACATAAACCAGTTAGCAGGGCTGTCACAAGTGCTGTGAAACCCTGATGAAATACTTTGTTGAATGTGTGAAAGACCGGTAGAGCTAAATTACCTCATCAATGATGTCGCCATTTTCAGCATGAATCTGTGCAATAGCACCAAGATCTCTGAGGACGCCAAATGCCTCATAAAGCTGAACAGAAACGATCCAGACATTTACAAACAAAGTAGATTAAAAAAACAACCAATACCAAAAGAGAACATAACGAAAACCCACAACCAGCAAAAGAAATGACCTCAAACAAGTTTAAAGAGAACCCACCTGCGAGTCTGAACTTTGATAATTATCTTTGTAGGCCATGAAGAAGAGGAAGGAGTTCACACCTGAGAAACAACAAATTTATTTACCTTTTGGATTCTTATTCATTTAATAATAATAAATATAATACATTTTATTTCTGAGGCACCTTTGTAGGCACTCGAGGTGGCCGTACATCACATTTAGAAATATAAAGAAATACAGTAAAAATTAAAAACGACATAAAATATTAAATACATATTAATTTAAACATTTATCGTTATAAAAACATACGTAGATTTAAGAAAGAGAAAAGGCCTATTGAAAAGGTTGAGTTTTGGAAATGTAAGAGTGTGTTAGTGTTAGTGTCAGGAGGTCAGGAGGGAGTGAGTTCCAGAGGCGAGGAGCAGAGCGGCTGAAAGCTCTGCTCCTCATAATGATGAGATGAGCGGAGGGGACAGAAAACTGAATAGAGGAGGAAGAGCGGAGAGAGCGAGCAGGTCAGAGACATATGGAGGTGCAAAGCCATGAGAAGGATTTTGTATTGTATTCGGTTTGGAATACGACCGTTTGTCTCAGACACAGAACCTTGATCTTTAATGAGCGACTCCAGCTCCTCGTACAGCCCATCATGCCAACGACACACGTCTAAGTGAGCGGAGTAGTCGCAGCACGCCATCTGTTCCGCCGTCTCCTTCCACTGATCAAAGGCTGCCAGGAGACTAGTACCCGGTTCCACAAGGACATGGTCGACTGCAGAGATTATTGAACAGTAATCACTGGCTGATCGTTAGTATTGATCCGTAATAATGTTTAGTATCGATCAAAAATTGTTTTGTCTTCAGAACCGCTTATCCCTACTGGGGTTCAGGGGTGCCGAAGCCTATCCCATCTGATTTCAGACGAGAAGCAGAATACACCTTAAACAGGTCACCGGTCTGTTGCGGGGTCACACACACCGACAACCATCTACACACACGCTCATTCTTAATTTCCATGGCGGCCAATTAACCTAACATCCATGTTTTTGGAGGGTGGGATGAAACCGGAGAAAACCCACACATACGTGGGGGAAACATGCAAACTCCACAAAGAAAGGACAGTGTTTCAAGCCTTACCCCCTCTCTGATAATAAATGGTTCATTTTGATAATTAACTAGTAATTATTATGGATCAGTGATCACTCACTGATGGTGGTGGTTCCTCCAGATAAAGCCGCCCTGGTTCCGTGGTACAAGTCATCCGCTGGCTTCATGCCTTTTTGCGGAGCGTACAGGTTGGTGTTGGCATCTATTCCTCCAGGGATGACCAGCTGACCATAAGCATCTACCGTTTTTACATCCGGGGGGACAATCAGGTTTTCTCCAATCTGTCTGAAAGACCGTGTAAAGGAATGTTCAATTTTCAGATAAAGATAAACTTCAACTATTTCTAGAAAATTTTACTTAATGACGCCGTCCTCAATGAAGATGTCTGCGTAGAACGACTGGTCGTCATTGACTACCTTCCCTCCTTTGATAATCAAACGCTCACCCTGAGAATGTGAAACAGAAAATTCAGATTAACCCAGAAAACAACTTTCAGACTTTGGAAAGTAGCACAAGGTGCTCAAATGAAAGCCCGAAAAACAGTTTCACACACACGCACACACACACACACACACACATCACTAAAAAAAACCTGGGATTTTATAAACATTTAAATTGGCTCGACAAAGCTGTGAGGAAACAAGAACTTGGGACCCGCCTCACAAACCGGGAGCCAGCCCACCCATGTCTACCAAGACCAGAGACGTGAAACGTTCTGGATGCTAGGAGAGTGGAGACCCCAGCCACAGGGTTGCAGTGTAGGATCTCAGCCACCCTGACCTGGTGACCTCCACTGCAAGGATCCCATAGAGTGAGTGGGGGTGGCTGTTGGCACGGACAGTCCTCATAAAGAAGCACTGCAGCTTCTTCATAACAGATAAAACAATATGTTTTCAGTCAGTCACCTTGTTAACCACCTATCCCTTACAAGGTTGCGGGGGGGTGCCAGCTCTCCTGGCTGATTCAAGAGGAGAGCATGTAAACTACACACAGAAAAAGACCAGTGTTTCAAGCCTCGTCCCCACCCGAGACTCCCACAACCCACAACTTTCTTGCTGTGAGGCCACTGAGCAACCCACTGCGCCAACATACGAACAAACGATCTGGCGAAGAGTGTGTCAAAAACTCATCCATTTATGCTCCAGCAGATGAGAAGATGAGTTTCAGGTGTGACTAGTTGCACACACACAGACAAGAGGGAGGGGGGAAACAGGACACAGAGGGAGAACAGACTACTCTCCTGACAGTCTTATAGAAAATATCATTAAAAGATTTTGAAAACAGATAAAAACGTTGAGTGGAATGACTGGATTAAATCAATGGTGGAAACAGCCTCTTACCAGTTCATGCTCAACCTTTTAAAAAGGACCAGAACCCTCACTGGGAAAGCTTTTGAAGCTCCATAAAAAATGTTTTTTAAGCATTCTATGTTTATTTGGGTTTTTTTATTTTTACATACTAATTCATCTGCTCAACGGGAAGATTTCTGTGCTGAATTCACCGCAGCAGGCTGCCAGGACAGTGCCAATGGTGGGAGTAAGGAGGGGGAGAAGAAGACATGTGCTCAGTGGGATTCGAACCGGCGAATGTCCGGTCTAAGGGCGAACATTCTGCGACTGAGCTATCGCCTCCCCCTAAGTTGGATGTCCAAATGGCCAATGTCCAATATGTTGGATCACCCAAAATTTTATCATCCAGATTGTGGTCGATTACAATGACATTTATTGGAACTTTATGACCTTCTGGATCAAACAATGTTATTTTGGGAATACGGGGTGGGGGAGGGTGCACCAATAGCTACTTTATTTCCTTATGTATTTCACTACTCTTACAGTTTGTTACTTTGTAAAGTGTTTTTAAAAAAATATTTTATAAAAAAACCTCAATTACAAAAATATATAAAAAGAACTCTTTCCGTTCCATCGTCTTCTGCTTATCCGGGGCCGGGTGACGGGGGCAACAGCATTAGACGGGGAGCCCAGGATCTCTCAACCTGCTGCATCCTCCAGCTCACCCGGAAACAACCAGAGTTTAAAAAAAAGTACTCTTTAAAATAAAAATAGAATAAATAGATAAATTCAAGTCGGCTTTGAAATCAAGAGAAAAGCAAAGTTTAAAAGGGTTAGACTCTCAAAACAAACACAAACACACACACGCACACAAACACACGCACACAAGAAAAATAAAACCAGGATGTAACCAGCCAGACCTCCACAACAGTAACCCACTAAGATCTACACACTGTTACACACTCTGTATTATACACACTGTAAGACACACAAAGATCTACACAGAGGAAGGTGTGAAGATACACACTGGTGTCTGGTATCAGCAGACTGTGCCTGCTGTTCCTGTCCTGGGCGTGGTCAGACTGAGGAGGTCTTTGTGTTCCTGTCCTGTGATTGGTCAGACTGAGGAGGTCTCTGTGTTCCTGTCCTGGGCGTGGTCAGACTGAGGAGGTCTCTGTGTTCCTGTCCTGGACGTGGTCAGACTGAGGAGGTCTCTGTGTTCCTGTCCTGTGATTGGTCAGACTGAGGAGGTCTCTGTGTTCCTGTCCTGGGTGTGGTCAGACTGAGGAGGTCTCTGTGTTCCTGTCCTGGGTGTGGTCAGACTGAGGAGGTCTCTGTGTTCCTGTCCTGTGATTGGTCAGACTGAGGAGGTCTCTGTGTTCCTGTCCTGGGTGTGGTCAGACTGAGGAGGTCTCTGTGTTCCTGTCCTGTGATTGGTCAGACTGAGGAGGTCTCTGTGTTCCTGTCACTGAGGAGGTCTCTGTGTTCCTGTCCTGTGATTGGTCAGAGTGAGGAGGTCTCTGTGTTCCTGTCCTGGGCGTGGTCAGACTGAGGAGGTTTCTGTGTTCCTGTCCTGGGCGTGGTCAGACTGAGGAGGTCTCTGTGTTCCTGTCCTGTGATTGGTCAGACTGAGGAGGTTTCTGTGTTCCTGTCCTGTGATTGGTCAGACTGAGGAGGTCTCTGTGTTCCTGTCCTGTGATTGGTCAGACTGAGGAGGTCTCTGTGTTCCTGTCCTGTGATTGGTCAGACTGAGGAGGTCTCTGTGTTCCTGTCCTGGGATTGGTCAGACTGAGGAGGTCTCTGTGTTCCTGTCCTGGGCGTGGTCAGACTGAGGAGGTCTCTGTGTTCCTGTCCTGTGATTGGTCAGACTGAGGAGGTCTCTATGTTTGATCTACCAACTCGTTTCCATCAGGATGAAAAAGATCTACTGATTTCTTTTTAGAATAATACTAAATATTAAAAATATTAATATTAAATATTTAAAAAATAAAAATAACAGTCTGCTCATCCTGGCGGAAGGATCTCTCCTTCATGTGGAACCCCATCAAGTTTCTGTTTTTTTTCCTCTCTGCTGTCTAATTATTTTTTAGCTTTTTCTCACCAAAAAAGGAGGGTCTAAGGGCAGGAATGAACTGGAATCGTTTCGGGGGGTTTTAAATTAGCTTTCATTTGTTTATTTGTGTTTAATTTTTTTTCTTTGTTTTGTACTTTTTTTTTTTTTTAACAAAGTGAAGCCTGTTGAGAAAATTCATTTGTAAAATTGGGCTGTAAAAAAAAATAATTGAATTTATTTGATTTCTTTTTTTCTATGTTATATTCCTTTTTTATTATTATTCCTCTGTTCGTTCCTATATTTCTGGATTGTTCCAGGTCTCGGTGCAGAAATCTGGTCCAGCTGTAGGGTTTATAAGTCCTGTGGTTGTATGATGAAACCAGGAGCACCTGCTTCTGAGGGACCGGGACCACCTGCTTCTGCAGGACCGGGAGAACCTGCTTCTGCGGGACCGGGAGAACCTGCTTCTGCGGGACCGGGAGAACCTGCTTCTGCGGGACCGGGAACACCTGCCTCTGCGGGACCGGGAGCACCTGCTTCTGAGGGACCGGGAGCACCTGCTTCTGAGGGACCGGGAGCACCTGCTTCTGAGGGACCGGTAGAACCTGCTTCTGCAGGACCGGGAGTACCTGCTTCTGAGGGACCGGGAGCACCTGCTTCTGAGGGACCGGGAGCACCTGCTTCTGAGGGACCGGGAGCACCTGCTTCTGAGGGACCGGGAGCACCTGCTTCTGAGGGACCGGTAGAACCTGCTTCTGCAGGACCGGGAGCACCTGCTTCTGAGGGACCGGGAGCACCTGCTTCTGAGGGACCGGGAGCACCTGCTTCTGCAGGACCACGAGCACCTGCTTCTGAGGGACCGGTAGAACCTGCTTCTGCAGGACCGGGAGTACCTGCTTCTGAGGGACCGGGAGCACCTGCTTCTGAGGGACCGGGAGCACCTGCTTCTGAGGGACCGGGAGTACCTGCTTCTGCAGGACCGGGAGCACCTGCTTCTGAGGGACCGGGAGAACCTGCTTCTGAGGGACCAGGAGCACCTGCTTCTGAGGGACCGGGAGCACCTGCTTCTGCAGAACGGGGAGCACCTGCCTCTGCAGGACCCCGTTGGGTCCCTGTGAAGAACAAGAGGGTCTGTATGATGGACAGATGGGTCTGTAGGGTTCGGGTTGGAGGGGCGCACCTACCGCAGGTCTGGCGCAGGTTTTCTTGTTGGGAAACATCCTGAAAATCGATCCGCGCTTATCAGCTATTGTTTATTACGTCACATATGGCGTTACCACTTCCTTTGGTAACTTTCAAAATAAAAGTCGTTGGTTTTTTTTCTGTGATTTAAAAAAAATGAAGCTCCCGCAGATAAATTTTAAGAATAAAAGATTTTCAAATAAAATAAAAATAATAATATTTAGAATATTTTTTTAATGAAAACTGACGGAAACACTGCTGTCCAATGAGAGTGCGTGACGTCATAAAAAAGACTGCTAAATAAAATGTGAATAAAAACTCTAAAATGGACAAAATTATTGTAAAATTCAGCTCATTAAAGTCATGTAAGCTATTCTATTGATTAAAGCTTTTTCTAAAATTAAATTCAACGATGATTTTTAATCATTTATCATCAACAACTTTATTACAAAAATAAAAATTAATAATACAAATTTAAAAATGATTTTTAAATTATTATAAAATGATAAAAAAAAAAATAGAATAAATAAAATAATAAAAATTGTGGAGAAACAAACAGCCATCATTTTTAAAGCAGATTGAAAGAAATAACAGAAAGAAATAAAAAAGTCTTTTTTTTTCTTTCTGGTGTCACTGCTTTAAAAATAGGTGTGATTGTCTTTTATTAAAATATTCTGATAGGTTTTTTTTTGGAGTTTTTCTAACCGTGAAGGAGGCTCTAAGGGCGGGAAAGCGATGAACTTGTTTACTTAACCTTTGTTTAGTTAGCGTTTAGCTGTTTATTTGTGTTCATACATTCTTCTTTTTTCTTCTTTGTTTTGTTTTTTCAATCTGTAAAGTGAAATGATTTTAGGCTGTAAAATAAAATGGAATAGTTTTACTTTCAGGGACACACCTGCTGCCTGTAGCTGCGCAACAGTTTGAATCTGAAAAAAAAAAATCTGGACAGGATTTAAAATGTAGTTTTTTTCAGAAATAAGAGGTATATTTCTAATCATTTCTGACCAGCAGATGATTGATTTTCCTGTTTTTATGGTAAATGTTGCCAGTTTGACATCCCATGGTTTCAAACAAACATCCCGTTCGAGGCTGCAAAGAGATTCTTTAAGCATAGAACCAATGACCAGGTTTTTACTTGTTGGGAATGAGAACATGTTGGCTCATCTAGGAGCTGTTCCTTGTCTGGCCCCCTCCAGTAGGTCTAGGATCTGGCTCTGGGGGTTTTCTCCGTGGGACGGAACACCTCACCAGCAAGGGAGGAATCCTAACCACAGGCATGAACCACCTCATCTGGATCCTCTCTATGAGGAGGAGCAACAGCTCTATTCCCCCTGGGTCACAGATTTCCCTATCTTACCTGTGAGGGAAACCTCCAGAAGACGTTTGGAAACACTATTGTATTTAGTTTTTCGAAGAACAGTGAATGTAGTGCCTGTGCGGGTCCAGACGGTGCTCGGGGATCTGAGCTACAGTTTCGTATTTCCTCCCGGAGAACCAAGCTGCTGATGACTTACAACTGGCAGAGAAACTCAACACCTTCTATGCCAGGTTTGATGTCTCACTCTCCTCCCCCCTCACTGATCAACAACCTTCAGACACTTTGAAGCCACTCCCATCCCCCACCCAATTAACAACAGAGGTCACTCCAGCTGACCAGCCCTCCCCCTCCACTGCTTTCTTGGTGACAAAACAGGATGTGCTCAAGCTCTTCCGCAAGCAAAACCCTCGGAAAGCTTCAGGCCCAGATGGTGTCTCCCCGGCCACCCTGAAACACTGTGCTGAGGAACTGTCTCCAGTTTTCACAGACATTTTCAACACCTCGCTGAAGACATGCCACGTTCCAGCCTGCTTCAAGCGGTCCACCATCGTTCCTGTTCCCAAGAAGCCCCGTATCACTGGACTTAATGACTACAGGCCTGTGGCACTTACGTCTGTAGTCATGAAGTCATTCGAATGCCTGGTCCTCCCTCATCTCAAGCACTTCACCTCTCCCTCTCTGGACCCTCTGCAGTTTGCCTACAGAGCCAACAGGTCTGTAGACGACGCCATCAACCTGGCCCTCCAATTCACCCTGCAGCACCTGGACTCCCCGGGAACCTATGCCAGGATCCTGTTTGTGGACTTCAGCTCTGCATTCAACACCATTCTCCCTACCCTGCTTCAGGACAAGCTCTCTCAGCTCAACGTGCCTGACTCCACTTGCAGGTGGATTACTGACTTCCTAACAGACCGGAGGCAGTGCGTGCGGCTGGGGAAGAATGTCTCCACCTCTCGGACTATCAACACAGGATCTCCACAGGGCTGTGTCCTCTCTCCCCTGCTCTTCTCCCTGTACACCAACTCCTGCACTTCCAGCCATGACTCTGTCAAACTGATCAAGTTTGCAGATGACACCACACTCATTGGGCTCATCTCTGATGGCGATGAGTCGGCCTACAGGATGGAGGTAGACCGGCTGGTGTCCTGGTGCAGCAACAACAGCCTGGAGCTCAACGCTCAGAAGACAGTGGAGATGATCGTGGACTTTAGGAAAGTCACAGCTCCCATTACCCCCCTTGCACTGACAGACTTCTCCATCACCACTGTAGACTCTTTCCGCTTCCTCGGCACTACCATCACACAGGACCTAAAGTGGGAGCCATCCATCAGCTCCCTGATCAAAAAGGCCCAGCAGAGGATGTACTTTCTGCGGCAGTTGAAGAAAGCCAAGCTGCCCGCCCAGATGTTGGTGCAGTTTTACAGAGCCATCATCGAGTCTGTCCTCACCTCCTCCATCACCGTGTGGTACGCTGGAGCCACAGCCAGGAACAAACACAGACTGCAGCGCATTGTGCGCTCCGCAGAGAAGGTGATCGGCTGCAGCCTTCCATCTCTCGAAGACCTGTACGTCTCCAGGACTCGGGGGCGTGCAGGTCGGATAGTAGCTGACCCTTCCCACCCTGGACATGGACTTTTTGAGCGACTCCCCTCGGGCAGGAGGCTCCGGTCCATTCGGACCAGAACGTCCCGCCACAAAAACAGCTTCTTCCCTTCTGCCGTTGGACTTATGAACTCTTTATAACCTGGATCCCCACATCTCTTAGTCACCTCCCTCTTGTCACTTCACTATCTTTATTATTTTCTATTATTTTCTATGACATTGCACTACTTTTCTTTTTCTTCTGAGCACTCTTAGTTTTGTAAAAAATATTATTATTTTTATTTATTTTATTTTTATTATTTTTATTTTATATGTTTGCACACCAGTACCAGAACAAGTTCCTAGTCTCTGATGTTTTTCACTGACATGGCAATAAAAGCATTCTGATTCTGATTCTGATTCTGATAAAGTAGTTTCTATGTTTACGAAGGAGGTTAAAACTGGCTCCTCTAGTTTTAAGACTGGCTCGGAATTTCAGAATCCATAGTTTTTGTTATTTTACAGCTTTGAAGAAGTGAAAGTTGTGCTGAACAACCGCCAGAAACGACCTGACAAACAATCACCATGCACAACCTGTTTACAGCTTTAGTAACAACCACCCATAACACAGTGTCACCTTCTTCCACATGGCTGGCCCTCCTCTGTTTACTCCTGTTGGACCTCCCCTGGTAGCTGCTTCCACCGTGGGACCCCCTCTGGCCTCCTCCCCACCACCGGTCTGGCTGCGAGATGTTCGGCGTGTCCGGGGACTGAAGGACTCAAAGTTAAGCGTCTTGTTCTCGAATGCTCCCTCCACGCTGCAGAACATCCCTCCATACTTGACGCGAGGACGAGGAGAGTCCGAACCGAGCCGGGAGAGAAGAGAGGAGCAGTCGTCCTCTTCACCAAACTTCCTCTCAGACATCCTGAAGAGATGTGAGTCTGGGAGAGGATGGACGAGATAAAAACCAGGCCAGTGGGGCAGAAAATTTGAGCTGAAACAAACTGACAGGACTTAAAGGGAAATGATGAGGAGAAACTTTCAGATCTCGTCAGTTAATTCAGCAGGACGTCAGTCGTTATTCTGGAGGAGCTCCTGTGATGTGGAAAAGTCACCGAAATAAAAACAGGCCGACGAGTCTGACGAGACACAGGAAAGCTCCACACAACATCAAACAAGCTCAAAGGTCCCTGAGCGTCATCTCCTCAACCCTAGAAAACACAACTCTGTTGTAAACATGGAGCTGTGGAGGTCTACAGTCTCTGTGTGAGCTGTGGAGGTCTACAGTCTCTGTGTGAGCTGTGGAGGTCTACAGTCTCTGTGTGAGCTGTGGAGGTCTACAGTCTCTGTGTGAGCTGTGGAGGTCTACAGTCTCTGTGTGAGCTGCGGAGGTCTACATTCTCTGTGTGGGCTGTGGAGGTCTACAGTCTCTCTGTGTGAGCTGTGGAGGTCTACAGTCTCTGTGTGGGCTGTGGAGGTCTACAGTCTCTCTGTGTGGGCTGCGGTGGTCTGCAGTGCAGTGCGGAGGTTTGCAGAGCAGCCGATCATTTCTCGTTTTCAGGTCAGCACTCATTACTTCCTGTCAGATTTACTTCCATCAGATCTGAGCACCGTGTAAACGATTTGGTCCAAACACACGATGAGGATGAAGCTCTGGAATATTTTTTAATGTCTGAGACATTTTTCTCAATAAGTTTGAAGTCCTTTCTGGGGCTGATCGTCTCCTGGTGTGGTTCTGGTTCCTGCTTCAAACCATATTCAATTTTATTTTTAGAGTCCAACATCACAAAACAATTATCTCAACGGGCTTCACTTTGTAGATTAAAAAAAGTAGAAAAACAAATAGAGAAAAATAAAATGTAGATAATTAAATACACAGTTAAAAGCTAAGTAAAGCTAACTGAAAGCTGCAGTGACTTTCTCCCCAAATCCAAACACGTTTTTTTTTGGGGAGGTGTAGTAGCTCAGTGGTAGGATGGCCGTCTTTGAACCGAAGCTGTGCCGGTTCGAAACCTGATAAGCTCATGCCTAAGTGTCCCTGGAGTAGACTGCTAGCCCCCAGCTACTCCTACCATCGGCACCATCAATGCAGCACAGTCATTTCCCCAAAAGGGATTTAATAAGACGATGATTATTAAATCATCACCAGAAATACATGGTTAACCTTCAGGACCCCCCGGTCCTCCAGGACTGGAGACTGACATTAGTGGCATAGACCTTCCTTCACGGTGAGGAAAAACTCCAAAAAAAACAGCAGTGGTGTACAAAAAGAAGAACCCTAATGGGGATTCACATGGAGGAGAGATCCCTCCCAGTTAACAAAATATTATTTTATTCTTCTCTACTGTTCTAAATCTAAAGAAATCAGAGGATGTTAGAACACATCATGGTAGCGAGCCAGTGAGCCCGTGGTCTTCTTTTCTTTGTTTAGATCCTAGCAGCTACCTGGCTGTGTAGCACCTGCTCCAGACTTGCTTCCTGATCTACACCAGACCACCACACCTCCCCCCCTCATCATTAAATAAGGTGGAGCAGAGGTCATGCTAACACTAAGATAAGCAGCAAGTTTAGAGTCAGTTGGACACTGAACAGTAAGTTAGAATAACGCTTCACCAATCAAAATGGTGGAAAGTGGCAGCGCTCACCTGAACAGGGTGTCATAAAGTTATCATGTAGTCCAGATAAAAACCAGGTTTTATGATCCAAGTAAAACACACAAGATTTTCAGACATTTTGTCACAAAAATAAAAACATTCATTTACGACTAAACATTGTTTTTCATAAATTCACATTTATTCTCTTTTATTTTAATGTCACATTTCTTTCCAAAAGTTTTTTATTTAATAAATAATTTTTATTTTGAAAAATCTCTAGCATCATTTAACTGGTTTTGTTATAAATCTTAAATGTGATTTTTTTCACATGCACATCAGTGACGATACTGCAGAAACACAACCAGCAGACCAACTAAACCAGTTACTCCAAACCAGCATCATCTTGTGTTTGGAAAGAAGAGGTCTTTGTGCTTCACGAGGTGGACACTTCCTGCACCAGAACTTTGGTTGATTTGGGTCTGTTGGCTGGACTAGTCCAGCACAGTCTGTTCCAGTTTCATCACTGCCGGACCGGGTGGGAGGCGGGTTAGCCGACTGTTAGGCTGTCTTCTGATTGGGTCCACTTTGATGTTCCTGGTTCCAAAACCTCAAAATCCTTCTGTTTCTTTCCTCGTGGAGCGGAAACCACCGTCTGGATCCAGGCAGCTGTAATCAAATCAAGCTTTATTTAAAAAGCACTTTTCAAACATAAAGTTTACACAAAGTTCTGAACAAAAAACAAAAAACTGAAACAAGAATAAAATCCCCTCGAGCACTTCGCGGGCGAGGTGTTTCGGGCACATCCCACCGGGAGGAGACCAAGAGGCAGACCCCGGACCTGCTGGAGAGACTCTGTCTCACAGCTGGCCGGGGAACGACTTGGGATCCTTCCGGGTGAGCTGGAGGATGCAGCCGGGGAGAGAGAAGCCTGGGCTGCCCGTTTGACGCTGTTGCCCCCGCGACCCGACCCCAGAACAAACGGAAGATGACGGAACGAAAGAATAAAATCCAGATCATTAAACAATAAATTTAAAAAAACATTAATTAAAAGTCACACACACAAAACACTCCATTCATACGTCAACATTCACACACTGTCCCGGATCCCCCCCACACACACACACACACACACACAATTTCACACAAACTGCAGTGACTGTCTTGTTTTGTTTCATCTTCTGGGGATCGATCCACACCAGGAGTCAGCCTGCCCGTGACTGCAGAGGCCAAAACCACCGCGGTCCACCCAGCTCCAGGAGACACGGGTGCCCACTAAAGCCACCTGGCTGAAGTGAGGGAGCCGCACCATCTGGGCCGGTCAGACCCTCACAGAGAAGACCCCACAAACTGAGCAAGCAGAGCTGGTGGGATGGAGCTGACCCTAATCCTAACCCCATGAGGAAACACTGGAATAAGACAGAGAAGAAAACAATAAAAACTAAAACCAGAAAAACAAGTTAAAAATGGTTACAAAATAAATCTTAAAAGTTTGTTCATCTTCTGAAATGTTTTTCCCTTTTGGGGTCACGGGGATGCTGGACTTGTGTCGGCTGATTCCAGGCGAGAGGTAGGGTACACCCCGAACATGTCACCAGTCTATTATAGGGCCACACACACAGTCAACCATCCACACACACTCTCATTCCTAGGGGTGATTTCATAACAGCCAATCAACCCAACATGCATGTTTTTTGGAGGGTAGAACACGGGGAGAACATGCAAACTCCACAATGAAAGACCAATGACCAATGTCAAGAATGCAAACCCCACAATGCAGCTCTGACTCTTAAAAGTAAATCAGAAAAATAAAACTGTGTAAAAATAAATAACTAATAAATAGAAATCATATAAAATAAAAATTATGTAAAAGTCAAGGGAAAAAGTGGGTTTTCAGTCTCTTTTTAAAAACATTCGACACACAGACACATACAGACATACAGAACGCCTACTCGGGTGAAACATGAGAATTTGTTGTTTTGTTTACTCACCGTTTGGGGTTAGGACCACAGAATAAAGGCCAAGGAGAAAAACAAAAACAGGAAGAGAAACTGTAACAGAAAGAGAGAAGTCACTGAAGTGAGTTTATTCTAATTTAAAAAAAAAAAAGGATTTATTCTTCTGACCTTTTCTTCCAGCTCTTTAATCTGACGTCTCTGTGCTTCAATGTGTTCTTCCAGCTCCTTGTTCCTCTGCCAAACACAGCCACAACATGGATGTCATTCTGGGAGGCCAGTCAGAGATTACCTGACCAGATGGATCATCTGAAAAAGTTGATTCACTGGTTTGAAAGATTAGGTTGGACATGAGAAGTTTGCTAAATGATTGATTTTCACAGTTTGTTTTAATCATCTCGTCCTTTTTTTTTTTTAACTCAAATTCAAGAGAACGAATCTCTTGTCAAGGTTTTATTGTGGTGAAAAACAGTTTAATGAATTTTCATTCAAATCAGATTTCAAAAGGTTGTTTTTGATGGTTGTTTTCAAAATCCAGTTTAAAATATTTCTTTCCATAAAGAAAAATCTGGATAATCCCTCATTCATCCAGGAGTGATCGATAAAAAAAAAGCTTCAAAGTGTGTTTGATGATCGAGACATTTCAACTTTCATCTAGAAATCATTTTCAATCTGATAAAATGGATCTGAGAACTGGTTCTATCCAGTGGTGGAACGTAACGAAGTAAATGTACTTCGTTACTGTACTTAAGTAAAAAACATTGTGTATCTGTACTTTACTTAAGTAAAATTTAAGACCGGTACTTTTACTTTTACTTCACTACTTTTTAAAAGTCTGTTTTACATTTTTTGTTACTTTTTTGTTCAGGAATTTGAAAAATATACAGGTTTTTTAGCGCATCGTGAAGCCGCATCACCAAAATCAAAAGGAGGATTTAAATTGATCCATAATCGGGAGAAGAAGTCATGAATCGAGGACCAATCAGAATCAAGAGTAAACATTTTCCATTCATTAAAAAACCTAACATCAGAAATAGTACAAATTAAAAGATTCAGAAGATCGTTGTTTGTTGTGTTTACTTCTAAATAAAAAGTGACTGTCCCCAGAACATTTTAAAAGTAAGTGTCATTTTCCTGCATTTTGGTGCCCATTCACTGGCCCTGCAGAGGATAGCTTGACTTGTGCCCTTTCCTTTCTTTCTTTTTTTTTTTTTTTGTGGACCAAAAGAGGCGCGGGGCAGGGGCTCATGCCCCAGTAGAGTATTTATTTGTGACCCTACAGCACAAAAAATAACATTTCAATTATGGTCGAATACTTTTACTTTTTACTTAAAAAGTAAAATTTACACCAATTACTTTTGTACTTTTACTTAAGTAGAAAAAGTGAGTACTTCATCCACCACTGGTTCTATATAAACCAGCCCGCCCCACCCCGTACGTAGGAGCTGGCCCCATTTAACAACTGTTTATTTTGACAGGTTACGTAACATGTTTACAAAGATAGGGGTGGGTCTTAGCGAACCTCTATTGTTCCAAAGAAGAGGTTATTGTAACAATGAGGGGGACATGTTAGGATGGAGTGGGGTTGAAGACTTGCAAGCTATTCACCTGCTGCGTTAGCTGCAGGAGCTCCATCCTTTCTCGAAGAATCTGCGCGTCTCTTTCTCTTAGTTCATACATTACAGTTCGTTTCCACTGGTCCATGGTTCTCCTGAGGGCCTCCTTCTCCTCCTCCGTCAGAGTTTTAGAGAGACTGCCTTCCTCCATCTTCAATCCGGCCATGTTGGATTCCTCTTCTCGCCTCAGAGCTTCAAAGAGCATAGCCTCTAATTCCAGGATCCTCTGTGTCACAGAAAATCGTTTTGTAAAGAACATGTTTCAGCTCTTCTGTTGCACCACCTCACCTTGTAAGCTTGATCCATTGACTGCTTCCTGTAATCCAGTTCTTCATCCAGGTAACCTTTTTGTTTCCGGAACAAATCCTAGAAGAATACAAATGGACAAAGTGTGTTTTGGAGAAATGTAGCTTCTTCAAAGCAAACGACATCTAATCAGAAGTTTGCGTGGTGTAAGTTTGTCGCAGAATTGATCGAAAACACGTCCTCAGTCAAACAGCTCTGTGATTCTCCGTAAATATTATTTTATGTGTTTTTAAGCCTGGGTTTCCCCTCTGAGGCTGTTACCCCCGCGACCCAGCCCCAGATAGACGACTAAACAGAAAGTTACCAAGGTGTGGCGGGGTACACCCTGCACAGATACTAGCTTACTTTTTAATCATCAGTCTTTTTTGCACTTATTAATAATATTTTGTCATCTTTAGTAAACCAGTGAACTGATGAGGAACCTTATGAAACTCCTAGGATTGTTTCTCCGCCTCAGGAACCATCTTGTTTTACCTTTTCATCGTTAATGTCCAACATCTTTTGCTGCAAAGCGGACTTTGTCACCTCGATAGACTCCAACCACTGGAAGTTAGAAAGAAAGAAAAACGATTACTTTTTTTCTCCTTTCTGATCTTTAGGGAGTTGGGTTGGCAGTGAGCTGGTCTTTAGGGAGTTGGGTTGGCAGTGAGCTGGTCTTTAGGGAGTTGGGTTGGCAGTGAGCTGGTCTTTAGGGAGTTGGGTTGGCAGTGAGCTGGTCTTTAGAGAGTTGGGTTGACAGTGGGCTGGTCTTTAGGGAGTTGGGTTGGCAGTGAGCTGGTCTTTAGGGAGTTGGGTTGACAGTGGGCTGGTCTTTAGGGAGTTGGGTTGGCAGTGGGCTGGTCTTTAGGGAGTTGGGTTGGCAGTGGGCTGGTCTTTAGGGAGTTGGGTTGGCAGTGGGCTGGTCTTTAGGGAGTTGGGTTGGCAGTGAGCTGGTCTTTAGGGAGTTGGGTTGGCAGTGAGCTGGTCTTTAGGGAGTTGGGTTGACAGTGGGCTGTTCTTTAGGGAGTTGGGTTGGCAGTGGGCTGGTCTTTAGGGAGTTGGGTTGGCAGTGGGCTGGTCTTTAGGGAGTTGGGTTGGCAGTGAGCTGGTCTTTAGGGAGTTGGGTTGGCAGTGAGCTGGTCTTTAGGGAGTTGGGTTGACAGTGGGCTGGTCTTTAGGGAGTTGGGTTGGCAGTGGGCTGGTCTTTAGGGAGTTGGGTTGGCAGTGGGCTGGTCTTTAGGGAGTTGGGTTGGCAGTGGGCTGGTCTTTAGGGAGTTGGGTTGGCAGTGGGCTGGTCTTTAGGGAGTTGGGTTGGCAGTGAGCTGGTCTTTAGGGAGTTGGGTTGGCAGTGAGCTGGTCTTTAGGGAGTTGGGTTGGCAGTGAGCTGGTCTTTAGGGAGTTGGGTTGGCAGTGAGCTGGTCTTTAGGGAGTTGGGTTGGCAGTGAGCTGGTCTTTAGGGGTTGGGGGCATTGGCTGGTCTTTCGGGTGATCGGGGGCAGTGGGTTGACATGCAGCTGTCTCACAGTCACATAAATAGAGGGTTTTTTTAAAAAAAAGAAACCTGTTAATTCATGTCCTGGTTTTTCCTCAGACTCCATCGTGTCCTGTTCTGTTGAAATCTGCAACTGGACACTTCTGCACATGCCCATGATGCAACCAAACCCCTGCCCACTCTGTTGTACGTGATCTTCTCCATTTCACTGACACATAATTTACATCTACACCTGAGCCTGTGATTACTCTACCCTTACTCCCCTTGGGGGAGAGGCAGTACAGCGCGAACCGGAAGGTCGCGGGTTTGCGGCCCACAGAGAGCACGTCTAGGGTCCTTGGAGAAGACACCTAACCCCCGCTTCTCCCACCATTGGCGCCGTCGAAGGGCAGCCTGCTGCGGTGTAAGGAGTGCAGCACACAAATTTCCCCAGTGAGGGATGAATAGAGTAATTCATTTATTTTTATTTATTTATTTATTTAACCATTACCCTCATTTATGCCTCAACCCCCATCCTAAAAAAAGCTCAGTTCGACAGGGATTGCATCATGGGTGTGCAGAAGCGACCGGTCTCAGATCTCGACAGGACATCGGATTTGACTGGATGTGGATATCGTGTTACCTTCTAAGGCGTATAAATGAAGTTGGTAGAACCAATAAGACCCATATCCCACCATTTTAAGCTTTAATCCAATCTGGTAGCGACGGAATCGGGTCCTGGAATTCCACAGATCAGACCGGATCGTAGTGCAGTTCACTAGGTGGCGCTATTGCCGCTAAAACTACGTACCGACAATCTACTATGAAAATTATGGAACATCATTGAGATTGAAACTCTATTTAATTGCAAACTAAAAGGTTTTATCAAGCCGTTGATTTAGGATCTCCCTTTCATGTGGATCCACATCAGGTTTCTTTTTTTTTCCCCACTGATGGTTTTTTTGGAGGTTTTTTTCTCACTGTGAAGGAGGATCTAAGAGCAGGAATGAACTGAAACTGTTTAACGAGCTTTTGTTTAATTAGCTTTTAACTGTGTACTTGTTGTACTTCTTGTACTTTTTTTTTTCTTTTTTCTTCCTTGTTTTTGTACTTTTTTCAATCTGCAACGTGAAGCCCGTTGGGACAAACTTTTTGTGCTTTTTGGGTTGAACAAATATATTAAATTTGGGGCTCAGATTTGGTCAGATCTGGTAAATTTCTGGACTCAAACTCCATCTGTGTTCCTTCTAAAAACCTCTGCCTCAATTCAGTTTTATTTGTTTGGCCCAAAATCACAACATTTTTTGTCTCAACTGGCTTCACATTGTCTTCAATTCAGGAACCACTTCCTGAACTTCCGTCCAGAAAAAAACTTTCTACATTTATTGATTAGAAAAGTTTTTTTTTTTTTTACCTTTTCAGCCAAAGTGAGAACGGTTCGGGCATGGATAACCACCACCTGCTCCTCATTGGCTAGATTCTGCAAACAGACAAACATCTGACCTGGACGATAAAATCCTTATAAACTCAAGAGACATTCAGACGGCTGAGATTTACCTTTAGAACTAGATTA
Source organism: Neostethus bicornis (assembly GCA_902685375.1). Taxonomy (NCBI): domain Eukaryota; kingdom Metazoa; phylum Chordata; class Actinopteri; order Atheriniformes; family Phallostethidae; genus Neostethus; species Neostethus bicornis. The sequence continues at coordinate 199,947 of CACRXE010000029.1, forward strand.
AAAAAAATGATCGACTGATTAAACCTGAGACCAACAACAGAAGAAATAAAACACATGGAAACAGAAGACCATCATCTCGCCATCAGGAGTTCTGTGGACACGTCGTCAGCTGTTGGATTACCTGTGCTTAATGGGGTTACCTGTACCCCTGGGGTTACCTGTACCTGTGGGGTTACCTGTACCTGTGGGGTTACCTGTACCCCTGGGGTTACCTATACCTGTGGGGTTACCTGTACCCGTGGGGTTACCTGTGGGGTTACCTGTACCCGTGGGGTTACCTGTACCTGTGGGGTTACCTGTACCCGTGGGGTTACCTGTATCTGTGGGGTTACCTGTACCTGTGGGGTTACCTGTACCTGTGGGGTTACCTGTACCCGTGGGGTTACCTGTATCTGTGGGGTTACCTGTACCTGTGGGGTTACCTGTACCTGTGGGGTTACCTGTACCTGTGGGGTTACCTGTACCCGTGGGGTTACCTGTGGGGTTACCTGTACCTGTGGGGTTACCTGTACCTGTGGGGTTACCTGTACCCGTGGGGTTACCTGTACCTGTGGGGTTACCTGTATCTGTGGGGTTACCTGTACCTGTGGGGTTACCTGTACCCGTGGGGTTACCTGTATCTGTGGGGTTACCTGTACCCGTGGGGTTACCTGTACCTGTGGGGTTACCTGTACCCGTGGGGTTACCTGTGGGGTTACCTGTACCTGTGGGGTTACCTGTACCTGTGGGGTTACCTGTACCCGTGGGGTTACCTGTACCTGTGGGGTTACCTGTATCTGTGGGGTTACCTGTACCTGTGGGGTTACCTGTACCCGTGGGGTTACCTGTATCTGTGGGGTTACCTGTACCCGTGGGGTTACCTGTATCTGTGGGGTTACCTATACCCGTGGGGTTACCTGTATCTGTGGGGTTACCTGTACCTGTGGGGCTACCTGTGGGGTTACCTGTACCCGTGGGGTTACCTGTACCTGTGGGGTTACCTGTACCCGTGGGGTTACCTGTACCCGTGGGGTTACCTGTACCTGTGGGGTTACCTATACCCGTGGGGTTACCTGTATCTGTGGGGTTACCTGTACCTGTGGGGCTACCTGTGGGGTTACCTGTACCTGTGGGGTTACCTGTATCTGTGGGGTTACCTGTACCTGTGGGGTTACCTGTACCCGTGGGGTTACCTGTACCCGTGGGGTTACCTGTACCCGTGGGGTTACCTGTACCTGTGGGGTTACCTGTACCTGTGGGGTTACCTGTACCTGTGGGGTTACCTGTACCTGTGGGGTTACCTGTATCTGTGGGGTTACCTGTATCTGTGGGGTTACCTGTACCTGTGGGGTTACCTGTACCTGTGGGGTTACCTGTACCCGTGGGGTTACCTGTATCTGTGGGGTTACCTGTACCTGTGGGGTTACCTATACCCGTGGGGTTACCTGTGGGGTTACCTGTACCCGTGGGGTTACCTGTACCTGTGGGGTTACCTGTACCTGTGGGGTTACCTGTATCTGTGGGGTTACCTGTACCTGTGGGGTTACCTGTACCTGTGGGGTTACCTGTATCTGTGGGGTTACCTGTACCTGTGGGGTTACCTGTACCTGTGGGGTTACCTGTACCCGTGGGGTTACCTGTGGGGTTACCTGTACCTGTGGGGTTACCTGTACCTGTGGGGTTACCTGTACCTGTGGGGTTACCTGTACCTGTGGGGTTACCTGTACCCGTGGGGTTACCTGTATCTGTGGGGTTACCTGTACCTGTGGGGTTACCTGTATCTGTGGGGTTACCTGTACCTGTGGGGTTACCTGTACCTGTGAGGTTACCTGTATCTGTGGGGTTACCTGTACCTGTGGGGTTACCTGTACCTGTGGGGTTACCTGTACCTGTGGGGTTACCTGTACCTGTGGGGTTACCTGTACCCGTGGGGTTACCTGTACCCGTGGGGTTACCTGTACTCGTGGGGTTACCTGTACCTGTGGGGTTACCTGTATCTGTGGGGTTACCTGTACCTGTGGGGTTACCTGTACCTGTGGGGTTACCTGTACCTGTGGGGTTACCTGTACCTGTGGGGTTACCTGTACCTGTGGGGTTACCTGTACCTGTGGGGTTACCTGTATCTGTGGGGTTACCTGTACCTGTGGGGTTACCTATACCCGTGGGGTTACCTGTATCTGTGGGGTTACCTGTACCTGTGGGGTTACCTATACCCGTGGGGTTACCTGTACCCGTGGGGTTACCTGTATCTGTGGGGTTACCTGTATCTGTGGGGTTACCTGTATCTGTGGGGTTACCTGTACCCGTGGGGTTACCTGTACCTGTGGGGTTACCTGTACCTGTGGGGTTACCTGTACCTGTGGGGTTACCTGTACCCGTGGGGTTACCTGTATCTGTGGGGTTACCTGTACCTGTGGGGTTACCTGTACCTGTGGGGTTACCTGTATCTGTGGGGTTACCTGTACCTGTGGGGTTACCTGTACCTGTGGGGTTACCTGTACCTGTGGGGTTACCTGTACCCGTGGGGTTACCTGTACCTGTGGGGTTACCTGTATCTGTGGGGTTACCTGTATCTGTGGGGTTACCTGTACCTGTGGGGTTACCTGTACCTGTGGGGTTACCTGTACCCGTGGGGTTACCTGTACCTGTGGGGTTACCTGTATCTGTGGGGTTACCTGTACCTGTGGGGTTACCTGTACCTGTGGGGTTACCTGTACCTGTGGGGTTACCTGTACCTGTGGGGTTACCTGTATCTGTGGGGTTACCTGTATCTGTGGGGTTACCTGTACCTGTGGGGTTACCTGTACCTGTGGGGTTACCTGTATCTGTGGGGTTACCTGTATCTGTGGGGTTACCTGTATCTGTGGGGTTACCTGTACCTGTGGGGTTACCTGTATCTGTGGGGTTACCTGTATCTGTGGGGTTACCTGTACCTGTGGGGTTACCTGTACCTGTGGGGTTACCTGTATCTGTGGGGTTACCTGTATCTGTGGGGTTACCTGTACCTGTGGGGTTACCTGTACCTGTGGGGTTACCTGTATCTGTGGGGTTACCTGTACCTGTGGGGTTACCTGTATCTGTGGGGTTACCTGTATCTGTGGGGTTACCTGTACCTGTGGGGTTACCTGTACCTGTGGGGTTACCTGTACCTGTGGGGTTACCTGTACCTGTGGGGTTACCTGTACCTGTGGGGTTACCTGTATCTGTGGGGTTACCTGTACCTGTGGGGTTACCTGTACCTGTGGGGTTACCTGTATCTGTGGGGTTACCTGTACCTGTGGGGTTACCTGTACCTGTGGGGTTACCTGTATCTGTGGGGTTACCTGTACCTGTGGTGTTACCTGTACCTGTGGGGTTACCTGTACCCGTGGGGTTACCTGTACCTGTGGGGTTACCTGTATCTGTGGGGTTACCTGTACCTGTGGGGTTACCTGTATCTGTGGGGTTACCTGTATCTGTGGGGTTACCTGTATCTGTGGGGTTACCTGTACCTGTGGGGTTACCTGTACCTGTGGGGTTACCTGTACCTGTGGGGCTACCTGTGGGGTTACCTGTACCTGTGGGGTTACCTGTATCCGTGGGGTTACCTGTACCTGTGGGGTTACCTGTGGGGTTACCTGTACCCGTGGGGTTACCTGTACCCGTGGGGTTACCTGTACCTGTGGGGTTACCTGTACCTGTGGGGCTACCTGTGGGGTTACCTGTATCTGTGGGGTTACCTGTACCCGTGGGGTTACCTGTACCTGTGGGGTTACCTGTACCCGTGGGGTTACCTGTATCTGTGGGGTTACCTGTACCTGTGGGGCTACCTGTGGGGTTACCTGTATCTGTGGGGTTACCTGTATCTGTGGGGTTACCTGTACTCGTGGGGGTACCTGTGGGGTTACCTGTACCCGTGGGGTTACCTGTATCTGTGGGGTTACCTGTACCTGTGGGGTTACCTGTATCTGTGGGGTTACCTGTACTCGTGGGGGTACCCGTGGGGTTACCTGTACCCGTGGGGTTACCTGTATCTGTGGGGTTACCTGTACTCGTGGGGGTACCTGTGGGGTTACCTGTACCCGTGGGGTTACCTGTGTGATTAAGTGTGGTGAAGCAGGGTGTGAAGGACAAAGCGAACATACACTTACGGCGTTATCTCCCAGAATGTCCAACTTCTTCATCAGCTCACTGATCACGATGTCCTGTTGGAAACAAAGTAGGTCAGAGCTCAAAGAAAATGAAGAATTTTATTAAATTAATTTCGTTAAACCAAACAGAGTGAGAAGACAGGTGTGGTGTGTGTGAAGCGTGCGGTTCTTACTGTGATTCCTTCTGCTTCACAGAAGACCTGAAGAGGACTGAGGCCTTGTGGGAAGTGTAGTTGTTGTAGGTTGATGCCAGGTGAGCGCCGTTCTCTCTCCTTCAAACAGAAAACAGGACTCACTCTTTGAACTGCGACGCCGCCGTCTTTCCAGATGTTTTACCTCGAGCTCTAAGATGCGAAACTCCAGCAGTTCGTTTTGATCTCTGATGTCCTGCAGGTAGTTTTTCAGTCTCAGCTCTTCTACCTGCAAACGCTGCACCTGTAAAAACATCAAGAAGAAAAAGATCAGCAGGAGATCAGAAGAACGATTCAAACTACAATGACCTTCACCTGCTCCACCAGCTCCTGGTTCCGCTGATACAGAGCCTGCTTCTCCTCCACCCAACGCACGTCCTGGACACAAACAAGCAGAAGAGCTTTTACCAGAAAGCGTTCACCCAAAGATCGCAACGGCTCCTCACAACCACCCAGTTCTGTTTCTGGATTGAAGAACTCTGCAACTTTTTCTGCTGAAACAGTTCCTCCTGAAACTGTTTGCTACAGATACAGTTTCCACGTGGATGCTCTACGTGGTTTGGGCGTCCACGTTGAGCTGAAACTGAGAGAATCACAGGTGTCAGGAAGGAAGAGTATCTGCAGCAGTTAGCCGTTCGTTAGCCACAGAGTTTCTAATGAGAAACTTTGTGTAATACTTGTAAAATAATAAAAATAGCAGTAGAGTTTGTAATATTAATTATAATAATATAAAATTACTATATACAGTATCTGGTCAGGATGCCCCCGAAGCACCTTGCAGGCGCAGTGTTTCGGGCACATCTCACCGGGAGGAGACCAAGAGGCAGACCCCGGACCCGCTGGAGAGATTATGTCTCACAGCTGGCCAGGGAACAACTTGGGATCCTTCCAGGTGAGCTGGAGGATGCAGCCGGGGTGAGAGAGGCCTGAGCTTCCCGTTTGAGGGTGTTGCTCCCGCGACCCGACACCGGAACAAGCGCAAGATGACGAAACAAAACGGAAGTATGTGGTCATACCAGCCTGCCTGATCCGTTAGACCTCAGAGGGTAAGCAGGCGTGGTCTGGGCAGAATGTTATGTCCAGGTGAGAGAAAAGGAATCCAAGCGCGGATTCAGAGTAAAAGACCAGAATCTTTATCGCAAACGTGGATGAACTGGAGATGACTGGCAGGGAGAGATGATGAGTTTCCGTGTTGAACAGACGGAGCAGACGAGCTGGCAGACGAACGGAGAAGCAGGGCTGGATTTCGTAAGGTGAACAATAGTCCAGCTTTGGTTCATTTGATGAATAAATAGTAGAGCTGATGAGGAGTAGATGTGGAGCAGGTGTGAAAACGGGATTAGTTGTATGTGTGGAAAGCGTGCTAGAGGACAGCACGGTACACAGCACGGTACACGGCACGTAACACGGCACGTAACACGGCACGTAACACGGCACGGTACACGACACGGGATCAATAACACAGTACTTCCATGACACACCGCTGAAACCCCAGGCGCCACAGTGAGTCGACCGTTGAGAAAAATGTACAATTTTTTTTTAAATCTATTAAAAAAAATTAAAATTATTTTTGTAAAAAATTACAAAAATATCCAAAAATTTGCAGAACTTCAAAATTTGGCAAAACTGTACAAAATTTTTTAAAAACTTACAAAAATTCCACAAATTTTACTTTCAAACATTCTCCAAAATAAACTTTGCTGAATCTATTAATTCACTCGGATTAACTGTGGAGTCTTATATATTTTTTTAAATATATTTTTTACTTTTACATAAGCTATTGATCCAAGAAAATTTGTGTGCTGCACTACTACACCGCAGCAGGCTGCCACGACGGCGCCAATGGTGGGAGAAACGGGGGGTTTAGGGGGCTTAATCTAGACCTGGATTAAGCAGTAGTTCACTTAATCTCATTCTGTAACTTGTTTTGAATGTATTAAAGTGCTGGTGTGAGTTTTTTTTACTGAAGTTACCAGTCCTTGTTGTTTCAGCGCTGATTCCAGATCTGCTACTCTTCTTTCATTTCGACTGATTTCTGCCAAAAGCTGTTCTCTGGTCTGAAAATAAAACACACGAGGTATTCAGATTAGTTCTGTCTAAAATGGGTCGTAACGTTAAACTTTAGAATCACGCTCTCACACACACACACACACACAGTCCCTCCTCTCCACCAAGTTTGACCTTAATCTCTTTTTCTGCGTCATAGTTTCCTCCGGTGGTCTCGGCCAGGAGGGCGTACGCCCGCTGGAGGGCCTGGTACTCCTGGGTCAGCTGGCGATAACGGAGCTCCGCCTCCTCGCGGACACATGCCTTAAAGACACAAGCAGAGATCATAAAAGAGCTCTAGATTCTAAGATCTTTCCAAGAAACAACCAGATGTTTTTCGGCACCTCTTCAGGCTCCGTGTCTGGCGTTCTGTCGGTGTGAAAAGACAAAGACGATCCATCGGAATCTGCTGATCCGTCTTCATCGTATCCATAAAATGTCTCTATGACCTGCAAACAGCCAGGAATCAGTTTTCTTTCTGCATCGTCAGAACAGTAAAGTCCTGCTCACATAAACCGTGATGCATCGGTGTCTAGGAAAATCACAGGGATCTTTCTGTATGTGTAGAAAGCGTGAGATGAAAGGATTGCGATAGATGTTGATCACATTAAAGGGACTCGCTGGCATCATGTCTGCATGTGAATCGGGACGTGAAGTGTCCCGTCTTGTCTGTACAGCGACAATCGACCAGAAAATGCTCGATGAAAAGTTCTTTTTGGCGAACATAATGCCGACACATTGGCGTACCGCCGATGTGTATGCTACGGGAACGTCTGCACTTTTAGAATAGATAGTGGCTGCTTATCTGTCGGTAATCACAACCCTCCCGACTCGCAGTTTCATAAAATTCAAGCAACGGTTGCAAAATTTTAAGTCAGAGCGATAATGATACGATCTGTTGCAAAAGGCCAGAAATTAAGGCGAACAACGCTCGATGAGTGAAATGGACGCCCGATTTTCCTCAAATCGATGCATCCTCGCCCCATCGCTTTTTAAGTGAGTAGAGTGTAGGATGGAGCTCACCCTGCAGGCTCTAAAAGTCCTTTTTCTTCTTCCCGTCTCAGAACGTCTGTGTCTCAGCAACATGTCTCTTTCCTGAAAACACACACCTGTTCATTGCTGAGGACGTGCCGTCTGGTCTGGTTTAAGTTTAACTTGATCAGGTAAAAATATTTTAACCAGAAATCAGGAAAATCACACGTCAGAAAACAGTGATGGTCAATGTGATGGAATTACTCACAATAACATTCTTGACGTAACCTGCTGTTTCTAGAGCCTGAAAAACAAGCATTTTATTCCTTAAATGTGAACATAAAACTACAAACATTTCAAACTTTTCAATGCACAAAAAAAAAAAAAACAAACTGCAGTTTTTCTAAATAAAAACAAACTTTTATCACTAAAAATGTATAAAAAGTGGAATTTAAGACTTTTCCTCATAGAATTTCATACATTGTGGGAAAGAAAATTTCACATTAAATTGAAAAATTCTGGAATGAACTCCGCTGCTCTAACGTGAAAACAAAAACAAATGCAGAGTGGAAGGTGGTGCTACCTTGGAAAGGTCGTCAATGATGTGCTGCTGCTCCACCACCTGTAACCGTAGGAACTCCATCTCTCTTTCATCTTGGCTGTATCCATGGTAACTAGTGGAATGGCTTTTGTCCAGGTCGTTTAAAGAACTGGGTCTTCTCTGTAAAATATCAGAAACTCTCATTTTAAAAGCACTGGGAGCGTGCCCGGCTCATGGAGAACCATACAGACCATCTCTATGTTCTCCTGCGTAATGAAGCGCAGCTTGTTATCGAGGCGTCGAAGGGCCAGAGCGAGGTCTTCGTTCTTCCTGCTAAGACGTTTGTTTTTGTCCAGAAGAGGAAGAAACTGACTCTCAGTCTCTCTGAGACGCTTCAGCTGCAGAAAAAAAAAAACTAATAGAAGCATGTAGGGTTTTATAAAAACCTGTGCAGGAGTGGGAAGGACAGGTGGTCTGTAACCCAAACCAAGAGGTTGTTTATTCAGAAAGCAGGACGCAGGTGTCGGGCCATCGTTCTGCAACTGAACACACAAAGATGAGCTTCGTCTACAAACGAGGGGCCCGACCTTTTTGTCCCAAGACCTACTTTTCAAGTATCAAACATCCTGAGATCTTCCAGTCCGGTGTCAACATCACACACACACACACACACACAGATGGTTTCCAGCCTGCAGTAAAACTACCCTCACAACATGTTTTGTTGTTGTTACACAACCATTAGACATCACCTCACAAACACACCGTCTCTCAACACACACACATTCAAACTACCGCAGGCACACAGTGCTTTGGGGACGAACCACAGCAGCAGGTGTTCTTTATGTGAACAGGCCTAACATCGGGATGTCACGTCACAGACTCCAAAAATCTCTAATAACGTTAGAAAAAGCTGCTAGACTGACATGTTTTTAGCTCTTTCCTAGAAGGGTCACTTGTTTCTTGTCGGTAGAAGTAAGTAGTCTGGTTTAAAGGCTCACGTGTAGGTGACCAAATCACTAACTTTATTAAAGAAAAACCACATTTTGGACAAGCTTGCTGCCAGAGTTTCACACCCAGTCAACGCTCTGCCAGGCGGTCCATGAGGTCTGGGAAGACCTTACCAGTTCATTGCGTTCCTCGGACAGCAGAGCGTTTCGGTCCTCCAGTTTTCTGACTACAGCACTCAGCTCTGCAATCTTCAGTTGAAACCGACGCGTGTCTCGTTCCTCTTGAGACTGCAAACAAGACAAAACACTTTCATGAGACCAAAGTACTGATCTGATTCAAAACAAAGCTTTTTTTTCTCATTCAAAGTTCTTCCACAATAGAATCGTACCTTTAGTTAAAAACTTAAAAGAGTTTACAACGAGCTTTGAAGGATAAAAGTTACAAATTATTATAAATTAAAACACATAAAAGTGGTGACAAGTCTGTGTATCCGTCATTCGTCCAGCACAGTTCCATCTTCAACGTGTCTTTAGGACAGTCTATTCAATGATCGAGATGTTTTGACTTTCATCTAAAAGGACCCTGAAAACTGGTTCTTGTCGTATCAAACGTGGGTCTTCAGCGATCCGTCCGATCCTCGATGAAGTCATGGTAATGCCAATAACCAGAGGGCAGGGGCTGGTTCTCCTGAATGAGTTTCATTGGGGAAAGATGGCTCGGTGACTAGGGCGACTGCCCTGTAACCGGAGGGTTGTCGGTTCGATCCCCCACCTGGAGTTCATGCTGATGTGTCCGTTTACCATTGTTACCAGTTTACACTGAGCACACACACACAGGTCAGAGATCAAACAAGAGAGCACATCTACCCGTGATCATCTTCCTTATATAGAGTCAGAGAGACTGTACACCATCCTCAAGCCTTTCAAATGTGGCCATCGAGATGTTCCTGTCTTCTCTGACCTCAGACAGCTTGTCCATGTCCTTTGGTCTATCAGTTGTCCTAAATATAGACCATGTCCTGAAGATAAACACCCTTGTTTTCCACTCTCCTAATGTCAGCGAGGTCAGTATCTCAACCTGGACCTTCTTGTTCCAAGTGAGTGAAGAATGCTCTCACATATACTCCAGGTAAGAACAGGGATGGAGGCTTACGATAAAACTTATAGCGTATATAATAACATTCTCAGCCCCTGGTCTAAAAGGGACGATTCTTAACCCAGTTCAGTTTCACAGGCTTTTAGCATGTGTATAATAAGGAAGCTTGCTGTGGCGACCCCTGAAGGGAAATGCTGAAAGAAGAAGATCTACCACAGGTTTGTTGGTGTTAGCTCCTCCTCCTTTAGGGGGTTGGACAAACTCAGGTTAGTTTATCTAGAATCAGTTCTCAGGTTCCTTCTATCAGATTGAAAAGGATTCCCAGATGGAAGCCGAAACATCTCGATCATCAAACACACTGTCCAGAAGACACTTTGAAAACTTTTCTATGATAAAAGTAGTGTTGAATATTTAATAAGCCCATTTCAATCAGGAGTGGTCAGTTCTCATGGCCACGGAAAAATCTGATTACTCAACTGTCTCAACAACTAGGAGTTTGGGTGGACGGGGGGGGATGGGGGTGGGAGGTTAGTGGTCCGGATGGGGGTCTTGATGGGCAATGTTTATGTTTTCCACAGGAGGAGGAAGACAGGTTGAGGGGTGGTGTTTTTAAATGTTCTGCCATGCTTAAAGGGGGTTAATTTGTAAGATTAAAAACATATTTTATGTTTTCACGGTTCATGCAGGAAGGAAGAGGCGGGGCTTACAATGTGGGGTGCATTGATAGGCGTAGGATTTAACCCCGCCCTCTGAGCGTCCCTGAGGGCTGCGATTTGTTGCTCAGCAACCTGAGTCTGTAGCTGGAGGCGGTGGGCGTGGCCAGCCTGCAGGCCCAGCGCCTTATCGAGTACGCTGACCGCACGATCCTTAAGCTTAATCTCATCCATCTGCACACACACACACTCAGGTGAGACACACACAAACACAGGTTAAACACACACACACAAGTTAGACATTCAGTCGTTATTTTCTGCCTTACGGTCAGCGCATGTTGAATTTTGAAGCTAGAAATATTCAGTCATTGGTCTCGTCTACGACAGCAAGTCAACCAGGAGTGAGCTTTTTGAAGGAATCCCACCACAGCCTATCCACATGACTCACCTGGCTACATCTGATTGGTTAGTTATTAAACTGAAAAAAGGTTGTGTTCCAAACATGGAAAGCTTGACTCGATGCGAACCAATGACAGATAATTTCCTTCCTCTATAACGACCTGTGGAACCATAGTAACTGCTAGCAACCGACCTCTGGCTAACGTCATCTGTTCGGGAACACTTCAGCTTCCTAGTTAAAAGAAGACATGCGTAGAAAACAATAACACCGGTGCATGTCGATACAGATCAGGCTTCTACGGAGAGGCGATAGCTCAGTGGTAGAACGTTCGCCCTTGGACCGGAAGTTCGTGGGATCAAATCTCACTGAGCTCATGTCTAGGTGGGCTAAACACCTAACCCCCCGTTTCTCCCACCATTGGCACTGTCCCGGCAGCCTGCTGCGGTGTAATGCAGCAGATAAATTTTCCCATTGAGGGATGAATTAAGTATATTTCTTTCTTTCCTCGCTTCGTCCATTCCTTCCGCCCACAGCATCCGTAAGCGTTTAACTCTGGCCTGCAGAGAGCAGCGAGGTTCTTCCTGTTTGGCACCAAGTTGAACAGCAGCTTGTTTTATCTACTTCCTGTTTACCTTTTACCTTTACCTACTTCCTGTTTACCTTTTACCTTTACCTACTTCTTGTTTACCTTTTACCTTTACCTACTTCCTGTTTACCTTTTACCTTTACCTACTTCCTGTTTACCTTTTACCTTTATCTACTACTTCATGTGTACCTTGTTTGGGTTATAAACACACACACACACACACACACACACAGGTTAGATACACACACACACACAGAGGTTAGAAACAGACAGGTTAGCCCAGGCATGGGCAAACTATGGCCCGCGGGCCACATGCGGCCCGTTAAATATTTTAATACGGCCCACCAAAACTTGAAAAAATTAAGTAAATAAACCTTGTTTTTTTTTTTTTTCCCCTGTAATTTAAATGTGTCTTCACTAGATGGCGCACACTGGATACAACAACACTGCTTCCATTAAAATGTGTGTGTCTCCGTGATGCGCACACTGTCAAAATAAACAGTGTGCACAGATATGGAAAGCCATCGGGCCCAATACATGCACGTAAACAAGCGTGTTAGATGTTAAAACAAGCAAAATGTTACATCAAGCGATTAGATTTCAAACTGCGTGCCGCCAAATGTACGTATTTAAGCGCTATCGCACTAGATTTCAGACCTAGCGCCACTAGATTTGAAATTTAACGCTCTTGATAAATCATTTAATGCGCTTGTTTCAAATCTAGCGCAGCTTTCTATCGGTCTAATCTAGCGGTTACCAAAGCATCCCATCCATCTGCTCCTGTTCCCGATGGTAGCTCAGTGGTAGAACGTTCGTCTCGGACCAAAAGTTCTACAGAAGTTCACAGGATTGAATCCCACTGAGCTCATGTCTAGGTGTCCTTGGGGAAGACACCTAACCCCCCGTTTCTCCCACCCTTGGTGCCGTCCTGGCAGCCTGCTGCGGTGTAATGCAGCAAACAAATTTCCCTCTTTCTCTTCCGACCCCTTTTGTCAAACGTTAGAACTCAATGTGGCCCACCAATCAAAAAGTTGCCCATCCCTGGGTTAGACACAGACAGGTTAGACACAGACAAACAGGTAAAGGTGTGTGTGGAACTCAAATTGATGGATTAGTGCCAAGCTTTCAGTTTCGTGGTAAATTCTGAATAACTTTCTTCATGTCTGGAAATTTATCAAAAAATTTGTCACTTCATTTTCTGATGCGAGTGATTTTATTTTAAAGTACGTTTTTGTTCTATTTTTATTTTATATTTGATGTTACACTCTACGCCAAAGCAAGTTCCCAGTCCACCCCTGTATGATAGGGTACCAGGTGTACCAGGTAGACACACCCACTTTCTCTACATCACAGACGTCCATTTTTCTGTGTAATTCTAAAGTGTTTTTACCAGACGCCGTATTTCTTTCTCACAGTCTCTCTTGGTTTTGTTCAGTTCTTCCTGATGTTGGTGGTGTGCAGATCGTAGCTCTGCTGCTCTGGCCTGGCAGGCCTGCTGAGCTGATGCCAGAGCTTCTTCTACGCTACGTCTTCCACATCGAAGTTCCTGAACTTCCTGCTGGAGACGCCATCGCTCCGCTTCCCACCGGGACTCCTCCCCTTCCGCCAGCACGGTACTACGCACCTGTTAGGAAGGGTTACAGACAACAAGGCCACGTTAACATGGATGGACAGACGTACAGACTGAGCTTTAAACAGACAGAGCTGTACATGGACATACGAATGTGTGAACGGTCTCAAACCTTCTCCGTGGAACCGTCCCGTAACGTTAGGACCAGCCCATTTAAACGCTGAATCTCGCCATCTTTGATTTTGATCACTCTCATTAGCTCCATCTCGTGTTGCCGTAGTAACGTCTCCCTGGTAACCGCGAGCTCTTTGAGTTTTTCTTCATGAAGTTTGGTCTTCAGCTCGGTGACGGCGAGCGTGCCTCGATGATGCTCCGCCCTCAGTTCCTGGCTTTTTTCCCTCTCTAAACGGCTCACCTGGGAGACAGAAAGTCACATAGAGGGTTGACCTGACACAAAGTCTCTTCATCCAAAATTAGAATTAAAACATTAAAACCCCGTTAGCAGGCCGGATGGAAACAGTGAAATAGTTGCTGATTGGTTGTTAGAATCTGAGTACCATATTTTCCGCACTATAAGGCGCAGCTAAAAATCTTAAATTTTCTCTAAAGTCCACGATGCGCCTTTTAACCCGGAGCGCCTTATATATGGATTAATATTGAGCTACAACAGGTGTCGCAACTGCGGTAAGCAGCCGCCGACTCCATTTCCCCCGTAGAAGAAGTAGTGCGCGGTGCATGCTGGCGTCTCATTTCCATTTGTGTGTGTGTGTGTGTGTGTGTAAAGACCCGGAAATGGCTCCTACCCAGAGACACTGTTACAGCACAGAGTTTAAACTCAAGGCGATCGGTCACGCAGTAGAACACGTACAGCCGCAGCGAGAGAGTTTAACATCAATGAATCAATAGTGAGGAAGTGGAGGAAGCAAGAGGATGCGCTGCGCCAAGTAAACAAGACTAAACAGAGTTTCCGTGGGAACAATGCGAGATGGTCACAGTTAGAGGACAAAGTTGAACAGCCTTTACTGTAGCGCCTTATAATGCGGAAAATACAGTGATCTACGTTTTAGGTTTCCAATAGATTGGAAGACCAATACATTGTACAATCTGGTTGGTACACCAGTACACCAGTGTCGGTGTACCAACACTGGTTGGTACAGTATTGGTATACTGTTGGCTTCCTGGTTGGGGATTCTTAGCAGACCAGACCTCCTCATCGAGCGGACTGTTTACCTTGTTCTTCTCGTGTTGAAGTTCAATCTGAATGTCGGTCAGCTTTGCTCTCAGCTCCTCATTGGCTGCCTGAAGGGTTGCCATGGTGTCTGGTCGTTCTCCTTTGCCCCGCCCCACGGCTCCTCGCTTAGACATCCCGACTGGCTCTGGGCTCCGCCCCCTCAGTGCCAACTACATTTGCTGCCATGCAAAATCATACTTTAATGTTTCCATAACAACACTTGTTCACCAATCACTGATCGTATCAGCAAAATATTCAAGCACACACATCTATACACATATGTACACACACATTTACATGGGTACATACAGTATATATACCGTATGTATATATACATATATACACACATGCACATTCACACTCATACACACATATATTTATACAGTAGATATACACAAACACACATTTTACACATAAATATGTACAAATACACACTTTAATGTTTCGCCAACAACACTTATTCACCCATCACCTAGAGTATCAGCAAAATACTGAAGCACACACACACATTTACACACACACCTCTCATACTGTATGTTTGTACATACAAACACACATTTACACACACACCTCTCTCTCTCCCTCTCTCTCTACAAACACACATTTACACATGCTTATATATGGACACACATACATACAGAGACATTAACACACATATAGATACAAAAACACACGACAATGAACACACAAAAATATTTTCATACACATAAACACAACCACACACTCAAAATGACACAGACTCACACAAACACACACACACATACAACTTACCATCCAATGGAAGGCCTCCATTTCTGTGTGTGTGTCATCACTTTAGCCTTTCGGACAGCGAGCTTTGCAGGTTGTTTGTGTGCTGGTGTGTGTTTGTGCTGGTGTGTGTGCTGGTGTGTGTGTGTGTGTGTATGTGCTGGTGTGTATCAGCAGTTAGCTCTTGTTAGCACCAGTGTCGGTGTGTTAGCATCACCACCAGCCTCTCTTCTTCTTCCTCCTCCTCTCCTCCAGCATCCTGAACACACACAGCTCACTGACACACAGCTGAAGCACTGCAGCTCTGTTTCCCTCTTGTGGAGAGATGCTCTTATTACTCCAAACAAAACCCACCTGAGCGTTCCAACGTCTCAGTTTTCTTCTGATGAATGAATTCCTCTCTACTCGCTGTTCATCATCAGCAACAGAAAAATGATCTTAATCAAGAATCTTTTCTGTACATTATCATGAAGAGAAACCAGTTCACCTGTCAACTATCGCAAAAAACAAATCCTAAAACAAGAAGGGCTGCACGATGGACTCAATGCAAGATGGTCAGGGGTTCTAGTTCCAGAGTGGAGGCGAGCCTTGAAACACTGGTCTTTCTGTGTGGAGTTTGTATGTTCTTCCTGTGTATGTGGGGGTTTCTCCAGTTTGCTCCCACGTTCCAAACACACGCATGTTAGGTTGATTGGCTGCTGTTAGGAATGATTGTGTGTGTGGATTATTGTCTGTGTGTGTGGCCCTGCAACAAATCGGCAACCTGTCCGGGGTGTATCCTGCCTCTCACTGAAATCAACAAGAATAGGCTCTGATACAAACCACGCGGTCAGATTAAGGATAAGAGGTTCAGAGGACGAAACAAAACGTGCAAACAATCTAAGAAAGACAGAAAAAAGAACGTGAATTTCTGTAATTAACACTTTTTTCCAGGAAAGTTTGAAAGAAATGGTGACATAAGAACACAGAGGGAGATTCTATCTGGTGTTTAATTCTAAAAGAAATCAGTGACTGGAAAGAAAGAGACAGTAGGAGACATGAGGACACACTCTGGGTGATTAATAATAATAATGTATTGAAATTATAAAGAACTTTTCTAGATACTTAAAGACACTTCACACAGAGGCATTATTCATTCACTCCATACACACACACACACACACACACTCATTCATTCCTGATGATGGGAGCTACCACACAAGGTGCAGACCACTATCATCAGAGGCAACTGGGGGTTTGGTGGCTTGCTCAAGAACACCTTAGCATGGACTTCGGGTGGGGGATTGAACCTACAACCTTCCGGTTACGGGACGGTCGCACCACCCCTAAGCCATCTTTCACCCAGATTAGGAAGTGAGACAAACCCTGGGTGATCAGACAGACTCTGGGTGATCAGGAGGTGAGACAGACTGCTTCCACATGACTGGATGGGTTCAGGAAGACTTGGTGGTGGAATGAGGAGGAGTCTATCCAGCTAAGAAGAAGTTGTAGAAAAAGTTTCAAAAAAGTCTTCTGGACAGTTCAATTCTTGATCGAGACGTTTCGACTTCCATCCGGAAATCATTTTCAATCTGAATGAAATGGACTGAAAACTGGATCTATTTATACTAACCTGAGTAATAGGTAAAAAAAAAAAAAAAAAAAGTAAGGCAGGGCTCGACCAATGAGCCTGTGTTACCTATGATGGCCGTGAATGGCTCCTATTGTAGCCACAGACCAGTAAACACACCCTATTAAAAAAAAATGCTAAAAGCCTAGTGAATAGAAATTCCTGTTAACGAGAGACGTGAAACTGGGTCACGAGGTGTCATCTTTAGTCCAAGGCTTCAAAAGGCTGCTGTAAATCCCGGGCAGAACATATCTAACGCCTCCACTCCGATTCAGTGAGGGATTTTCTTTCATCACAAAGATGGCTTCTTTCACCCTTCTTTCAAACCAACCTTTCTCTCTACTTAGAATCTTCACCTCGCTGTCCTCAAAAGTGTGTTTGGTGGATTTAAGATGCAGATGTACAGCAGACTGTGGACCACTTGAGGCTTCTCTTCTGTGTTGGTAAAGTCTTTTGTGGAGTGGCTGCTTCGTTTCCCCAATGTAGTGTTCTTTGCAGCTCCCTTCACTTTTTTTTTTTTTTTTATCTTTTACTCAGGTTAGTATAAATAGATCCAGGTTTCAGTCCATTTCATTCAGATTGAAAATGATTTCCAGATGGAAGTCGAAACGTCTCGATCAAGAATTAAATTGTCCAGAAGACTTTTTTGAAACTTTTTCTACTATGGATCACTCCTGGATGAATGAGGGACTACACGGACTAAGAAGAAGTTGGACACTGAAGGCACTGAGGAGGGCACTGAGGAGGTCAGACACTGAGGGCACTGAGGAGGTCAGACAGGAGTACAGAGAGATACAGCATCAAATCAAAGTAGAGGTGACGAAGGCAAAACAAATAACCTACAATGACTTGTTCGCTGGAGCAGGAAAAATGGAGGGATGGATCTGGACATGTTGGTGAGACAGAGAGACAGACATGTTCAGGACCTCCAGCAGGTCGTTGAAGAGGAGCCTCTTGGTCCTGACGAGGTAAATGTAGAGGTATGTAAGGTGAGTTACAGCCTGGCTTCTTTAACAGGATCTTGAACAGTGAGAAGATGGAGGAGAAGCGTGCTGGTTACCATGGAGATGTGCGTTGCTGTGGTAACGACAGAAGAATAAAACTGATGAACCAAACAATGGGAAAGAGGAGTCGAAGCTAGACTAAGAACCGATGCAGGGCGGTTTTATGCTGAAATAAAGAGTTCTACACATGCAGGATTTTCTTTGAGGATAATCGAGATGTGCAGGGAAGGTCAGAGTTGAGGTGGGACTGCTCTGTGGCCTTGGTGATGGACAGGCTGGCAGACAAGTTTAGACAGGATGGACTGCAAAGCCAGTCTGGGTAGTATGTCAGCTCCTAGTGGATTGTGTTTGGGCTTCAGCACCTGTTCCCATCCTCCAAACACAAATGTTAAAGCCTAGACCTTAAATCCTGATCCATTTTATTGTCTCCTGGTTTAAATTCTATGTTTCACCCTCGTGGTAAGGTGCATACTTAGTTCTACCAATCCACTAAAAACTTTTAGAGTGATTAAATCCCACAAATAAAAGAGAAGAAAATGATAGTGAAACTACTTTTTCTGCCACAGTGATGCACAAATACGTATATCATTAGGTCCAGATAAATAAACATAAAGTTTCTTTGAAACATTAAAAAAATCAAAAGTCTAATTCAAACTTGTGGCACAACGTAAGCGATTATCCAATTAAAATGTCCGGTGACGGCAAAATGCAAAAGTCAGACAACTCAAAAAGAATTCTAGGGGATTAAAAATAAAATAAAATAGTAATTCAATTAAATTTAATTTGTGGTGCCCGGTCTCACAAAACAAGGTGTCTGAACACCTCACCAGCGAGGAAGAGGTCCTAATCAAATGCTTGAACGAGCCCCGGATGGGGTCGTTCCCCAGGCTCCTCCTGGATGGCAGAACCCCTGTCTCTATCTGTGGGAGACCCTGCTCACCCTGCAAAAGAAGCTCATTTCAGCCGCTTATACCTCATTCTTTTGCTAAGATGGTTACCATGAAGAGGCTAGGACCGTAGATCCTGGTTACCATGGTGAGGGTAGGAACGTAGATCATGGTTACCATGGTGAGGGTAGGAACTTAGATCCTGGTTACCATGGTGAGGGTAGGAACGTAGATCCTGGTTACCATGGTGAGGGTAGGAACATAGATCCTGGTTACCATGGTGAGGGTAGGAACGTAGATCCTGGTTACCATGGTGAGGGTAGGAACGTAGATCCTGGTTACCATGGTGAGGGTAGGAACTTAGATCCTGTTTACCATGGTGAGGGTAGGAACGTAGATCCTGGTTACCATGGTGAGGGTGGGAACATAGATCCTGGTTACCATGGTGAGGGTAGGAACGGAGATCCTGGTTACCATGGTGAGGGTAGGAACGGAGATCCTGGTTACCATGGTGAGGGTAGGAACATAGATCCTGGTTACCATGGTGAGGGTAGGAACGTAGATCATGGTTACCATGGAGAGGCTAGGACCGTAGATCCTGGTTACCATGGTGAGGGTAGGAACGTAGATCATGGTTACCATGGTGAGGGTAGGAACTTAGATCCTGGTTACCATGGTGAGGGTAGGAACGTAGATCCTGGTTACCATGGTGAGGGTAGGAACATAGATCCTGGTTACCATGGTGAGGGTAGGAACGTAGATCCTGGTTACCATGGTGAGGGTAGGAACGTAGATCCTGGTTACCATGGTGAGGGTAGGAACTTAGATCCTGTTTACCATGGTGAGGGTAGGAACGTAGATCCTGGTTACCATGGTAAGGGTGGGAACATAGATCCTGGTTACCATGGTGAGGGTAGGAACGGAGATCCTGGTTACCATGGTGAGGGTAGGAACTTAGATCCTGGTT
This sequence comes from Neostethus bicornis, assembly GCA_902685375.1. Taxonomy (NCBI): domain Eukaryota; kingdom Metazoa; phylum Chordata; class Actinopteri; order Atheriniformes; family Phallostethidae; genus Neostethus; species Neostethus bicornis. The sequence continues at coordinate 219,503 of CACRXE010000029.1, forward strand.
ACCATGGTGAGGGTAGGAACGTAGATCCTGGTTACCATGGTGAGGGTAGGAACGTAGATCCTGGTTACCATGGTGACAGTAGGAACATAGATACTGGTTACCATGGTGAGGGTAGGAACGTTTGCCCTGGTTACCATGGTGGGGGTGGGAACATAGACCCTGGTTACCATGGTGACGGTAGGAACGTAGATCGACTGGTAAATTGCAAGCTCAGCTTTTTTTTCACCATGAAGATCAGTTTCATATAAAAAAAAAAAAAAAAACTAATTTCAGCATTAAACGATTCTGTTTTCCATGAGAAGAAAATTTCTGAATGAAGTGGCCATGGTGTCATCTCTGCCACCTGAACCCCTAGTTTCACTAGTTTGGGGTCCTGTAGAGCGCCAGGTCCTTCCCTACAGAGCCAAGCTGTCTTCTCTGCCCCCTGAACCCCTAGTTTCACTGGTCTGGGGGGGCTGTAGGGCCGCCGGCCACACCCTACCGAGCCAGGCCACACCCACTAACGAATGGATACAGTACTGTGTAATAAAATGTACCATGTACATGTACATGTATGTTTATCAAACATAGGACTCTCTCAGACCCCTTCTCTGTAAGTGCACGCCCATGCATGTCTTTGTACGTGCACACTGCTGTCTGTGCACGTCTTGCTGGATGATAGTAATAACTGCGACAGCCTGATGGGGGTGCCAGCACATGATCTGTGCTTAGATGAACATTACATCATGTTTTCCATCAGTCAGGCAGCCAATCGCATCCCCGATGGAAAAAGAAACACCTGACAGGAGGAAAGAAGGGGTGGGGTGGGGGAGTGCGGGGAGGAGGGGAGGAAGGAGGGGGGCAGATCCGGAGGCTGCAGGATTCCATCACTCCTGGCAACCGTTACTGAGTTACCAGGGAAACGTAATGTTCTCTGCCTCTCTTTTGTCCTCCTCCATCACTCTGCTCTCTCTCTCCATCCCATCTTCTTTGCTGGTCGACCTCCTCGTGTTGCCACGGCGATGCTGTGAGTCTGCTGCAGCACTGAGCTCGTTCGTTTCTACTTCTGCACTTTCTAATTTCTCTGACCTTTCACCTCGTTCACCAACAGATCACAGCACAGTGATTGGACGAGCTCCTCAAGTGACATCACTGCAAGTTGGAGGAAGTTGGAAGAAGTGGTGAAACCGAACCCTGAACATCTCCTTAAGAGAGATGGAGGCAGGGGAGGTGATGGTGGAGAACCTGGAGGCTCAGAGCCAGGAGGAGAACCTGGAGGCTCAGAGTCTGGAGGAGGTCCCGGAGACTCAGAGCCAGGAGGAGGTTCTGGAGACTCAGATCCAGGAGGAGAACCTGGAGGCTCAGAACCAGGAGCAACAGAAGGACATCATGTTGGAGGAGTTTTCAAAAAAAGATCAACAGTTAACAGAAGACGACTTGGAGTGTGAGGGCAATGAGCTGCAGCCAGAGGAGCAGTGTGGGGGGCAAAGTCAGGTGGAGAAGTGTGGGGGGCAAAGTGAGGGGGAGCAGCAGCCTGTGGAGGATTGGCAGTGTGAGGAGCGGCAGTGCGAGGAGCAGCAGTGCGAAGAGGAACTCTCGGACTCTGTGGAGCAGAACCAGCAGGTTCTGGTACGACTAAGAGGAATGTGAGTATTTAATCAGCTGATGTCATGTTGGTATGACGTTTCCATGGTAACATTGATCATTAGTGATGATGTAAGGAGGGTGGGGGGATTATCAGTGAGCCAGGAAGCCATCGGTATGGCAACTTGTTGCCATGGTGATGTTGGCACGTTGAGGACTGAAGGAAAAGAAATTGGATGAAATAGAAGGAGAGACACGCTCTGGCGCCCGCGCATGTGTGTGTGTGTTTATGTTTCTCTGTGTGTCTGTGTGTTGCATATATATTTAGACTTGTCAGTCCAAACTATATATACCAGTATGTGTTTGTGTGTGTGTGTGCGTGTGTGTGTGTGTGTCTGGTCTCTCTGACTTTATCTCTAAACCTCTAACTTGACGTCCAGGATTCTGTCCATCCTGGTTCCTGTCCATCCTGGTTCCTGTCCATCCTGGTTCCTGTCCATCCTGGTTCCTGTCCATCCTGGTTCCTCCCACAGAGAACCTCTGAAACCTCCACATCTGCCTCACTGTCTCTAAACCAAACAACATGGCTGCTGAAAATATCACTCCTGATACTTTTCGTCATCGCTCCATCCTTCCCGAACACCTTTTTTACACTCCCTCATCAGTGAAATCAGAATGGCTCAGTGGTTAGGGAAACCGTCCTGTAATTGGAGGGTTGCCGGTTCATGCCGAGGTGTCCTTGAGCAAGACACTGAACACCCAATGTCTTCTGATAGTGGTTTCCAGTTTGCGTGTCAGCTTCCACCATCAGGTATGAATGTGTGTGTGAATGACTGAGTACCAACGCAGGTTGAAAAGAGCTGTAGAAGTGGAATTCATTTATCTTAAAATCCTCGCCCACAAACCGTAACCACACTCTTCTCATTCACACACGTTCCGTTACGTCGTCTTCCGCTTACCCGGGGCTGGGTCGCAGGGGAAACAGCCTCAGACGGAAGCCCAGGCTTCTCTCATCAAAACAAAACAAAGACAAAAAGTCTTGAGTTGTGATTTAAAAGACTCCACTGACTGTGGCACCATGAAATGGGTAGATGGGGTGTTCCACAGCCGTGGAGCAGCTGTGCCCCATTGAGGAAAGCTTTGTCCTGGGTATATGCATCAGACTGCTGTTGGTAGACTTTGGTATCTGATGGGTTTGTGGGGAATAAGTAGTTCTTTGAGGTACACTGGTGCACTGCCGTACACAGGTCACTCTGAACCTAACAGGTAACCAGTGAAGCTCATGGGGATGATATGTTGTGTTTTGGACCGGGACAGCTAGTTTTGAACGGATTGAAGCCTTTGTAGATTCCTCATAAAACAGTGAGACACGTTTCTCTGTCTTGCTGCAGCTCTTCTTCATTCCTCTCCTATCCAGGACAAACCTCCACCTCTTCAAGTTTTCATCCTGTTACTGATGCACGTCAGAAAGCATCCATTCCTGTCTTTAATCATCTGAACATGTCTGTTTACCAACATGTACAGATCCATCTCTCGCTCCTTGATGCCCAGTCTAACGTACAGTGATCACCTCTCTGTCTTCCACACTACCAGAGTCATTAAACACTCCAGCGCTCCACCGTCACTAATCTCCTTCTCATTAAATTTGTGTAATCCCTCGTTCATCCGTAAACTATCCATCATAGAAAGAGTTTTAAAATTGTCTTCTTGACAGTGTATTTTCTGATCGAAACATTTTGACTTCAACCCAGAAATAATTTTCAATCTGAATGAAAACTCAGAGTCAAAATGTTTTGATCCTTAAATAAACTATCCAACAGAAAACTTTGAAACTCTTTCTCCTTCAGATTACACCGTCTTCACAAGAAGAAATCTACCTGTGGGTTTCTACGTCACCACGTGTTCCAAACGTTTTCACTACAGACATTTTCATCCTTTTTTGCCAATTCCATCAGCATCTGTCCTTCTGCATCCCTCTCCTGGATACCAAACCTGCATCTCATCATCATCATCTCTCATTCCTCTCTCACTGCATCACATCATCAGGACAGGAACTTCTTCTCAATCTTAAAATCCTTCCTGTGGCAGAAGGCCGGACTTGTTCAACGTTTATTAAAACATATTGAAATTATTGCACACAGACCATTGAACCAAAACAAACAACAACAAAACAACATCCAGAACAAAAACGAACTCCTCTCAAAGAAAAATCACATGTCCTGTACATTAAATGAATATAGCATGGCTCTGTCAGTAATTAAAAAGGAGAACATTTTCAGAGGGAAGAGGTGCAGGAAACGCTGGAGAGGTGGAGGTTTGAATGAAGATTAGTCAGAGTGTGTGTGAATGAGAGGGATCCCAATGGAAAAGTGAGATTACAGGGAGAAGAGATAAAGAAGGTGGAAGATTTTAAGTATCTAGGATCAACAGTCCAGAGAAATGGAGAGTGTGGAAAAGAGGTGAAGAAGCATGTTCAGGCAGGCTGGAACGGGTGGAGGAAAGTATCAGGTGTGATGTGCGACAGAAGGGTTTCAGATAAAATGAAAGAAAAAGTGTACAAAACCGTGGTGAGACCGACCATGCTGATTGGTCTAGAGACAGTGTGGTGAGAGCGGCCATGCTGATTGGTCTAGAGACAGTGTGGTGAGAGCGGCCATGCTGATTGGTCTAGAGACAGTGTGGTGAGAGCGGCCATGCTGATTGGTCTAGAGACAGTGTGGTGAGAGCGGCCATGCTGATTGGTCTAGAGACAGTGTGGTGAGAGCGGCCATGCTGATTGGACTAGAGACAGTGTGGTGAGAGCGGCCATGCTGATTGGTCTAGAGACAGTGCCACTGAGGAAAAGACAGAAAACAAAGACGGAGGTGTCAGAGAGGAAGATGCTGAGGATCTCTCTGGGAGTGACCAGGATGGACAGGATCAGAGGAACAGCACATGTTAGAGGTTTTAAAGTCAGAGAGGTCAGACTGAGATGGTTTGGACATGTGCAGAGGAGAGAGAGTACATCAGAAGAAGGATGCTGGGTTTGGAACCACCAGGAAAGAGGACTAGAGGAAGACCAAAGAGGAGGTTCATGGATACAGTGAAGGAAGACATGAAGATAGTTGGTGTGACCGAAAAGGATGCAGCAGATAGGGTTAGATGGAGGAAACTGACTTGCTGTGGCGCCCCCTGAAGGAGAAGAAGTCTGTAATTTATTAAAAACAATGAGACATTATGAACTTTTATTTTGTTAACATTTCATTATTTTACATCCTGGTCTCCGTATTCATTTTCATTCAAATTTCACAAACTTGTTTTATATATATATATATTTATATATACATACTTTAATTAGGTGTGCGTGCATCCACAACACACACTTGTTGATTCAACAGCACTGGTCTTATAAAACCACTTTCGATCACCCATGAACATCATCGGAGCAAAAATCCTCACTTAAACACGGACGTTAGATGTTAAATCAAGCGCTTTAGACTTGAAATCTGGCGCGGTAGTAGAGACATCTTTAAGCGCGTGGGTGGCATCAGAATAATCACCCTCAGGTGTGTCAATCAGGGTGATGAGGGAAGGTCCAGGGCTCCCTCTGGTGGCAGGGGAGAGGATCATGACACTTTTCCATTCATTCTCTTGTAACCAGAGGTGTCAAAAGTACCAACATTTTCTACTCAAGTAGAAGTATAGATACCGAGTTAAAAAACTACTTTAGTAAAAGTAAAAGTATCAACTAAAGTTTTCAACTCAAGTAAAAAGTAACCTATTGTCAAAACTACTTAAAGTAAAAAAAAGTAAAAGTAATTTTCAGAAAAAAAGGAATATTATTAACAAAAACGTATGAACATATTTTTTAACTATTATCACATGCTTTAAGGAGCAGAAAATATGATAATAAATCAAAGTGTTTTGGTGAAACTTTATGAATCAGAAACATTTATTTCTTAATAATCTTTATTGGAAATCGATTAATGAACACAATCAAATGTATTAACATAAGCAGGGCATTATGTAACGTCCCTTCAGCTACCAAGCTTCACTCTGCATCACCTAATTTAAACAACTTCAGCAGACACAAACACACTCAATGTATAACAAAATAAATAAATTAAAAAAATAACCAAAAGGCTTTCTCAAGCCTTGAAGGCAGCTAGTTTTCAAAGTTCTTTGAGGCAATACTGAATAGTCTTTAACAAGTTTCTAAGGTTGGGAGTGCCACATACAGCCTGCGTCACATCTGGAACACAGCAGGGGGGGAGGGTATGTGTGCATGCATGTGAGTAAAAAGTAGACAAAAAATAATTACTTCGTTAAAGTAAAGATAACGAGAGTTTCTACTTGAGTAAAGTAACGAAGTAGTCTTACTTCGCTACTTGACACCTCTGCTTGTAACACATTATTTTCAGTGCAGCAGAGACGGAGACAGACCCTCTTTTAAAGAATAACGGAAAAACACTAGTGCACGTCGGGTTTGCTTCTCTTGCCCTGCCCCGCCCCTCCACCGATACCGTTAAGAACCCCGATAAGACTTTTTCGGTCCGGTAATGACGCCAAACAATATGGGTATCCCATCCCTCCTCAGGATTGAGTGAAGGTACCTTCTCAGGTTACATTCTTTCATTGCACACAAACTTTCACCACAAAAAAAAAACCACGCAGGTTTTTCTTTTACCTCCGTGAACAGGTGGCTGCCTCCGACCCGATTGAAACTCCTTATAATGTGTTTTTACTTTAGCATTTTCATCAAGGTGCTAGGACCATTTAAACACCACGCTAAATTCCTTTCAAAACAAACTGACAAATCGCAAAAAAAGTTCAAAAATGTCCAGAGTCAAAAATTATAAAACAAAAAAAAAATGCTAAAGTAAAATAATTATATATATAAAAAAAAAGTCGCTTTTTGGTAAAAAAAAAAAATAAGACACTATGTTGGCAAAAAAAAAAAATGGCCAACAAAAGTTGAAAGATCGAAGAAAAAATAAAGGTTAAAAAAAAAGCAAAAAATGTCGAAAAGTAAAAAAAAAAATCACTTAAAAAAATGTTAAAAAAAAAAAAAAAAAAAAAGACTCTTTTTGGAAAAAATTGCAAAAAAAAAAAAAAAAGTCAGAAAATTGCAAAGTAGACACTTCCCGAAAAAAAATTAAAAAAAAAAAAAAAAAAAAAAAAAAACTGTCGAAATATTGCAGAAAAAATAAAAAATACTTGCAAAACAAAAAATTGCGAAATACTTTGGGGGAAAAAATTTTAAAAAAGCAAAATAAGCCGAAAAATCGCAAAAAAAAAAAATAAATCATCACTTCTTCAGCAAAAAATTGCAAGAGTAAAAAAAAATAAAAAAACAAAAAAAAAAATTGCAAAATAACTTTAAAAAAAATTCCACAAAATGTCTTCAATAAAAACTTATGAAAAGTCAGAAAAGATTGCAAAAAAAATTGCAAAAATAGTAAAAGGGTTTGTTGTGTGGATACGAAGCAGGACAACAGACGCTCCAAACAAAGTCTTTTATTTAACAAATTCAAACTGAAAACAAGCTGAAATCGTCTAAAATACTAAACATCTCAAACTTAGAGCTAAAAAAATACGAGATTCACTTTCAAACATAAACAGACGAGTAGAGGAGACCAGAAAGACAAGACAAACCTGCAGAAGAGTGAGGAAAAGAACCCCTTAAATACTGACAGGAGAAAATAAGAACCAGGTGAAGAACATTAGAGAAGAAAGGTGATCAGACCAGAAAGACAAGACAAACCTGCAGAAGAGTGAGGAAAAGAACCCCTTAAATACTGACAGGAGAAAATAAGAACCAGGTGAAGAACATTAGAGAAGAAAGGTGATCAGACCAGAAAGACAAGACAAACCTGCAGAAGAGTGAGGAAAAGAACCCCTTAAATACTGACAGGAGAAAATAAGAACCAGGTGAAGAACATTAGAGAAGAAAGGTGATCAGACCAGAAAGACAAGACAAACCTGCAGAAGAGTGAGGAAAAGAACCCCTTAAATACTGACAGGAGAAAATAAGAACCAGGTGAAGATCATTAGAGAAGAAAGGTGATCAGACCAGAAAGACAAGACAAACCTGCAGAAGAGTGAGGAAAAGAACCCCTTAAATACTGACAGGAGAAAATAAGAACCAGGTGAAGAACATTAGAGAAGGTGACACATCCAAGAGGAACACAGCACCTGAAAGGAAATAAAGAGAGTGATTTCAAAATAAAACAGAAAATGAATAAAAACACTAACTTCATGACTGAAACCTGACAACTAGTTTAAGTGTGTTAGATGGGGTTGCTATGGTTACCAGTGTAACCGTGGCAGGTGGGGTTACTATGGTTACCAGTGTAAGCATGGTAGATGGGTTACTATGGTTACTGGTAACCATAGTAACCCCCATGGTAGGTGGGGTTACTATGGTTACCAGTGTAAGCATGGTAGATGGGGTTACTATGGTTACCAGTGTAAGGATGGTAGGTGGGGTTACTATGGTTACCAGTGTAAGCATGGTAGATGGGGTTACTATGGTTACCAGTGTAAGCATGGTAGATGGGCCCCCATGGTAGGTGGGGTTACTATGGTTACCAGTGTTAGCATGGTAGGTGGGGTTACTATGGTTACCAGTGTAAACATGGTAGGTGGGGTTACTATGGTTACCAGTGTAAGCATGGTAGGTGGGGTTACTATGGTTACCAGCGTTAGCATGGTAGGTGGGGTTACTATGGTTATCAGTGTTAGCATGGTAGGTGGGGTTACTATGGTTACTAGTGTAAGCATGGTAGATGGGGTTACTATGGTTACCAGTGTAAGCATGGTAGGTGGTGTTACTATGGTTACTAGTGTAAGCATGGTGGGTGGGGTTACTATGGTTACCAGCGTTAGCATGGTAGGTGGGGTTACTATGGTTACCAGTGTTAGCATGCTAGGTGGGGTTCCTATGGTTATCAGTGTTAGCATGGTAGGTGGGGTTACTATGGTTACTAGTGTTAGCATGGTAGATGGGGTTACTATGGTTACCAGTGTTAGCATGCTAGGTGGGGTTCCTATGGTTATCAGTGTTAGCATGGTAGGTGGGGTTACTATGGTTACTAGTGTTAGCATGGTAGATGGGGTTACTATGGTTACCAGTGTAAGCATGGTAGGTGGTGTTACTATGGTTACTAGTGTAAGCATGGTGGGTGGGGTTACTATGGTTACCAGTTTTTGTTCGTAAGTAAAAAACTTCTCAAATAAACTTTTTTTTTTTTTTACAGGCAGAAATACAAAAAAACATCACAAAGGTAAGAAATACACACACACACTGATAGCTACACACACTGACACACACACACTAATACACACACACACACACACACACTGACACAAGACAGAAACTGTAGAAACTGGTGTTGAAGTATTTAAAATGAACCCAGAATGAAAAGGCTGACTTTGTTTGATGACTGCTGGTCTCATCAGGCTAAAGAGGGTCCTGGAGCAGATGGACCGTGGCATAGTGGACCTGCAGGAGCTCCGCAGGAACCTGGAACTGGCCTCTGCCATGCTGGACAGCGTGTACCAGGATGAAACTAGGTAAAGAACACAACGGGCGCTGAAGGAAATCCCATTGTTAATTTTCTCTGCTCCGCAGGCGCCTGTTGGACACGGAGGATGAACTCAGCGAACTTCAAGCCGAGTCAGTACCCAGTGAAGTACGTGATTGGCTGGCGTGCACGTTTACTAGGAAGATGGGCGTGTCCAAACGGCGTCCGGAGGAGAAGCCGCGGTTCCGAAGCATCGTTCACGCAGTACAAGCTGGGATATTTGTGGAAAGGTGAGAATATGAAACAACAAAAATGAAAAGAGTCATCAATGTGTAGTCAGGAAGTGTGTTTAATAATCAAGACGTTTCGACTTTCATCCAGAAATTATTTTTAATCTGATAGAAAGAACCTGAGAACTGGTTCTATATAAACCAATCTGATTGGTCCAACCCCTAAGGAGGAGGAGCTAACACCAACTCTGCCCACACAGTGGCATCATACACAAATACACGTGCAACAGTACCATACCCTTATTTGGCACACCCTGTTTTCAACCCAACCCAAACTTCTCCTGTACCGCCCCTATTCTATAAATAAACCTGCTTCAGTAGTAGCTCTTTGGACTTTGGTCACTCTGTACTGAGTTCTGCTACCCTTGATGAGCAGGTACCGGTACCATCTTTCTGTGGTCTCTATTGATCCACTCCTACGAAGATAGCAGTGATTCTGTGTTAAGAATCATTGTCTTTAGACCAAGAGTTTAGAACGTTATCATGTACTCCAGCAAACACCAACCGAAAACTGACTAATTAGTTTGATGGTTCAATGACTGTTCTCACTGGGACCAGTTCAGTTTCACAGGCTGTTTGGATGTGTTTAATAGGGGAGGGTCTAACTGGTTGGTCAGTTTGGGTTTAGGACAGTAGGAGCTAATTAGACAACAATAAAAGTTAAACTAGGACCCGCACTAACATCTGTTAACACATTAAATAACCATGGGTTTGTTAGTGTTAGCTCCTCCTCCTTACGGGTTGGACCAATCAGGTTAGTTTATTTAGAACCAGTTCTCAGGTTTCTTCTATCAGATTGAAAATGACTTCTGGATGGAAGTCGAAACGTCTCGATAATCAAACACACTGAATATTTTTCTATGATGGATCCCTCGTGGACAAATGAAGGATGACACAGACTCGTCTGAAGAAATGATTGGATAAAATAACATTTTTAATTTGCACATTTTATTGCTTTGACGTTTATAAACTTTTCCAGGATGTACAGAAGAACGTCCAACATGGCCGGTTTGACGTATCCCGGCACAGCTTTAGCAGCTTTAAAGGTAAAAAAAAAAAAAGTTTTTTAGCTTTTTAGAAAAACACAGAAACACATTTTGGATTTCTGTTGAGACACACTCTGTGTTCAGTGTTAAACGTTCCGTTCCGTCATCTTCCGCTTGTTCCGGGGTCGGGTCGCGGGGGCAACAGCCTCAAACGGGCAGCCCAGGCCTCTCTCTCCCCGGCTGCATCCTCTAGCTCACCTGGAAGGATCCCAAGTCGTTCCCCGGCCAGCTGTGAGACATAGTCTCTCCAGCAGGTCCGGGGTCTGCCCCTTGGTCTCCTCCTGGTGGGATATGTCCGAAACACCTCGCCCGCAAGGCACTCGAGGGGCATCCTGACCAGATGCCCGAAACACCCCATCTGGCTCCTCTCGACCTGGAGGAGGAGCGGCTCGACACCGAGCTCCTCCCGGATGGCAGAGCTCCTCACCCGATCTCTGAGTGAGAGCCCAGTCACCCTGCGGAGGAAGCTCATTTCGGCCGCTTGTACCCGCGATCTCATTCTTTCGGTCACCACCCACAGCTGGTTACCATGGTGAGGGTTGGAACGTAGATCCTGGTTACCATGGTGAGGGTAGGAACGTAGATCCTGGTTACCATGGTGAGGGTAGGAACTTAGATCCTGGTTACCATGGTGAGGGTAGGAACGTAGATCGACTTGTAAATCGAGAGCTTTGCTTTTCGGCTCAGCTCTCTCTTTACCACCACGGACCGATGCAGCGTCCTAGTTGTTGCTACAGTGTTAAACGTGTAGAAACTAAAATATTTATGATTGTGTTTACATGTTGTTGTTTTGAATGTAGTGTGTTGTGTTTAAAAAAAAAACATCTCGTTATTGATTAATTTTACAAACAAATTTTGTGATATTAGGAAGGTACTGCGTATCGTTAATAAAATTATGTGTAACATTTTTTAACGTCAGTGAATTACACGCGTTAACATTTTAAATCTGAAAGACGTGCAAATGTTTGTTTTCTTCTTCAGACTTCCTGCTTTAATGTAATTTAAAAATAATCAAATCACTTATTATCCTGCTTTTCAGGAACAACCTTCAGCCTTTATTAGCATTGTATCTTTTTATATCTAAACATGGGATCAGCATCTTGGACTTAAACTGTTTATCTGCTAAATTAATTAATTAAAATGAAGCATCTGTCAAATCTTTATTTTAAAGCATATTTAACAAACTGAACAAACCAAAAAGCAAAGAAATGATTTTGTTTTTCAAACAGCTGAGCCGTCCTGCGTGTGAAGCTGCTTAAACTTGTTCAAACTTTAAAAGGTGTTAAAACGCTGTGCTATTTTAGTTTGCTGATTAAATGCTTATTTATTCTGAACCGTTTGATTATATTTGCTTGAATTAATATTTCCGTTCCGTCGTCTTGCGGGTCATGGGGGTAACAGTCTCGAACGGGAACCCTCGTCTTCCCTGAACCCAGCTGTATCTCCGTCTCGTGAGCGTGTTCCTAATTACAAAAATTAAAAACATAATGAATAGGAAACACCGTCCAGGTGGTTCCTTAGGTGAGATCCTTCGAGCTACTGCCACCTTATGAAAGGTGGTAAACTGGATGGCATACCAGCTCAGACGTTGCCCAGGTTAACAACGTCTACATCAGCTTTTTGAGGAACCAGGACACCCCGAAGCAAAGTGGCTAAGATGCCATGTTTACATAACACATACAGTATATGTGTGTGTGTGTGTGTGTGTGTGTGTGTGTGTGTGTGTGTGTGTGTGTGTGTGTGTGTGTGTGTGTGTGTGTGTGTGTGTGTGTATTATATGTATGTTGGATGTCTTTGTTTTCTAATTGGAAGTTTAAAGTAGTTTAAAGGGGGCAGCTCGGTGGTGCAGTGGGTGGCACGGTGGCCTCACAGAAAGAAGGTCGTGGGTTCAAGTCCCGGATGGGGACGAGGCATGGAACACTGTCCTTTCTGTGTGGAGTTTACATGTTCTCCCCGTGTTCTATAACCCCAAGGAAACCCCCGTAGGTTTCCCCCGGGTACTCCGGTTTCCTCCCACCCTCCAAAGACATGCATGCTAGGTTGTTTGGCCGGTGCCAAATTGCCCCTAGGAATGAGTGTGTGTGTGGATGGTTGTATGTGTGTGGCCCCGCGACAGACTGGCGACCTGTTCGGGGTGTACTCTGCCCTTCGCCTTAAATTGGCCGAAATGGGCTCCGGCACCCCCCGGAACCCTGAAAGGGATAGACGGTTAAGAAGATGACTGACTGACTGAAGTATTTTAAAGGTTGCCGATCCTGCGTTTAGCGGCTTCCCCACACGATGCCCGATCCTGCGTTTAGCGGCTTCCCCACACGATGCCCGATCCTGCGTTTAGCGGCTTCCCCACACGATGCCCGATCCTGCGTTTAGCGGCTTCCCCACACGATGCCCGATCCTGCGTTTAGCGGCTTCCCCACACGATGCCCGATCCTGCGTTTAGCGGCTTCTCCACACGATGAAATCCACCATGTTTGTTTCGTGTTTCCAGGAAGTGGATCAGTGGTCCTTCGATGTCTTTGCATTCCATGAGGCTACTGGAGATCACGCCCTGAAATTCCTGGTCTACGACCTACTGACGCGCTATGACCTCATCAGCAGGTTCAGGGTAACCACGCCCACAGCCTGTGTGTGTGTGTGTGTGTGTGTGTGTGTGTGTGTGTGTGTGTGGGTGTGTGTGTGTGTGTGTGTGTGTTGTTTTCCTGTATTAACAAGTTCTTCCATCAGATCCCGGTCCAGGCTCTGGTCCAGTTTGTGGAGGCTCTGGAAAGCGGATACAGTCGCCATAGAAACCCGTACCACAACCTGGTGCATGCTGCTGATGTCACACAGACTACACACTGCCTCATGCTGCATACCGGACTGATGGTAACACACACACACACACACACTGCCTCATGCTGCATACCGGACTGATGGTAACACACACACACACACACACACACACTGCCTCATGCTGCATACCGGACTGATGGTAAAACACACACACACACACACTGCCTCATGCTGCATACCGGACTGATGGTAACACACACACACACACACACACTGCCTCATGCTGCACACAGGACTGATGGTAACACACACACACACACACACACACACACACTGCCTCATGCTGCATACCGGACTGATGGTAACACACACACACACACTGCCTCATGCTGCATACCGGACTGATGGTAACACACACACACACACACTGCCTCATGCTGCATACCGGACTGATGGTAACACACACACACACACACACACACTGCCTCATGCTGCATACCGGACTGATGGTAACACACACACACACACACTGCCTCATGCTGCATACCGGACTGATGGTAACACACACACACACACACACACTGCCTCATGCTGCATACCGGACTGATGGTAACACACACACACACACACACACTGCCTCATGCTGCATACCGGACTGATGGTAACACACACACACACACACTGCCTCATGCTGCATACCGGACTGATGGTAACACACACACACACACACACAAACTGCCTCATGCTGCATACAGGACTGATGGTAACACACACACATACACACACACACACACACTGCCTCATGCTGCATACTGGACTGATGGTAACACACACACACACACTGCCTCATGCTGCATACTGGACTGATGGTAACACACACACACACACACACACACACACACACTGCCTCATGCTGCATACCGGAGTGATGGTAACACACACACGCACACACATACACACACACACACACACACACACACACACACACACTGCCTCATGCTGCATACCGGAGTGATGGTAACACACACACACACACACACTGCCTCATGCTGCATACAGGACTGATGGTAACACACACACACACACACTGCCTCATGCTGCATACAGGACTGATGGTAACACACACACACACACACCACTGCCTCATGCTGCATACCGGACTGATGGTAACACACACACACACACTGCCTCATGCTGCATACCGGACTGATGGTAACACACACACACACACACTGCCTCATGCTGCATACAGGACTGATGGTAACACACACACAAACACTGCCTCATGCTGCATACCGGACTGATGGTAACACACACACACACACACACTGCCTCATGCTGCATACCGGACTGATGGTAACACACACACACACACACACTGCATCATGCTGCATACCGGACTGATGGTAACACACACACACACACACTGCCTCATGCTGCATACAGGACTGATGGTAACACACACACACACACTGCCTCATGCTGCATACCGGACTGATGGTAACACACACACACACACACTGCCTCATGCTGCATACTGGACTGATGGTAACACACACACACACACACACTGCCTCATGCTGCATACCGGACTGATGGTAACACACACACAAACACACACACACACTGCTTCATGCTGCATACAGGACTGATGGTAACACACACACACACACACTGCCTCATGCTGCATACCGGACTGATGGTAACACACACACACACACACTGCCTCATGCTGCATACCGGACTGATGGTAACACACACACACAAACACTGCCTCATGCTGCATACTGGACTGATGGTAACACACACACACAAACACACTGCCTCATGCTGCATACAGGACTGATGGTAACACACACACACACACACTGCCTCATGCTGCATACAGGACTGATGGTAACACACACACACACACACTGCCTCATGCTGCATACCGGACTGATGGTAACACACACACACACACACTGCCTCATGCTGCATACCGGACTGATGGTAACACACACACACACACACACTGCCTCATGCTGCATACCGGACTGATGGTAACACACACACACACACATACACACACACACACACACTGCCTCATGCTGCATACTGGACTGATGGTAACACACACACACACACACACTGCCTCATGCTGCATACAGGACTGATGGTAACACACACACACACACACTGCGTCATGCTGCACACAGGACTGATGGTAACACACACACACACACACACTGCGTCATGCTGCGTACCGGACTGATGGTAACACACACACACACTGCCTCATGCTGCATACCGGACTGATGGTAACACACACACACACACACACACTGCGTCATGCTGCATACCGGACTGATGGTAACACACACACACTGCCTCATGCTGCACACAGGACTGATGGTAACACACACACACACACACACACTGCCTCATGCTGCATACCGGACTGATGGTAACACACACACACACACACACTGCCTCATGCTGCATACAGGACTGATGGTAACACACACACACACACACTGCGTCATGCTGCACACAGGACTGATGGTAACACACACACACACACACACTGCGTCATGCTGCGTACCGGACTGATGGTAACACACACACACACTGCCTCATGCTGCATACCGGACTGATGGTAACACACACACACACACACACACTGCGTCATGCTGCATACCGGACTGATGGTAACACACACACACTGCCTCATGCTGCACACAGGACTGATGGTAACACACACACACACACACTGCCTCATGCTGCATACCGGACTGATGGTAACACACACACACACACTGCCTCATGCTGCATACCGGACTGATGGTAACACACACACATACACACACACTGCCTCATGCTGCATACCGGACTGATGGTAACACACACACACACACACTGCCTCATGCTGCACACAGGACTGATGGTAACACACACACACACACTGCCTCATGCTGCATACAGGACTGATGGTAACACACACACACACACACACTGCCTCATGCTGCATACAGGACTGATGGTAACACACACACACACACACACTGCCTCATGCTGCATACAGGACTGATGGTAACACACACACACACACTGCCTCATGCTGCATACAGGACTGATGGTAACACACACACACACACTGCCTCATGCTGCATACAGGACTGATGGTAACACACACACACACTGCCTCATGCTGCATACAGGACTGATGGTAACACACACACACACACTGCCTCATGCTGCATACAGGACTGATGGTAACACACACACACTGCCTCATGCTGCATACTGGACTGATGGTAACACACACACACTGCCTCATGCTGCATACAGGACTGATGGTAACACACACACACACACACACACTGCCTCATGCTGCATTCTGGACTGATGGTAACACACACACACACACTGCCTCATGCTGCATACAGGACTGATGGTAACACACACACACACACACTGCCTCATGCTGCATTCTGGACTGATGGTAACACACACACACACACTGCCTCATGCTGCATTCTGGACTGATGGTAACACACACACACACACTGCCTCATGCTGCATACAGGACTGATGGTAACACACACACACTGCCTCATGCTGCATACTGGACTGATGGTAACACACACACACACACTGCCTCATGCTGCATACAGGACTGATGGTAACACACACACACACACACACACACTGCCTCATGCTGCATTCTGGACTGATGGTAACACACACACACACACACACTGCCTCATGCTGCATACAGGACTGATGGTAACACACACACACACACACTGCCTCATGCTGCATACCGGACTGATGGTAACACACACACTTTATCTCCTCTGCTGGCTGTGCCCCCTCTTTGCCCCGCTCCCCCTCTGGCCCCGCCCCCCAGCACTGGCTCAGCGAGCTGGAAATCCTCGCCATGGTCTTTGCCGCAGCGATCCACGACTTCGAGCATCCCGGGACCACCAACAGCTTCCACGTTCAGACCAGGTACCGCAGCGGGTCTGTTTTTTTTTTCTGGAAGAAGCGGTCTCTAACGTTTTAGTCCTCCAGGTCGGAGGTCGCCATCCTGTACAACGACCGCTCGGTACTGGAGAATCATCACGTCAGCGCCGCCTACAAGCTGATGGCAGAAGACGACATGAACATCCTGGTCAACCTTTCCAAAGACGACTGGAGGTTGGTTTCTGATCCCAGATGGCTCCAGGAGAGGGGCCTGATGAGGGTCGAGTGGATTCCTGGTGGGGGTCTAATGGTGCTTAGGGAGAGGGGGTGTGATGATGCCCGGGGGGTTTAAACTGGGAGGTAATTAGAAGGTAACGAGCTCTGTAGGTTAATTTAGATAACAGATACATAGTTTAGTGCCCATACCACCCTGTCAACGCCTGATCCCGTCAGACCTCAGAACCTAAGCAGGCTGGGTCTGGGCAGTACCTGGACGGGGGACCACCGGAACCCCAGGAGTCACAGTGGGTCGGCCTTGAGATTAAAATGTCGCTGTGTCCCTGGGCAAGACACTTCACCCACATTGTCTAGTCTGGATCTGGTGTGTGTGTGATTGGTTGGTGATGATCAGTCTGGATCTGGTGTGTGTGTGATTGGTTGGTGATGATCAGTCTGGATCTGGTGTGTGTGTGATTGGTTGGTGATGATCAGTCTGGATCTGGTGTGTGTGTGATTGGTTGGTGATGGTCAGTCTGGATCTGGTGTGTGTGTGATTGGTTGGTGATGATCAGTCTGGATCCGGTGTGTGTGTGATTGGTTGGTGATGGTCGGGGTGTTTGGTGATCCAGTCTGGTCGGGGTGTTTGGTGATCCAGTCTGGTCGGGGTGTTTGGTGATCCAGTCTGGTCGGGGTCTTTGGTGATCCAGTCTGGTCGGGGTCTTTGGTGATCCAGTCTGGTCGGGGGTTTTGGTGATCCAGTCTGGTCGATTTGCTTTTTTTTTTTTGCAGGGAACTGAGGTCTCTGGTGATTGAGATGGTGATGTCCACTGACATGTCCTGCCACTTCCAGCAGATCAAGACCATGAAGAACATCCTAAACCAGAATACCAGGTCAGAACCCTGAACCAGAACACCAGGTCAGATCCCTGAACCAGAATACCAGGTCAGATCCCTGAACCAGAACACCAGGTCAGATCCCTGAACCAGATCACCAGGTCAGAACCCTGAACCAGAACACCAGGTCAGATCCCTGAACCAGAACACCAGGTCAGATCCCTGAACCAGAACACCAGGTCAGATCCCTGAACCAGAACACCAGGTCAGAACCCTGAACCAGAACACCAGGTCAGAACCCTGAACCAGAACACCAGGTCAGATCCCTGAACCAGAACACCAGGTCAGATCCCTGAACCAGAACACCAGGTCAGAACCCTGATCCAGAACACCAGGTCAGATCTATACACATGTTATGGCAGGTGAGCGGAAGGGGGCTTCCAAATGCGGACACGGTTTTCTGGGTTACAGACAAGTTTATTCAGACTTCAGGGAGTAGGGATGGCAGGCCGGATGGCAGACGGACGGCAGGCCGGATGGCAGGCCGGACGGCAGGCCGACGTATGGCCGTTACAGAGCGGGGTAGGATTCTAAGGGTAGGATCCTTAGAAAAAAAAAACAGGACAATCAAAACACACACAGTCAAACTCGGTGGTGGATGAAGTACTGACTTTTTGTACTTAAGTAAAAGTACAGATAATTCGGCAAAAAAACATACAAAAGTAAAAGTACCAATAAAAAAATCTACTTAAGACTTAAGTAAAAGTACAAAAGTAATTGGTATAAATTTGACTTTTTAAGTAAAAAGTAAAAGTATTCGACTATAATTGAAATGTTATTTTTTGTGCTATAGGGTGTCACCATGGTAACCAGGATAAATACTCTGCCTTCTCTCCCACCTCTTTTGGTCCACAAAAAAAAAAAAAACAAGAAGAAAGAAAAGGAGACAAGTCAAGCTATCCCCTTGCAGCGCCAGTGAATGGCCGCCAAAATGCAGGAAAATGACACTTATTTTTTAAAATGTTTTGGGGGGAGGCCCCCAGTCACCCTATACAGGCTTTGTCAATGACCCCACGCCCCCCGCCCTCCTTTAGAAAATCCTCGATCCGCCCCTGCTCTGTGTAATGATGGCTCAACTTTTTATTTAGAAGTAAACACAACAAACAACGATCTTCTGACTCTTTTTAATTTTAAATAAATTTCAAATTCATATGTTTGATGTTAGTTTTTTTCTTTTTTCTATATTTGATGTTGGCGCTGAATATATGCAAAAAATGTTTACTCTGGATTCTGATTGGTCCTCGATTCATTACTTCTTCTCCCGATCAACTGGTTCTTTGGATTTTGGCGATGCAGCTTCAAGATGTGCTAAAAACGAAAATGTAACAAAAAATGTAAAACACACTTTCAAAAAATAGCGGAGTAAAAGTACAGATATTTGCTCAAAAAATGTAGTGAGGTAAAAGTACAAGTACAGGTCTCAAATTTTACTTCAGTAAAGTACAGATGCACATTTTTTTTACTTAAGTACAGTGACGAAGTACATTTACTTCGTTACGTTCCACCACTGGTCAAACTTGATTAGATTTAACAGCCGGTGTGTTACCGGAGGTGAACAATAGTCTGGCGTCGGCTGGAGGTCCATCCAAAAAATATATAGTGTGGCTCAAGAGGAGCAGCTGTGTGATCCAGATGAGGTGCAGGTGGGAGCCCGCCCACAAAACTACAACAGCAAATGGACTTAATGTTTCTTCTTCTGGTGGTTTTTGATGAAAATCTTCCAAAAAACATTCTCTTACATGTAGAATTTTTTTTTTCTGTAGATTAATAACTGTCTCCACCTCTCTCTCTATTTCTCCGTCTCTCTCTGGTTCCATCTGTCTCTCTCTCTCTGTCTCTCTGCTGTTGTCCGGGCCTGTCTGTATTCTCAGTGTGGAGAAAGTTAAGGTTTTATCTTTGATGCTTCACGCTGCGGACATCAGCCACCCTGCGAAATCATGGCCACTGCATGAGCGTTGGACCCACAACCTGATGGAGGAATTTTTCAGACAGGTGAGCCCCCTCTGCAGGACATGTGAAGATATTAAATTCTATTTATACTGAAATCACAAAATAAATCATCTCAACGGGCTTCACTTTGCAGATTGAAAAAAAGAACAAAAATGAGCCAAAAAAAATGTAGAAACATATAATACACAAACTTTTCACACTGCGTTTAATCTGAGAACCCCTCGTTTTCTACGTGTGTGTGTGTGTGTGTGTGTGTGTGTGTGTGTGTGTGTGTGTGTGTGTGTGTGTGTGTGTGTGTGTGTGTGTGTGTGTGTGTGTGTGTGTGTGTGTGTGTGTGTGTGTGTGTGTATGAAGGAGATACTTTAACTAACTCCGAAAGTTCAAAGTGTTTTTTTAAGCTTTGAAATCTAAAAAATTCCTTCATTCAACTTCTGAACTGCTTATTTCATGATGCGGTCATGGGGTGTCGGAGCCTATCCCGCTGTTTTCAGGTGAGAGGCAGGATACACCCCGAACAGGCAGGTCACACAAGGTGTGTGTGTGTGTGGGGCCACACACACACACACACAACCATTCACACATGCTCATTCCTAAGCGCAATTTCACAACAGCCTGTTGTGTAGGAGAGGGAATGAGGAGGATCCAAATGCAGGTTTCACAGTTTATTAAGTGCTGAACAAAGGAATCCACAGCAGAGAGATAACGGCTTCAGGCAGTGCTGGATGGCCAAGAGGAAGGGCTGAGGGTTCCTGTGAGGAGAATAAGAAAATTAGTCTGATATCAAAATTTGACTCAGCTTAGAGGTGGTCAGTTTACCACTAGAATCGTTGAAGACCTGACGGAGACTGTGGGTGACACCAGGTCTTTTATAGCCACCGGTAAGTCTGTGCAGCTGGGAGCAATCAGCCAATCCTCCCGTTAGAAGCCATCCAGCACCTGTGAGTTTTGGGGGAGAAAAAAAACAAACAAGCAGGCCTAAAAGCTCTCACACCACAGTACCTCCCCCTCTACGGACGCCACCTGGCGGACCACCAGGCCTGTCCGGAAAGCGGCGGTGAAAGTCCCGGACCAAGCCAGGGTCCAGGATCGCTGAACGGGGCACCCAGCACCGTTCCTCCGGGCCATAACCCTCCCAGTCCACGAGGTACTGTAGACCCCGACCTCGGCGACGAACATCCAAAAGACGGTTGACCGTGTACGCATCCGAGCCGTCGACAAGGCGAGGAGGCGGAGGGGGAGCAGAAGGAGGCTGGAGGGGACTGGTAGAAACCGGTTTGATCTGAGAGACGTGGAACACAGGATGTACCTTCATGGAAGAGGGCAGGGCGAGCTTTACCGAGATCGGGTTGACCAGCCGCAGGATCCGGAAAGGGCCAATGAAGCGGGGAGAAAGCTTGCGAGACTCTGCCCTGAGGGGAATGTTCCTGGTAGACAGAAGGACAGACTGACCAACCTGATATGCTGGGGCTGGCTGACGGTGGCGATTAGCTTGGCGCCGAGCCCGGCCGCAGGCCTGTTGGAGGGCCCTCCTAGTTTTCCTCCAGATCCGACGACACCGTCTGATATGGAGCTGCACCGAAGGGACGGCCAGCTCCTGTTCCTGATCCGGGAACAATGGGGGTTGGTAACCCAGAGAAGCCTCGAACGGGGACAATCCTGTGGAGGAACTAACTTGGGAATTATGGGCATACTCAATCCACGGGAGATGAGACGACCACGTGGACTGGGCAGAGGCCAACACGCACCGTAATGTGGATTCCAGGTGTTGGTTAGCCCGCTCCGACTGGCCGTTGGATTGGGGGTGGAAGCCAGATGACAAGCTGACGGAAGCCCCCAGCGCCTTACAGAAGGACTTCCAAACAGCTGATGTGAATTGCGGACCCCGGTCAGAGACTATGTCCAGAGGGATACCATGCAGACGGAACACATGGGTCACCATGAGCTGGGCAGTCTCCAAGGCTGAAGGGAGTTTAGGAAGAGGCACCAGATGTACAGCTTTGGAGAATCGGTCCACAATCGTGACCACAACAGTGTTACCTTCTGAGGGAGGGAGTCCGGTCACAAAGTCCAGTGCGATATGGGACCAGGGACGACTGGGAACTGGTAGGGGATGGAGCAGCCCCGCAGGAGGACGATGAGGGACCTTGCCCCGGGAACAGGCAGAACAGGCAGCGACAAAATTCCTAGTGTCTGCCTCCATCGTTGGCCACCAGAACCGCCGCTGAAGAAGCGCCATTGTACGGCGAATCCCAGGGTGACAGGACCACCGGGATGCATGTGCCCATAGGAGAACCTGGGAGCGGGCAGAGGATGGCACATACGAACGGTTAGCTGGGCCAGTACCTGGGTCCGGATCATGCTGCAGACCATCCCTTATTGCAGTCTCGATCTCCCAAGTGATCGCCCCAATGACGCAGGAGGGGGGTAGAATGGGCTCCGGCTCCGATCTGGACTGATGACCATCATGCAGGCGGGAGAGGGCGTCAGGTTTGGTATTGCGGTTGCCCGGCCTGTAAGTGAGGGTAAAATTAAAGCGTGTAAAGAACAGCTGCCACCGGGCCTGTCAAGAGTTGAGTCTCTTAGCTGCTTGGATGTAAGCGAGGTTTTTGTGGTCTGTCCAGACCACGAATGGGTGTTCTGCGCCCTCGAGCCAGTGCCTCCATTCCTCGAGTGCCAGTTTGACTGCGAGCAGTTCTCTATTCCCCACATCGTAGTTTTGTTCAGCTGCAGAGAGACGCTTAGAGAAAAAGGCACAGGGATGGAGTTTGCCATCCTCCTGATGGTATTGGGACAGCACAGCACCCACCCCTGAATCCGAGGCGTCCACCTCCACAATAAACTGCCTCAAGGGGTCGGGCTGGACCAGAATGGGGGCCGAGGTAAACCTCTTTTTAAGCTCAGTGAATGCACCCTCTGCTTGGGGAGACCAAACGAACGGTCTGGCTGTGGAAGTAAGCTGGGTAAGGGGAAGAGCTACCTGACTGTAATTACGAATGAAACGCTTGTAAAAATTTGCGAAACCCAGAAATTGTTGTAGTTTGCGACGGGTGTCGGGTCGAGGCCACTCAGCCACCGCGCTAACTTTTTCGGGGTCCGGGCAAACCTGCCCAGCGTGTACAATAAAACCAAGGAAGTTGACGGACTGAGAATGGAACTCGCACTTCTCAGCCTTTACAAACAGACGATTCTCAAGGAGTCGCTGGAGTACCGCACGGACATGGACGATGTGCTCCTCAACAGTGGGCGAAAAAATAAGAATGTCGTCCAGATAAACAAAGACAAAACGATTAAGGAAGTCACGGAGCACATCGTTAATGAATGCCTGGAAGACTGCGGGAGCGTTAGTTAACCCGAAAGGCATGACCAAGTATTCGAATTGGCCCAGGTGGGTGTTGAACGCCGTCTTCCACTCGTCCCCCTCCCGCATTCGGACGAGATGGTAGGCGCAACGCAGATCTAGTTTTGTAAAGACCCGGGCTCCCTGAAGTAGCTCGAACGCCGAATTAATGAGGGGCAACGGGTATTTGTTGCGAACGGTGATGTTATTAAGACCCCGATAATCGACGCACGGACGGAGGGAACCATCCTTCTTACCCACAAAAAAGGACCCCGCTGCTATGGGTGCCGAGGAAGGGCGGATAAGCCCCGACGCCAGGGACTCATTGATGTACTTCTCCATCGCCCCCCTCTCCGGAGCAGACAGATTGTACAGGCGACTGGCGGGTAAGGTTGCCCCAGGGAGGAGGTCGATGGCGCAATCATATGGCCGATGAGGCGGGAGAGATTGTGCCTTCTCCTTACTGAAGACCTCTTTGAGGTCATGATACTCTGCCGGGATAGACGCAACGTCCACCGGGTCGATAGAGCCTACCGTGTCAGAAGAGACGGTTGTCACGGCAGATTGGAGGCAAGTTGCATGGCACTGATTGCTCCACCCGACGATACGCCGGTTTTGCCAGTCGACCTGTGGATTGTGCAACCTAAGCCAGGGGAAACCTAACACAAGGGGTGAGCCGGGTGAAGAAATAACGTTAAACGAAAGGTGCTCACGGTGATTACCCGATACCACCATCTCCAACGGGGAGGACTGGTGGGTCACCCTGGTGATAACGTGTCCATCGATCGCCGTGGCATTAATGGGTTCTCCGAGTGGTTGGGACTGGAATCCACACTGACGGAGAAAATCTGCGTCGATGAAGTTGCCGTCGGCCCCGGAATCCACCAACGCTTCGACCGGAAAAGAACAGGAACAACCAGAGGTTAGTGTCACAAGAATCATAAGCCTAGGGGTACCATGACATCTAGTTGTGCCCACCCGTAACCCTAGGTCTACCGGTGGGCCCCGTCTTTTGGGCGACAAGGGCAAGCTGAGAGTAAGTGACTTCTCGACCCGCAATAGAGACACCTCCCTTCTTTTAGTCTAACCTCTCTTTCCTTTTTGGTTAGATGCATCTGTCCCAACTGCATTGGTTCTGTGGAAGGCTGCTCAGCCTCTTGTGGAACAGATGCAAATGCCCTAGGTGGGGGGCAGACCGAGGAAGGCTGTCGATGGCTGTGAACTGGAGTAGGGTGTAGGGCCCGGGTGGTATTTTCATATCGTTTCTCTCTTTGACGGTTGTCTAACTGTATTGCCAGCGAAATGAGTTCCTCCAATGTGGATGGGGTCCCCCTGCCAGCTAGCTCATCCTTCAGAGGATCATTCAGGGCATTTAGGAACACCCCTCTTAGTGCCTTCTGTCCCCAGCCAGCCTCTACTGCTAGGGTCCGGAATGAGATGGAGAACTCCGCCACAGATAGAGTTCCCTGGGAAAGGTGGAGTAGACGCTGGGAGGCATCTCCAGCCCGGTCCGGCACCTCGAACATGGTTCTGAATAAACTCAGAAAATCAGATGTTGAGCGATCAGCCAGGGGGGCTGCCGCGTCTTCGGCCTCGGCCCACTCCAGTGCCCTGCCCCGAAGAAGACCCACAATGTACAAATTCTTAACTTTGTCTGATTCGAAGGTCCGCGGTCTTAGAGCAAAGACATTTGAACACTGCAAGAGGAACCCACGACATTTCCCCAGGGTTCCATGGAAAGGTTCCGGGTCCGTAATATGGTGGTCCATGAGTGGGCTGGGCATAGCTGAAGGAGGTGCCGAGGCTGTGGACAGAAAAAGAGAACTTAGATTATTTACTTTGTCTGTTAAAGCCTGTAACTGTGTTTTTAATTGAGTATTTTCGTCCATAAGGGCCTTTATGGCCTGTTGTTGTTGTCCCAGGAATATTCCTTGTCGGGTCAGAATCTCTGACACTGAGGGTGATGCAGAACCCGCTGGATCCATTCTGGTCAGGTCTTCTGTTGTGTGGGAGAGGGAATGAGGAGGATCCAAATGCAGGTTTAACAGTTTATTAAGTGTTGAACAAAGGAATCCACAGCAGAGAGATAACGGCTTCAGGCAGTGCTGGATGGCCAAGAGGAAGGGCTGAAGGTTCCTGTGAGGAGAATAAGAAAATTAGTCTGATATCAAAATTTGACTCAGCTTAGAGGTGGTCAGTTTACCACTAGAATCGTTGAAGACCTGACAGAGACTGTGGGTGACACCAGGTCTTTTATAGCCACCGGTAAGTCTGTGCAGCTGGGAGCAATCAGCCAATCCTCCCGTTAGAAGCCATCCAGCACCTGTGAGTTTTGGGGGAGAAAAAAAAACAAACAAGCAGGCCTTAAAGGCCTCACACCACACAGCCAATCAACCCAACATGTATGTTTTTGGAGGAAACCAGAGAAAACCCACACATACACGGGTAGAACATGTAAACTTTAGAATGAAAAGTCAGTGTTTCAAGTGTCGTCCCAACCCAAGACTCCAACCCAACCTTCTTGTTGTGAGGCCACCGTGCTAACCACGGCGCCACCGTGCAGCCAATACGAGAAAATTTCCAATGAAGTTTTTAAAAAAAATTGTGTGTTTTTATTGCTGTACACAAGGTTCGTAAACAAGTGCCATCAATGGGTTCCGTAAACAGTGTACACAAGACCCGAAACAGGGTTCTGTAAACACGTTCTGGTCTGTGTTCACAGGGGGATAAGGAAATTGACCTTGGTCTGACCTTTTCACCTTTATGTGACCGTAAAGCCACCATGATTGCCCAATCACAAATAGGTGAGTATCTTTTTAATAAAGTGTGATTCTGGTTTATTGTGATTTATTTTTTACTCACTTTTCAAATCTTTCGGTTTTTCTCTTTTAACTCAAACTTTGCTAATAAACTTTTTTTGTTTACATTTTGTTTTTTTAAGCTGTTTTTTTGTTGAGTTGTGAGGCCTCGTCAAGATGAGATGCTTGGCGCTTCTGACGCAACCAAACTCCCCCCCACTCTGTTGCATGCCCTTGTTTTATGCGATCTCCTCCGTTTTACTGACACATAATATTTATTTACATCTAACTCTGTGATTACTTTAACTTTAACTGAGCGTCGGCTCAGTGGTAGAGTTCTCCTTGGATCGGAAAAAGCTGGTTTGAATCCCACTGAGCCGGCTTGGTGTCCGTGGAGCCAACATCTAACCCCCTACCTGCTCCCACCATTACTGCCATTGTGTGGCTGCCTGCTGCAGTGCAATGCAGCAAAGTAATTTCCTCATTGAGGGATTAATGAAGGAATTCTTTTTAACCACTACCCTTATTCATGCCTTAACCCAGAGGCGTCAGACTCCGGTCCTCGAGGGCCGGAGTCCTAAAGGTTTTCCATCTGATTCTGGTTTAATAAAGCTGATGCACATCAAATAAAATCAACAGATGTGTAGATGCAACAACACATAAAAAACCTTCAGGACACCGTGAGGCCGTCCAGGATCTGAGTTTGACACCCCTGCCTCAACCCCTCATACCTCCATCCTAAACAGAAGCTGAGTTCAACAGGGATTGCGTCATGGGGTCGGAGTTTGGTTGCGTCATGAGCATGTGCAGAAGCACTGTTCCTCTCATCTCGACGAGGCCTCACAACTGAAGACTAGAACCTTAACTTCCTGTTTACGTACCTGTTTGTTTTAACCTCTTCCTGTTTATCTCTCGTCTGTTTACAGGTTTTATAGATTTCATCGTCGAGCCGACGTTTTGTGTGTTTATTGATACGACAGAGAAAGTGATCGAGCCGCTCATTGAGGAGGACAAGAAAGCGCGCGAGCAGGGGAACAGAAGGTCCAGGTAATCAAACCACTGCCATCAAAAAGAAACAACCTCCTGTAAAACATGACCGCAGTGGGAACCGTAGATACGCTCCCGATGCTGGCTGCTGTTTAAATATTTGTCTGGTTTCAGCCTGACAGGAAGTGGCTCTGTAACTGTGGAGTCAGTACAGCGGCATAGCTCCGGTCTCCATGGCAACGGTGATGACGGACAAATGGATTTTTCCCTAACGGCGATCAACCTGCCGGCTCTAAGACTCCACCTGTCCACCGTCATCGGCAGCAACAAGGATCGATGGAAGGAGCTGTCTGTGGACGGTACGTGCACAGTGACTCGGCCTGACAGCAGCGCAGCCAGCTGGTCTTTACCCAGAACCTGCTCTGTGGGTGCCTCCTCCTGGGTTCCAGCAGAAAGATGACGAGCATGTGTAGTCTGTGTAATCCTTCATTCGTCCAGCAGGGATCCATCCATCCTAAGGAGGAGGAGCTAACACCAACAATCCTGTGGTTCAACAATGTTAGGGTGGCACCCAGTTTAATTTCTATTGATATCTAATCACTTTCTTTTGTCCTGAACCCAAACTTGTAAACCAGTTAGAGGCTTCTCTGTTAAACACATGCTGATGTGAAACTGAACTGGTCCCAATGAGAGCATTGATTCTGGGTAAAGAGGAAGATTCTTAATCCGTATCGACGCTCTCATCAACCCTAACCCTTAGATGACCAGCTTCAGTTTCCTCACAATAAATTTAAAATTTTCAAAATTTAAAAAAAAAAAACATCAAAATTTGAGAAAAAATTGAGAAAATTAATGAAAACTTCCAAAAATGAAAAAAAAAAATGCTAAAAGATGCAAAAAATTTTGACCAATTTTTTTTTCTTTTTTTGCTCAAATTTGCAAAACATTTAAGAAAAATTGCAAAAATAAAATTATAAAGTAAAATTTTAAAAATTAGCAAAGAAAGCAAAAAAATTATGAAAAATTCACAAAAATCTTGAAAATTTGCAAATATTTCCAAATTCATTCGATTTTTGTGATTTTTTTTGCTATTTTCACAACCTGTTTTTAACCGTTAGAGGTTGGACTAACTCGGGTTAGTTTATTTAGAACCAGTTCTCAGGTTCCTTCTATCAGATTGAAAATGATTTCTGGATGGAAGTCGAAACGTCTCGATCATCAAACAGTCTGTCCAGAAGACACTTGAAACCCTTTCCACGTTCCTGTGGAAAGGAAAGTAGTTTGGCCGTAAAATTAACAAGTGATTTTTTATTTTATATGAACAGAACTGGCCAACAGGCAGAAAGAGCACGTGGATTCAGATGAGACCCCTCAGACCACCGGCTGTTCAGAGACACCCTGCAACGGTACGTTACCAGCATGCTAACACCACAGGTTTCACCAGATTAACTCATGTTACAAACTCTTACAGGTGAGGAGGAAGAAGAGGTGTGCTGAACGTTACCATAGCAACTGGCAGCTCGTTAAACATGGAACGTTTCTGGACGGTCGTCCCAAAGAAGCTCCAGTCTTTATGTTTACAGCCAACAATGTTTTTCAGACCACAGCTTTCTGCAGCCCCCCTAGATCCCGCTGTACCTTCCTACACCATCTTACTGCAGCTGCCCACAGCCCTCTGTAGCCCCTTACTGTAGATCCCGCTGTACCATCCTGTAGCCTCCTCTCGCAGCTTGCCAAGATATTCTAAACCTTCCTTTGCCCCTCTATGGCCTCTGACATCCTTCTGCTCCTTCCTACAGCCCTCTGAACCTTCCTACAGCCCTCTGAACCTTCCTACAGCCTCTTGTACCTTCCTACAGCCCCCTGTACCTTCCTACAGCCCTCTGAACCTTCCTACAGCCCTCTGAACCTTCCTACAGCCCTCTGAACCTTCCTACAGCCCTCTGAACCTTCCTACAGCCCTCTGAACCTTCCTACAGCCTCTTGTACCTTCCTACAGCCTCCTGTACCTTCCTACAGCCTTCTGAACCTTCCTACAGCCCTCTGAACCTTCCTACAGCCCTCTGAACCTTCCTACAGCCCTCTGAACCTTCCTACAGCCCTCTGAACCTTCCTACAGCCTCTTGTACCTTCCTACAGCCTCCTGTACCTTCCTACAGCCTTCTGAACCTTCCTACAGCCTCTTGTACCTTCCTACAGCCCCCTGTACCTTCCTACAGCCTCTTGTACCTTCCTACAGCCCCCTGTACCTTCCTACAGCCCTCTGAACCTTCCTACAGCCCTCTGAACCTTCCTACAGCCTCTTGTACCTTCCTACAGCCTCCTGTACCTTCCTACAGCCTTCTGTACCTTCCTACAGCCTCCTGTACCTTCCTACAGCCCTCTGAACCTTCCTACAGCCCTCTGAACCTTCCTACAGCCCTCTGAACCTTCCTACAGCCCTCTGAACCTTCCTACAGCCTCCTGTACCTTCCTACAGCCTCCTGTACCTTCCTACAGCCTCCTGTACCTTCCTACAGCCCTCTGAACCTTCCTACAGCCCTCTGAACCTTCCTACAGCCCTCTGAACCTTCCTACAGCCTCCTCTACCTTCCTACAGCCTCCTCTACCTTCCTACAGCCCGGTGAACCTTCCTACAGCCTCCTGTACCTTCCTACAGCCTCCTGTACCTTCCTACAGCCTCCTCTACCTTCCTACAGCCCTCTGAACCTTCCTACAGCCTCTTGTACCTTCCTACAGCCCTCTGAACCTTCCTACAGCCCTTTGAACCTTCCTACAGCCCTCTGAACCTTCCTACAGCCTCTTGTACCTTCCTGCAGCCCTCTGAACCTTCCTACAGCCTCCTGTACCTTCCTACAGCCTCCTGTACCTTCCTACAGCCTCCTCTACCTTCCTACAGCCCTCTGAACCTTCCTACAGCCTCTTGTACCTTCCTACAGCCCTCTGAACCTTCCTACAGCCCTCTGAACCTTCCTACAGCCCTCTGAACCTTCCTACAGCCTCTTGTACCTTCCTGCAGCCCTCTGAACCTTCCTACAGCCCTCTGAACCTTCCTACAGCCCTCTGAACCTTCCTACAGCCCCCTGTACCTTCCTACAGCCCTCTGAACCTTCCTACAGCCCTCTGAACCTTCCTACAGCCTCTTGTACCTTCCTGCAGCCCCTCCATGGCCCCCTACATCACTATCTCACTTCCTACAGCCTCCTCTACCTTCCTACAGCCCTCTGAACCTTCCTACAGCCCTCTGAACCTTCCTACAGCCTCCTCTACCTTCCTACACCCTTCCATAGGTCTCTCTCCCTTCCTAAATCCCCTTCCAACCTCCTACATCCCCTTGTACCTTGCTACAGACCCCTGCAGCCTCCTTTTCCCCCCTCAGCTTCCTGCAGCACTTGGTCTACCTCGTTCATGAATAAAAAAGAAAAGCAGTACTGGAAGAGAAGCTGCTGGAAAATCCTCTGAAAGCATCAGATGAACAAGATTACGGATACGAGTGGCCGAAATGAGCTTCCTTTGTAGGGTGGGTGGAGTCTCTCTTAGAGATCGAGGGAGGAGCTCTGCCATCTTGGAGGAGCTTGGAGTAGAGTTGTTGCTCCTCTGGGTTTAGAGAAGCCAGGTGGGATCCTACCAGGTGAGCTAGAGGATACAGTCAGGATGAGGGAAGCCTGGATTTCCCGTCTGAGGCTGTTGCTCCGGCAACCCAGCCCCGGATAAGCGGAAGATGACAAAGCATTAGGTGTTATATCTTTACCATCATGTTTGACTAAAGGACAGTGTCACCGTGACGACTGCTCTTCTCTCGTTTCTCCTGTGACCCCTGACTTTCTGAACCAGGAATGTGTGCTTTCAGGCCAGAGCTACGGCGCCCCCGCCTGGACTGTTGGAGCCCGTAAGAGCATCAGATGATTACAAATTAAAACCCCAGTACCAACATCCTTTAGCGTTAGCATCATGCTATCTACTCTCACTGTATGAACCTCATGTTGTCACCATGGCGATGATGGGAGCATCTTCTCCTGAAGGTGGGTATCACCATGGCGATGAATTAATAAAGCGCATTGGGATTAAAGAAACACGATGAACACACTGTAGTGTGTGTTTCTGCGCGCGTGTGTGATGTAAATGGTTCCTTCTGGTCTCATATTAAACATTTATAAACCACTCTCTGCCCGTTTTTTCTTCTCCACATGGTGGCACCATATCATCCCTACAGATACAGCAGGACCAAGTCGAGTTTGAGGCGGAGCTTATGACACAGACATAGTAATCAGTGGGCGGGGCATACGGCAGCAGAATCGCGTCTATGTGTAATTCCAGTGGGTCTGGGTTTGTTAATAAATGTGAAATTTATCGGGTCAAGAATCAAACCCACCTGGCTCGTCCTGAGTTAGCCCAACGAAGACTGCTTTTTATGATTGCTCCCGTTAATTAGATTATCCCCTCACAGACGGGGGAGACGGTTAGTTAGACGGCTCAGTGGTTAGAGCGTTCGCCCGCGGAACGGAAGTTAACCGGAAGTTCGCATCCCACCGAGTTAACGTCGAGAGTCCTGGGAGAAGACACCTAACCCCCAATTTCTCCCACCATTGGTATCGTTGTGGCAGCCAGCTGCGGTACCGTGATGCAGCACACAAATTTCCCGGTCAGGGATGAATTACATATATTAAAAAAATTAATTAAAAAAACAAACAAAAAACAATAGTGATGTTCAGATGATGTCAGGGTTTGTTGTGTGGATACAATGCTGGACAGTTGATGGTTCCAAACAAAGTCTTTTATTTAACGACATCCAAACTGAAAACAAGATTACACCAAGCAAAACTACGAAGATCTCAAATAAACTCGAAGCTAGAAATACGATATACGCTTCAAATATCTATAAGAAAGTAAGGGAGACTAGAAAGACAAGACAAACCCGCAGGGGAGTGAGGAAAAGAAACCCTTTAAATACTGACAGGAGAAAATAGGAACCAGGTGAAGCCCATTAGGGAAGAGTGGCGATCAGACCAGGGAGACACACCCAAGAGGAACACAGCACCTGAAAGAAAATAAAGTGAGTGATTTAAAAATAAAACAGGAAATGAACAAAAACACTCTGACTTCATGGCTAAACCTGACAGATGAAGTCTTTTGATGAACTGTGTCGGTTCATGAATTAGTGCTTTACTTTGATTCATTTACTTGATGTCGCCATCCAGAGGTCAACTTTGAAAATGAACCAATTTCCAATCCCAGCATCAGCATGTAATCTGCAATTTCCCCATTGTGGGACAAATAATGGTTTTCTTAAAAAGAATAATAATGAATACTTTATTCATCCCTCAATGGGAGATTTGTGTGCTGCATTACACCACAGCAGGCTGCCATGACGGCACCTATGGTGGAGAAATGGAGGGTTAGGTGTCTTCCAGAGGTGTCTACCAAAGTCGTCAATTTGACGGTTCTTTAAAGGTTCAAATGAAAGTTTTATGAGGGTTGCAACATTTTTTTTTTTCAGAACGTTCCTCTAACCTTAATTTCAACCATAACGTTTGTAATTTGGTTCTCTCCACGTTCTGGAAAAGTTAGGTTCTAACATAACCACCTACTAACGTTTAGGGAACGTTAGTGTTTGGTTAAAACTCTGGTGATGGACAGGCTGACAGACGAGGTCAGACAGGAATCCCCATGGACAATGATGTTTGCAGATGACATTGTGATCTGTAGTGAGAGGAGTAAAGAGGAAGAGGAAAAGCTGGAGAGGTGGAGGTTTGAAGATTAGTCAGAGTAAAACAGAGTACGTGTGTGTGAATGAGAGGGATCCAAATGGAAAAGTGAGGTTACAGGGAGAAGAAATAAAGAAGGTGGAAGATTTTAAGTATCTAGGATCAACAGTCCAGTGTGGGAAAGAGGTGAAGAAGCGTGTTCAGGCAGGCTGGAACGGGTGGAGAACGTATCAAGTGTGATGTGCGACAGAAGAGTTTCAGCTAAAATGAAAGGGAACGTGTACAAAACCGTGGTGAGAGCGGCCATGCTGATTGGTCTAGAGACAGTGTGGTGAGAGCGGCCATGCTGTTTGGTCTAGAGACAGTGTGGTGAGAGCGGCCATGCTGATTGGTCTAGAGACAGTGTGGTGAGAGCGGCCATGCTGATTGGTCTAGAGACAGTGTGGTGAGAGCGGCCATGCTGATTGGTCTAGAGACAGTGTGGTGAGAGCGGCCATGCTGTTTGGTCTAGAGACAGTGTGGTGAGAGCGGCCATGCTGATTGGTCTTGAGACAGTGTGGTGAGAGCGGCCATGCTGATTGGTCTAGAGACAGTGTGGTGAGAGCGGCCATGCTGATTGGTCTAGAGACAGTGTGGTGAGAGCGGCCATGCTGTTTGGTCTAGAGACAGTGTGGTGAGAGCGGCCATGCTGATTGGTCTAGAGACATTGTGGTGAGAGCGGCCATGCTGATTGGTCTAGAGACAGTGTGGTGAGAGCGGCCATGCTGATTGGTCTAGAGACAGTGTCACTGATTCAAAGACAGGAAACAGAGATGTTTGTATCAGAGATGAAGATGCTGAGGATCTCTCTGGGAGTGACCAGGATGGACAGGATCAGAGGAACAGCACATGTTAGAGGTTTTAAAGTCAGAGAGGTCAGACTGAGATGGTTTGGACATGTGCAGAGGAGAGAGAGAGAGTACATCAGAAGAAGGATGCTGGGTTTGGAACCACCAGGAAAGAGGACTAGAGGAAGACCAAAGAGGAGGTTCATGGATACAGTGAAGGAAGACATGAAGATAGTTGGTGTGACCGAAGAGGATGCAGCAGATAAGGTTAGATGGATGACACTGACTTGCTGTGGCGCCCCCTGGTGGGAAAAGCCGAAAGAAGAAGACCTAAGAGCAGGGGTGGGCAATTAATTTTTATCGGGGGCCGCATGAGAAGCCTGGATTGTGTCAGAGGGCCACCAACTTTCTTTGATTGTAAAATACATAGCTGGTACTGATAATCAGAAGAATAAAGCACTCTGTAAATATGTATATTAGGTTATGTCAAACAGACTAAACACACTGCTTTAATTTCTGTAAAGAAATATTTGGAAGTCCATGTTTTGTTGAAAATACGACATTCGTTATCAACTTTTCTTTTCTTGGGGTGTGCCAACATCTTGGGGATAACCCGGCGAACAACATCACCTTCACTCACACACGTGTATACGGGAGTGAAGGTGCTACGTCTACAATGTGCATACGTAGCGACGTAACGCTTTTCAAAATAAAATTTCAAATTAAAGTTAAAAAAAAAAAAAGTTTAATTTATAGTGTTTATGATTGGCCTCACGCGGGCCGGACAGGGACGTACAAAGGGCCAGATGTGGCCCGCGGACCTTACTTTGCCCAGGTCTGCCTAAGAGTGTCTGGTTCGTTTCCTGCTGAGCTCCTGCCGACGTGCCCCAGGAGAAGACACTTCACCCCAGTTACTCCCACCATTGGCACCGTCATGGCTGCCTATTGAGGTTTACCCATGAGGGATCCCTCATGGAATCTGTTGGGTTTTTACTGGGTTTCTCCTCCATGTTTCCTCCATCCTTTCGCTCCTCCATGTTTCCTCCATCCTCTCTCTCCTCCATGTTTCCTCCATCCTCTCTCTCCTCCATGTTTCCTCCATCCTCTCGCTCCTCCATGTTTCCTCCATCCTCTCTCTCCTCCATGTTTCCTCCATCCTCTCTCTCCTCCATGTTTCCTCCATCCTCTCTCTCCTCCATGTTTCCTCCATCCTCTCTCTCCTCCATCCTCTCTCTCCTCCATGTTTCCTCCATCCTCTCTCTCCTCCATGTTTCCTCCATCCTCTCTCTCCTCCATGTTTCCTCCATCCTCTCTCTCCTCCATCCTCTCTCTCCTCCATGTTTCCTCCATCCTCTCTCTCCTCCATGTTTCCTCCATCCTCTCTCTCCTCCATTCTCTCTCTCCTCCATCCTCTCTCTCCTCCATGTTTCCTCCATCCTCTCTCTCCTCCATGTTTCCTCCATCCTCTCTCTCCTCCATCCTCTCTCTCCTCCATGTTTCCTCCATCCTCTCTCTCCTCCATCCTCTCGCTCCTCCATGTTTCCTCCATCCTCTCGCTCCTCCATGTTTCCTCCATCCTCTCTCTCCTCCATGTTTCCTTCATCCTCTCGCTCCTCCAAATTTCCTCTCTCTCCTCCATGTTTCCCCCCTCCTCTCGCTCTTCCAGTGTTTTTTAACCGGATGTGATGTAGTTCTGCTGCTTTTAAGATCGGAAGAAGATGAATCAGATTTTCAAATCTTTTTTTTTTTTTTCCCGGATGTTCAGAAAGACTTGAATCCGGTTTCAGGTTCCAGTGGAACGTCAGAGCCCGCCCCGTTCCCCCCTCTCTCCCTCCCTGCCTTCCTGCCTGTGTCCCGGCCCTGTAGCCTTCCTCCCGGACCTTCAGATCCTCCTCCCTGTTCGCGGATCTTTTCTGTCCCGGATCTCCATGGATCGGTTCCTCTCCTCCAGGTCAGAACCTCAGGTTTCCTCTAAGACCGGGTCCTGGTTCCAGAAGGAAGTTTAGTTTCCTGTAGGGTCTCTGGTTCTGGTCTCTGGTCTGTTGTTTTGGTCTCTGGTCTCTGGTCTGTTGTTTTGGTCTCTGGTTCTGGTCTCTGGTCTGTTGTTTTGATCTCTGGTTCTGGACTCTGGGTCTTTTTTTTTTTCTCTGTTACCATGGTAACCACAGGAACAGTTGTCGGGTTTCCCAGAGAGCCTGAACGCAGCATAACATTCCATAAAAACTAAAAATGATTATTTTTATCACTTTTTGCTGCTTCATGTTTCAATTTGATTAAAAAAACTTTCTGTAAAGTCTATTTAAATAAAAACACGTTACATTTTATTAAATTATTTTCTGCATCCTGTAAAAAGACGAATGTTGAGCATCATACAAAAAAAACATGAAACAATTTTAAATAACTTCTTTCTATTTTTTCATGAGTTTAACAAACAAAATTGACATAATGCAGAAAATAATTTACCAAAACTGAGAGTTAGGTACTTTATGAAGGTCTGCGGTGGGGTCACAGCAAGAAGGTTGGGGTTCGAGACCCGGAGTAGTGGCGAGGCTTAAAAGACTGGCCTTTCTGTGTTGAGTTTGTATGTTCTCCCTGTGTGTGTGTGGCTTTTCTCCGGTTTCCTCCTACTCTCCATAAACGTGTGTGTGTGCGTGCGTGCGTGCGTTAGTTCGGGGTGTATCCCGCCCCACGCCTGGAATCAGCCAAGATGGACTCTGGTACTCCTTCTGATCCCATTAGGGATGTGCAGTACAGAAGACAAAAGGAATACTTTCGGAATCCCCTGCTGCGTCCAGTAGCTCCAAGACAGCTCTAAAACAGGTGCTACGTGGTGCTGACTTGGGTGGGCTGGAGCTGGAACATCAGCTTGATAGAGCAGCCTCTTGTTGGAACAGAGGTTGAACAGCCGTTGGTGGAACACACGAGAGTTCCTCTGCGCTGGGTGGAATGTGGGTACCGTGGCATCCATGTTTGAAAGTTCCAGTGAGTCATAAAAAGATGTTAAACTCTAACTGAAAGTTCCACATCTCGATAGAAACTCACAAATCAAACATGTGGACCTGCTGCCATCACCCTTAGCGCATTTTTCAAAATGTACTTTTTTTTAAACACATTGTTTCATTTTGGTTTTTTGGAGTCTCTTTTTAACAAAACAACAATCTGTTTGCTGCTGCTCATCGGACGGGAATAAAATTTTTATCACTCAGACACTTTCAACTTTTATAAATTATGGGGTGAGCCGTAGAAAAGTCCTCAAAGTGTCTTCTGGACAGTGTGTTTGATGATCGAGTCGTTTCGACTTCCATCCAGAAATCATTTTCAATCTGATAGAAGGAACTCGAGAACTGGTTATAAATAAACCAACCTGAGTTTGACCAACCTCTACGGAGGAGGAGATAACACCAACAAACCTGTAACCTATTGTTTGTTTTGAAAGGTTATGCAACTTGTTTGAGAACTGTTTGTCAGTTTGGGTTTAGGACAATAGAAGGAAATTAGACAACAATAGAGGTTAAGCAAACACCCACCCTACCAGTGTTTACCACTGTACCGAGGAGACTTTGAAGATTTATCTACGATGTCTCACTATAAAGTTTTATTCTTCTCTCATTACTTAACAGAACCTTCTCTATCCTCTAGAGGTCATGGGTTCCTGCTGAAAACGTTTAAAGAAAAGTTCTGAACGGCTCCCAACATGGCCGCCCACCGGATCCGATCGACCGCCCACGTCAACACTTCTCTCCCCCGCTGCCGTTCTGAAGGGACGCTCATCGATCTCAGCGAAGGAGTGTCAGAAACCAGCCTCACAGATGTCAAAGGTAAGATCTGTACATGAAGGTTAAAGATGATCTCTGATTGGTCAGAGATGCTGGCGTTACCATAGGGACACTCTCTGTCAGCACTCACTATAATAACAATCACTTTAGTATGGTACCGTCACTTTAATACTTTAATACTGCACCGTCACTTTAATACTTTAAAACGGCACCGTCACTTTAATACTTTAATACTGCACCGTCACTTTAATACTTTAAAACGGCACCGTCACTTTAATACTTTAATACTGCACCGAAGATGAAGGAGAGAAAGGGTTAAACCATAATTTCATCGGAAATTGCTCAGAGGAATGAATGTGTATGTGTGTGTGTGTGTGTGTGTGTGTGTGTGTGTGTGTGTGTGTGTGTGTGTGTGTGTGTGTGTGTGTGTGTGTGTGTGTGTGTGTGTGTGTGTGTGTGTGTGTGTGTGTGTGTGTGTGTGTGTGTGGATGGTTGTCTGTGTGTGTGGCCCTGCAATAGACTGGTGACCTATTCGGGGTGTATCCTGTTCTGGGATAGGCTCCGGCACCCTCTGTGACCCTGTTTAGGGATAAGCGGTTTAAAAGAGTAAATGAAACGTAATCTTCGTGGTTATTTTCCATGAAAACTAATATTTTTCTGATGTCGTCTTGTTTTTCAGTGCCTTCGCCAAGTGCCTTACGCCGGGACACCACAGTCTCCTTCGGTGCTGCTAAAGAGGTGGTTGCCATTAAGGACTATTGTCCATCCAGCTTCACCACCTTGAAATTCTCTAAAGGAGACCGTCTTTATGTTCTGGACTCTTCAGGAGGAGAGTGGTGGTATGCCCATAACAACACAGAGATGGGCTACATTCCTGCAGCCTATGTGGAGCCAATCAGCTGCAGAGACTCGTCTTTCAGTGACAGTGGGATGATCGACACTGTGGGAGATTCTAATGAAGAAACAGCCAAAGAAATGGACCTCCTGGGAGAGTGGCCTGGGACGGTTCTAAAACCAACCACCTTCCAAAATGTAAACCCTTTTACATCAAACCATGTCTCTAGGAACCCTTTCTGTACTGGACAAGATGAGAAGCCATTGGACCTTTTTGATATGCTCAACGTGAACGACTCTACCAACAGTCCTGAATATAATACATTTCTTAGTCCCACCAATGGGGCGGGGCTAACAATCCGCAGGGACAATCCATTTTTCAGAAGCAAACGCTCATATAGTTTGTCTGAGCTGTCCATCCTGCAGGCCCAGAACGATGCCCCTCAAACCGGGTTCTTTGGGAGCTTAAAAGCACCAGTGCCAGAGCAGTTCCAGAGCAGGGAGGATTTCCGTGCTGCGTGGCTCAGCCACCGCAAATTAGCCCGCTCGTGCCATGATCTGGATTCCCTGGGCCAAAACCCCGGGTGGGGTCAAACGCAGCCGGTGGAAACCAACATCGCCTGTCGTTTGGACACGTCTGGAGGTGCTGTTCAGCTTCCAGACACAAATATAAGCATCCACATACCCGAGGGACACGTGGCACCCGGTGACACCCAACAGATCTCCATTAAAGCTCTGCTGGACCCCCCGCTGGACCTAAATAATGATCGCTGCACCACCGTCAGCCCTGTGGTGGAGATTAAACTCAGCAACATGGAGGCCAAGACCAACATCACCGTGGAGATGAAGGTATCAGTTGTGGTGAAAATGGAGAGCAGACAAACGGCTCAAGTGTTGTGTGTCAGGAGCGATTGTAAGGAAGGACCTTATAGTCCCATTCCACAAGCATACATGTACGGGGACACCGTTCAGGTGTGTCTGGACAACCTGGAACCGTGTATGTACGTGTGTGTGGTTGCCCGGGCGCAGTCCATCCAACCAAACTCAACCGTTTGGGAGCACGTGGTGAAAAAGATCACATTAGGAGTCTACGGTCCCAAACACATTCACCCATCCTTCAAAACGGTGGTGGCCATGTTTGGTCATGACTGTGCACCAAAGACGTTGTTGGTCAGTGAGGTCGGAAAGCCGGCGCATGCAGCCCCGCCGGTCGCTCTTCAGCTGTGGGGTAAACACCAGTTTGTTCTGTCCAAACCGCAAGACCTTCACGTTGGCGTTTACTCCAATATGGCCAACTACGAGGTGAAGGCGAATGAGCAGGCTCGAGTCGTTCGAGGGTTCCAAGTCAAACTCGGTAAAGTGAGCCGTCTCATGTACGGGATTTCGTCTCGTAACACCGAGGACGTTTCGGATTTTACTTTAAGGATCCAAGTAAAGGACGATCAGGACTGTATACTGGCTCAGTTCTGCGTCCAAACTCCTCCGCCCCCGCCCAAAGCCGGCCCAAAGACTTCAGTCCAAAGGCGTTTCCTGAAGAAGAAGGAAGTGGGGAAGATCGTCTTGTCTCCCCTCGCCGTGGCAACAAAGTACCCAGCGTTTCAGGACCGGAGGATGAACAACTTAAAATTTGGGAAATTAATCAAAACTGTCATCCGACAAACAAAAAACCAGTACCTGCTGGAGTACAAGAAAGGAGACTTTGTTGCCCTGCTAAGCGAAGAACGGATCCGGCTGAAGGGCCAGCTGTGGACCAAAGACTGGTACATCGGATACTACCAGGGGAAAGTCGGGTTGGTTCACGCTAAAAACGTGCTGGTGGTTGGAAAAGTGAAGCCGATCTGCTTCAGTGGACCCGAGCTCACCACGGCCCTGCTGCTGGAGCAGATCCTGAAACCCTGTAAGTTCCTTACCTACATCTACGCCTCGGTCAGAACCATCCTGATGGAGAACATCGGCGACTGGCGGGTGTTCGCCGACAACCTGGGATACGCCGACCTGCCTCTGAGCCACTTCTGCCGTACCGAGCTGGACGGCGAGCCGGAGAAAGTGGCCTCGGTTCTCGAGAAGCTGAAAGAGGACTGCAACAACGCAGACGGCAAAGACAGGAAGTCCTTCCAAAAAGAGCTGCTGGCGGTGAGTTACCCCGACCAGAACCTAGACCTACACGGGTCTAATGGTTCTGGTGTTCTGTCAAGACGAACACTGACGGTTTTTGGGTTAGGATTACTAATTCCTCGTGCTTTACTGTGCTGCATCGCACCGCAGCAGGTCGCCATGACGGCACCAATGGTCGTAGTAACTCAGGGTTAGGTGTCTTCTCCAGGGACACTTAAGTATGAACTCATCAAGAATCAAACCAGCAAGTTTTCGGTCCAAAAACGACCATTCTTCTACTGAGCTATGGCTCCCCTTCAATCTATTGTATTGTATATTACAAAAATACTAGTGCAAGTCCAAGAAGAGAAACACAACAAACTAATTCTACCCAAAACTAGAAAGTCTGAAGTAAGGAGAATTTAATTAAATACAACCGGGGGGACGGGACACAGGTGAGGAACATTAAGGTGGGGTGGTGAGCAGCGCAGGGAAAACATTGTGAGTAATTTAAAAATAAAACAGGAAATATAAACAAAAATACTCTTGTTCACAAATAAAACTCTGACCGTCAAGTTTATTCATAAAGTACATTTGAAACAATTAAAAATCACCAAAGTGCTTTACAATAGAAACACAGGCAACAAGGCAGTTCCATCCTACATAGAAATTAAACTAATTAACAAAATAAAATAAGCTCAGCTATTTGAAAGTTCAGTTCACCGTGTTTTAACAGCCAAGAAACGAGTTTTCAGCAGAGTCTTAAAAATATTCAGAGACTGTTCTAATGCACAGAGGAAGGACTGTTCCAGAGTCCATCAGACAGACTCCAGGCTCAGTCAGCTGATTGTTTTTATATACTTTCTATGAGGTTAAATTGTGCCTGTGTCCCTGGGGAAGACACTTCACCCACGCTGCCTAGTCTGGATGGTGTGTGTGTGACTGGTTGGTGATGGCCAGAGGGGCCATGGAGCAAAAATGGCAGCCTCGTTTCTGTCAGCGGTGAGTTGCCCTGACAGAAGCTCCAGGGAAGCTGTGGCTACAACAGTAGCTTACTATCACCTGGAATGGAGGGAATGAAGGTGTGAAGGACCACAAGAAAAATGTTACTGTACAACTAATCGATTTTTTACAGAACAAACTTTTGGATTTGTTCTAAATAAGAGCTCTTATATAGCAGAATCACTCTGCTATATAAGAGTGCTTCTTATATAGCACTCATAATGTGCTATATAAGAATTTTTATTGTAAGATATGGAAGGTCAAAAAGGGTCAAACATCACTCTAAACATCAGCATTTAAAAGAACGTTTCACACCCGTTTTTGGTATAAAAGCTGCAAAAGACGCCGTTTAAAAGTTGCTTGTAAAAATCAACATTTTATGTAACAAAATGGACCCAAAAAAAATCACATTTTAAATCTTAACATATGACTTTATGAGATTATTGCTGGTGTGAAGCGGGACGGGGTGTGGGGGGGGGAGACGGGGGGGGGACGGGGGGGGCACGGGGTGGGGGACAGGGTGGGGGACGGGGGGAGACGGTGGGGGGACGGGGGGGGACGGGAGGGGACGGGATGGGGGGGGGGGGGTATCCTTCTGGTTGTTTTTTATAAAAAACTAATTTATCCTTCGAGAAAAATAAAATTCCTGAAGTAAAGCGGTCGACCAGATCTGGGCTCGTAGCCTAACCTCTACACCCTAACCTGACCCGGCCCCTTACTGCCTAACCTCTACACCCTAACCTGACCCGGCCCCTTACTGCCTAACCTCTGGAGCCTAACCTGACCCGGCCCCTTACTGCCTAACCTCTACAGCCTAACCTGACCCGGCCCCTTACTGCCTAACCTCTACACCCTAACCTGACCCGGCCCCTTACTGCCTAACCTCTACACCCTAACCTGACCCGGCCCCTTACTGCCTAACCTCTACACCCTAACCTGACCCGGCCCCTTACTGCCTAACCTCTACAGCCTAACCTGACCCGGCCCCTTACTGCCTAACCTCTACAGCCTAACCTGACCCGGCCCCTTACTGCCTAACCTCTGTAGCCTAACCTGACCCGGCCCCTTACTGCCTAACCTCTACAGCCTAACCTGACCCGGCCCCTTACTGCCTAACCTCTACACCCTAACCTGACCCGGCCCCTTACTGCCTAACCTCTACAGCCTAACCTGACCCGGCCCCTTACTGCCTAACCTCTGTAGCCTAACCTGACCCGGCCCCTTACTGCCTAACCTCTACAGCCTAACCTGACCCGGCCCCTTACTGCCTAACCTCTACAGCCTAACCTGACCCGGCCCCTTACTGCCTAACCTCTACACCCTAACCTGACCCGGCCCCTTACTGCCTAACCTCTGGAGCCTAACCTGACCCGGCCCCTTACTGCCTAACCTCTACAGCCTAACCTGACCCGGCCCCTTACTGCCTAACCTCTACACCCTAACCTGACCCGGCCCCTTACTGCCTAACCTCTACACCCTAACCTGACCCGGCCCCTTACTGCCTAACCTCTACAGCCTAACCTGACCCGGCCCCTTACTGCCTAAACTCTACAGTCTAACCTGACCCGGCCCCTTACTGCCTAACCTCTGGAGCCTAACCTGACCCGGCCCCTTACTGCCTTACCTCTACAGCCTAACCTGACCCGGCCCCTTACTGCCTAACCTCTACAGCCTAACCTGACCCGGCCCCTTACTGCCTTACCTCTACAGCCTAACCTGACCCGGCCCCTTACTGCCTAAACTCTACAGTCTAACCTGACCCGGCCCCTTACTGCCTAACCTCTACACCCTAACCTGACCCGGCCCCTTACTGCCTAACCTCTACAGCCTAACCTGACCCGGCCCCTTACTGCCTAACCTCTACACCCTAACCTGACCCGGCCCCTTACTGCCTAACCTCTACACCCTAACCTGACCCGGCCCCTTACTGCCTAACCTCTACAGCCTAACCTGACCCGGCCCCTTACTGCCTAACCTCTACAGTCCAACCTGACCCGGCCCCTTACTGCCTAACCTCTACAGCCTAACCTGACCCGGCCCCTTACTGCCTAACCTCTACAGCCTAACCTGACCCGGCCCCTTACTGCCTAACCTCTACACCCTAACCTGACCCAGCCCCTTACTGCCTAACCTCTTCAGCCTAACCTGACCCGGCCCCTTACTGCCTAACCTCTACAGCCTAACCTGACCCAGCCCCTTACTGCCTAACCTCTACACCCTAACCTGACCCGGCCCCTTACTGCCTAACCTCTACAGCCTAACCTGACCCAGCCCCTTACTGCCTAACCTTTACAGTCTAACCTGACCCGGCCCCTTACTGCCTAATCTCTACCGCCTAACCTGACCCGGCCCCTTACTGCCTAACCTCTACAGTCTAACCTGACCCGGCCCCTTACTGCCTTACCTCTACAGCCTAACCTGACCCAGCCCCTTACTGCCTAACCTCTACACCCTAACCTGACCCGGCCCCTTACTGCCTAACCTCTACAGCCTAACCTGACCCGGCCCCTTACTGCCTAACCTCTACACCCTAACCTGACCCGGCCCCTTACTGCCTAACCTCTACACCCTAACCTGACCCGGCCCCTTACTGCCTAAACTCTACACCCTAACCTGACCCGGCCCCTTACTGCCTAACCTCTACAGCCTAACCTGACCCAGCCCCTTACTGCCTAACCTCTACACCCTAACCTGACCCGGCCCCTTACTGCCTAACCTCTACAGCCTAACCTGACCCGGCCCCTTACTGCCTAAACTCTACACCCTAACCTGACCCGGCCCCTTACTGCCTAACCTCTACAGCCTAACCTGACCCAGCCCCTTACTGCCTTACCTCTACACCCTAACCTGACCCGGCCCCTTACTGCCTAACCTCTACACCCTAACCTGACCCGGCCCCTTACTGCCTAACCTCTACAGCCTAACCTGACCCAGCCCCTTACTGCCTAACCTCTACAGCCTAACCTGACCCAGCCCCTTACTGCCTAACCTCTGGAGCCTAACCTGACCCGGCCCCTTACTGCCTAACCTCTACAGTCCAA
Source organism: Neostethus bicornis (assembly GCA_902685375.1). NCBI lineage: Eukaryota > Metazoa > Chordata > Actinopteri > Atheriniformes > Phallostethidae > Neostethus > Neostethus bicornis. The sequence goes on from CACRXE010000029.1 coordinate 264,091, forward strand.
CCTGACCCGGCCCCTTACTGCCTAACCTCTACAGCCTAACCTGACCCGGCCCCTTACTGCCTAACCTCTACAGCCTAACCTGACCCGGCCCCTTACTGCCTAACCTCTACAGCCTAACCTGACCCGGCCCCTTACTGCCTAACCTCTGGAGCCTAACCTGACCCGGCCCCTTACTGCCTAAACTCTACAGTCTAACCTGACCCGGCCCCTTACTGCCTAACCTCTACAGTCCAACCTGACCCGGCCCCTTACTGCCTAAACTCTACAGTCTAACCTGACCCGGCCCCTTACTGCCTAACCTCTACAGCCTAACCTGACCCGGCCCCTTACTGCCTAACCTCTACAGCCTAACCTGACCCGGCCCCTTACTGCCTAACCTCTACAGCCTAACCTGACCCGGCCCCTTACTGCCTAACCTCTACAGCCTAACCTGACCCGGCCCCTTACTGCCTAACCTCTGGAGCCTAACCTGACCCGGCCCCTTACTGCCTAACCTCTGGAGCCTAACCTGACCCGGCCCCTTACTGCCTAACCTCTACAGCCTAACCTGACCCGGCCCCTTACTGCCTAACCTCTACAGTCCAACCTGACCCGGCCCCTTACTGCCTAACCTCTACAGCCTAACCTGACCCGGCCCCTTACTGCCTAACCTCTGGAGCCTAACCTGACCCAGCCCCTTACTGCCTAACCTCTACAGTCCAACCTGACCCGGCCCCTTACTGCCTAACCTCTACAGCCTAACCTGACCCGGCCCCTTACTGCCTAACCTCTACACCCTAACCTGACCCGGCCCCTTAAAATCTAATCTGTAATCCCGGTCCTGCCCGTCCTGGAAGAGAATCCCTTCCTGAGAAGGAGGATCTAAGAGGTTCTGATCCTGGTCCCTGTCCTGATCCTGATCCTGGTCCCTGTCCTGGCTGTGTTCCTGATCCTGGTCCTTGTCCTGGCTGTGTTCCTGGTCCCTGTCCTGGCTGTGTTCCTGATCCTGGTCCCTGTCCTGGTCCCTGTCCTGGTCCTGATCCTGATCCTGGTTTCAGAGATCTTATTGTTTCTCAGTCACCTCCTTTATTTTGGTAGGAACTTCCTGTCTGCATATCTGGAAAGGAAACAGAATCTCTGCATTCCAGCTGCCTCACCCCCCCCGCCCTCCCCCCTCCCAAATCCTCCCAAACCCCTCCCCGCTGCAGCGTGATGTCATGCAAATGGCATCCACATCCCTCCCTCCGGTCCCCCGCCCTCTCCCCTTAACGCAAACACACACACACACACACACACACACACACTGAATTTCATTTTGAATTTTTTTTTTGTCAGAACTTCTAAAAACATTTAAACTTTTTTTTTTGTGAATGTTTTTGTCCCCGTCCTCCCCATCACCCCCCTCACTCCCCCCTCCCTCACTCCTCCCTCACTCCCCCCTCCCTCACTCCCCCCTCACCCCCTCACTCTCCCCTCACTCCCCCCTCACTCCTTCCTCACTCCTCCTCACTCTACTCTTTACCCGCACCCACCCGTTCCTTCCTGCTCCCCCCGTTCTCCTCCAACTCCTCATTCTATGCTGGTACCCTGCTTTCCCCTTCTGGCACTCCTTACCCGTACTGTACTCCCCCTCTCCCCCACGTTGCCTGTCCCTGTACCCCTCTGCTCCCCGGCTCCTGCCCCCCCCATCCCTCCTTTAGGCCCTCCTGCAGATGGACTGCCAGGGCCTGGTGGCCCGGCTGGTGATGGACTTTGTCCTGCTGACCACGGCGGTGGAGGTGGCCGGGCGGTGGCGGGAGCTGGCTGAGAGGCTGGCCAAGGTTTCCCGCCAGCAGATGGATGCCTACGAGACCCCCCATCGAGACAGGAGCGGGGTGGTGGACAGTGAGGTGCGTAACCAGCAGGCGGGGTACACACAGCACAGTGTGATGTAGGACTACACACATGATCAGAATGATCAATCAGTCCGATGTGGTGGAGAACGCAGACCCGGTGGAGAACCACCCTCCAGGTGGACTTTTAGAAATCTGAGGTTCTAGATTCTAGAACCTCAGATTTCTAAAAGTCTTCTAGAATCTAGAAGAATAGTAGAAAAAGTTTCAAAAAAGTCTTCTGGACAGTTTAATTCTTCAACGAGACGTTTCGACTTCCATCCGGAAATCATTTTCAATCTGAATGAAATGGACTGGAACCTGGATCCATTTATACTAACCTGAGTAACAGGTAAAAAAAGTGTAAGAAGGGCTCGACCAATGAGAATGTTCCTTAAGATGGCCGTGAATGGCTCCTATTGTAGCCACAGACCAGTAAACAAACCTATTATAAAAATGCTAAAAGCCTAGTGAAAAGAGAAACCTGCTAACGAGAGGCGTGAAACTGAGTCACGAGGTGTCATCTTTAGTCCATGGCTTCAAAAGGCTGCTATAGATACCGGGCAAAACGTATCTATCTTTTGAAGCCATGGACTAAAGATGACACCTTGTGACTCAGTTTCACGCCTCTCGTTAGCAGGTTTCTCTTTTCACTAGGCTTTTAGCATTTTTATAATAGGTTTGTTTACTGGTCTGTGGCTACAATAGGAGCCATTCACGGCCATCTTAAGGAACATTCTCATTGGTCGAGCCCTTCTTACACTTTTTTTACCTGTTACTCAGGTTAGTATAAATGGATCCAGGTTCCAGTCCATTTCATTCAGATTGAAAATGATTTCCGGATGGAAGTCGAAACGTCTCGTTGAAGAATTAAACTGTCCAGAAGACTTTTTTGAAACTTTTTCTACTATGGATCACTCCTGGATGAATGAGGGACTACACGGATTTGTTGCTAATCTAGAAGAATATTTATTAGGGGTGGGTTTAGGAGGGGGCTATGTGTGTGGGGGGTGGGGGGCGCACATTCTCCCCTTTTGGTCCACAAAAAAAAAAAAAAAAGAAGACAGAAAATAAAAAAAATAATTCCTCTATTCATCCCTCACCGTGCTGCACTCCTTACACCGCAGCAGGCTGCCCTTCGACGGCGCCAATGGTGGGAGAAGCGGGGGTTAGATGTCTTCTCCAAGGACCCTAGACATGCTCTCTGTGGGACGCAAACCCGCGAACTTCCGGTCCACGCGCGAACGCTCTAACCACTGAGCTGTTGTCTTCACCCAAAAGGGGACGAGTCCGACTTTCCCCTTGCAGGGCCAGCGAATAGGTTACCAAAATGCAGAAAAATGATGCTTATTTTTTTAAACATTCTGGGTACTGGCTTTGTCAATAACCTCAGCCCCCCCTCCCTTCGGATCCTGGATCCGCCCCTGTTTATGGGACTAAACTATTTACATCCAAGAAGAATTTAATCTAAATTCATTTGTAATTACTTTAATCTCAATCTAACAGCAGTAATATTTCTGGATTATTAGTCTTTTCAAAATGATCATTTATTAAAAATTCCTAATTATCATTAAGTAAAAATATTCCACCAACAGGTTGAAGCGAGGGAATGATCCAGCCAGGAAGTGGGGGACACCAGGGTTTAAATAATCCAGGGGGAAACAAGACACACCTGGGGATTGGGACCAGGTGTGTAAAATCAGGGGAGGGGGTTTGAAGGGAGGGGGAGGTGTTCCAAATGACAATTACAGTACATTCAGGCCCTTTGAGCCTCCTTAATGGTGAGGAAAAACTCCAAAAAACCCAGCAGTGAAAAGAAAGAAGAGAGCTGATGGTCACTGGAAGGTTGTTGTTGATAAACGACCCTCACAGTCTGTAAGGAGGGGGTTACTGGTGTGAAGCTCCAGTTTGTGTCGTTGAGTTATTCCTCCCGGTCTTTCAGAGGGCGGTGGTTATTGAGGCGCGGCACCACAAATGGAACTGGACGTCTCGATCCAAAAACGCAAATGTTTTAAATACCAATCTGTTTTTATGATCTCCATTAAATCAGTCTCCTGATTTTTTTTTACTGTTTTTATGATCTCCATGAAATCAGTCTCCTGATTTTTTTTTTTTTACTGTTTTTATGACCTGCATTAAATCAGTCTCCTGATTTTTTTTTTTTTACTGTTTTTATGATCTCCATTAAATCAGTCTCCTCTCCTGATTCTTCTTCTTTGAGGTAAAGCAGTGTTTTGTTTTAAACAAACAGAAAATCCAACTGGATTCACGACGTATTTCACTCATAATGTCGAGAAGATTGCCGGCTAAGTGAGCGAGAGTTCACATCTTCCTCACCGTGACCCACATGAAGGAGAGATCCGTCCCCCGGGACGAGCAGACCGTTAATTAAATATTAGATTATTCTACAGTATTTAAATTAGAATAATTAATCCCACTTTCAATCAGTAAAACACCAGCTACTCTTGATTCAGATTAAAATCTTCAGAATCTAAATCTGGACCCCCGCTGCTAGCGTTGCTATGGCGATGACTAAACGTTGGACAAACATCAGTGAAGCGGTCGTAAGCTTTACGAGCAGACATGGCGTTAAATCAGGCTTTGAAGCAGCGATCGATGGCGGCGATGAACTTTGGTCTGGCGTTGAGGTGTTTATAAATACAGGAGAAATAAACCAGGAACTCATTTAAATATTTTCTCTCTCTGCCCCCCTCCCCATCCCACCTGGACCCTCTCTCCTCCTGCAGGCCATGTGGAAACCAGCCTACGACTTCCTGGTCACCTGGGCCGCTCAGATCGGTGACAGCTACCGAGACGTGATCCAGGATCTGCACGTTGGCCTGGACAAGATGAAGAACCCCATCACCAAACGCTGGAAACACCTGACCGGGACGCTCATCCTGGTCAACTGCCTGGACGCCCTGCGGAGCTGTGCTTTCTGTCCCACCCCAATCTGAACTGCTGCTGGTACACGCTTACCCTCCCCCTCCTCTCTTCTGGTACACGCTTACCCTCCCCCTCCTCTCTTCTGGTACACGCTTACCCTCCCCCTCCTCTCTTCTGGTACACGCTTACCCTCCCCCTCCTCTCTTCTGGTACACGCTTACCCTCCCCCTCCTCTCTTCAGGTACACGCTTACCCTCCCCCTCCTCTCTTCTGGTACACGCTTACCCTCCCCCTCCTCTCTGCTGGTACACACTTACCCTCCCCCTCCTCTCTGCTGGTACACACTTACCCTCCCCCTCCTCTCTTCTGGTACACGCTTACCCTCCCCTCCTCTCTGCTGGTACACGCTTACCCTCCCCCTCCTCTCTTCTGGTACACGCTTACCCTCCCCCTCCTCTCTTCTGGTACACACTTACCCTCCCCCTCCTCTCTTCTGGTAGCCCCCTCCATCTTCTGCATCCAGACTGTGATGCCTTCAGGATCCCAGCAGACCGCCGTTACCGTGGATACGCCTTTTCTTTCATTTTACCTGAAACTCTTCTATCACACCTGCTCCTGGAATTTTACAAATCTGAGCCCAAAATCAACGGCTTAAAATCATAAAACCTCTTAGTTTACAATTAATTAGAGTTTTAATTCTCATTGATGTACCCTAACTTTTACAGCAGATTGTAGGTACATAGTTTTAGCAGCAATGGCGCCACCTACTGAACGTTAGACTGCGGCACTATGATTCTATCAGATTCGCTCTGATTCGGGGCATTGCTGAACCCATCACACCTGATACTTTCCTCCATTATTCCATCCTGCCTGTAGACGCTTCTCCATCCATCCTAAAAATCCTCCATCTTTACTCTTCTCATTCACCCCCTTGTGAATGAACGTGACAGAGAGACACGTTCTCTGTCTCTCTGCTGCTCAGAGTTTCCAGGTGGGAGATGTACGGTTATCGTTTATCGATTAATTCATGCCAAGTGTCCCTGAAGAAGACCCCCGACCCCAGTTACTCCCACCATTGATGCCGCCATGGCGACCATCGTTTCCTCCACCTCCCCATCGTTTCCTCCACCTCTCCATCGTTTCCTCCACCTCTCTATCGTTTCCTCCACCTCCCCATCGTTTCCTCCACCTCCCCATTGTTTCCTCCACCTCTCTATCGTTTCCTCCACCTCCCCATCGTTTCCTCCACCTCTCTATCGTTTCATCCACCTCTCCATCGTTTCCTCCACCTCTCCATTGTTTCATCCACCTCTCCATCGTTTCCTCCACCTCTCCATCGTTTCATCCACCTCTCTATCGTTTCCTCCACCTCCCCATTGTTTCCTCCACCTCCCCATTGTTTCCTCCACCTCTCCATCGTTTCATCCACCTCTCCATCGTTTCCTCCACCTCTCTATCGTTTCCTCCACCTCCCCATCGTTTCCTCCACCTCCCCATTGTTTCCTCCACCTCTCCATCGTTTCATCCACCTCTCCATCGTTTCCTCCACCTCTCTATCGTTTCATCCACCTCTCCATCGTTTCCTCCACCTCTCTATCGTTTCCTCCACCTCCCCATCGTTTCCTCCACCTCCCCATCGTTTCCTCCACCTCTCCATCGTTTCCTCCACCTCTCCATCGTTTCATCCACCTCTCCATCGTTTCCTCCACCTCTCCATCGTTTCATCCACCTCTCCATCGTTTCCTCCACCTCTCCATCGTTTCCTCCACCTCTCTATCGTTTCATCCACCTCCCCATCGTTTCCTCCACCTCTCCATCGTTTCATCCACCTCTCCATCGTTTCCTCCACCTCTCCATCGTTTCCTCCACCTCTCCATCGTTTCCTCCACCTCTCCATCGTTTCCTCCACCTCTCCATCGTTTCATCCACCTCCCCATCGTTTCCTCCACCTCTCCATCGTTTCATCCACCTCTCCATCGTTTCCTCCACCTCCCCATCATTTCCTCCACCTCTCCATCGTTTCCTCCACCTCTCCATCGTTTCCTCCACCTCTCCATCGTTTCCTCCACCTCTCCATCGTTTCATCCACCTCTCCATCGTTTCCTCCACCTCTCCATCGTTTCCTCCACCTCTCCATCGTTTCATCCACCTCTCCATCGTTTCCTCCACCTCTCCATCGTTTCATCCACCTCTCCATCGTTTCCTCCACCTCTCCATCGTTTCATCCACCTCTCCATCGTTTCCTCCAACTCTCCATCGTTTCATCCACCTCTCCATCGTTTCATCCACCTCCCCATCGTTTCATCCACCTCCCCATCGTTTCCTCCACCTCTCCATCGTTTCCTCCACCTCTCCATCGTTTCATCCACCTCTCCATCGTTTCATCCACCTCCCCATCGTTTCATCCACCTCCCCATCGTTTCCTCCACCTCTCCATCGTTTCATCCACCTCTCCATCGTTTCCTCCACATGTTCCCTCGTTACGGACCAGTCGTTCCCACCTCCTCTCACTCCTCCTCTGTCACACCTCATTCATGACCTCCCTCACTCTAACCTTCCTCTATCACTTCAGACTTCTTTATAAAAACCACACTTCCTCTCTGGCGTGCGTCCCTGACAGAACCTTCTTCTTTTTAAAGGCATGAAGCACCAAAAATGTTCTCCTACTGATTATTAAAAATGTATACTCTCCTCAGCGACCCTGTACACCTCAGGAAAGGGATCAAAACCCCGTTCCTGATGATCTCCCTCAGCCCGACACCCCTCAATTCCCCTATCATGACCTCCCTCTCTCCACCTCTCCACCTCCCCACAGTAATCACAGCTCCCAGTCAAATGTGTCCCCAGAACCCTAAGATTATCATTAAACAAGGTATGCCCGATCTTCAACCTGCTCAAAACCACCCGTCACGCCACCTGGTGAGAACCCTCACCTCTCCCACACTCACTCCCTCCGTCCCCTACACGTCATAGAGCTTCCTTCCCTCAACCTCCCACTCTAACTGCCACTGCTTCAGTATTCCCATCCAGACCACCGCCTCCACCTCACCCCGGGACAGTGCCATGACCCTCTCCACCACTCTCCTTTCTGCTGGGGAGTAGTGGATGTGGTGCTTCTCGCCACCACACCCACCCATTCATTCCCCCCAAACCCGGAACGACCCAGAACCCACATAAACACAAACCCCCACCCCATCACCCCGACATCACTCTGACTTTCTTCTTTTCCTTTTAAAGGCACCAAAAACCATGCATTACTGCCTCCTACTGGTTATTAAAAAAAATAATCCTCCACAGCGACCCTGGAAACCTCAGGGAAACGATCAAAGCACCGAAACCCGTCCTCTGACGACCAAACAGAAACACCTCAAATTAAATAGATACTAAATGAAATGATATGTTGATGATATATTGATCTGCATATAAATAAATAAAAACATAGATTTAAGAAAGAGAACAGACATCGTTGATGAGGACAGACCAGGGGTGTCTGTACCGCGGGTCCCTCTGACCTTCCCTGTACCCCTCTGTCCTACCCGCAGCCCGCCTTATCACTGTGTGGATTCTGAAACACGTTAAACCAGAAACAAATATAAACATCTTTACAGTTTATTACATCAAACTGGAATCACCGTACTGGTGGATCTGGTTTGAGTCCTCGTTCCGGTGGTTCGGGGGTTTCCCCTGCCGTCCAACAGGTCATCATGGTTACAGCTTAACCCTGATGGACGTGTTGTCCTGGAGAAATCCTTGTTTTTGTACCAAAGCTGCTGTTACCATGGTGATGCTGTTAAACATAGGATGAGCTTTTTTCAGATCTTTCATATTTACAGAAAAATGAATAAAATCTAAATATTTCTAAACAAAAAAGACGTATGTGTTTAATTATTCATTCTGACTTTATCTCATATCTTATCATGTCTTTTTTTTATTTTCATATTAAAAACAAAACAAAAACAGACATATATTTACAAGTCTCAAGAGTTTGGTTTTTTTCTCCAAAAACTTCATTATTTACTTTCAAAAAGCTTTTAATTCTCCAACTTTGTGATGAAAGTGTTTCCATGGTGACACATGATGCCACTTCCTAAGTCCAGACTTTTATAGGAGGAGTTTCCACAAGTTCTCCTGACCCGCAGGACCCCAAAGTCAGAGTGGCTTGTTTGTAATCAACAAAGAATGGTTTCAATGTGAAACCTTTGCTAGTTTTGAAGTCGAGACAGACCCCATCAATTTAAAGATTGTGGTCTGATCTCTGGTTAAAAACGTGCTCCTAAAATCCTAAAAGGCATTTTTTTATTAATATGTTCTTCAGCATTTTCTTAAATTATTTTGGCCTGACTCGATCCAGGCTGAAAAATCTTAAAGGTCACAATAAATGTAACAGATTTTCTAAACCAGGGGTACAACAGAGCGTAGATTAAAGGGTTAATGGTGGAGTTTAGATAGAAGACAAAATACACCAGGCCTGCAGAATGACCATCAAGGAGCTCAGCCTCTACCAGAGAAACAGTAATATGGAATGAAACAGATTAAAAATACAACGATTAAAACACCAAGATTTCTGGCTGCTTTTAATTCTGATTTTTTGCTTTTAGCCACTGAGATTTGTAGATTAAAAACTGTAACCTGAGAGCGCACGGCTCGGGCCTGAGACACAGCCACTACAAAGACCCTCATGTACAGAACTACGATGACAGAAACTGGACCAATAAATGTTAAAATTAAATCGACGGTTCCTGCAGCAACATCAACAACGGTCAGACATTTTCCATAGCAGGAGTTGTACCTGCCCTGTCCTGACATGAATAAGATGTTATAGAGAACAGAGCACAGCCAACACAGACACACACAGGTCTTAACTCTCTTCTCAGTGACTGTGGCTGGGTAACTCAGAGGCTGGCAAACGGCCACGTAGCGGTCTATTGAGATGAGCACCATGCCTCCCACTGATGCCGACGTGGATACGAAAGCTACATATCTATAAAGAATGCAAAAAAAGTCCCCCAGATACCAGCAACCTGTAGTTTGGATCATTTCTCCCGGCATCAGCAGGATACCAACGAGAAAGTCTGAGACGGCCAGAGAGAGAAGGAGGATGTTTGTGGGTGTCTTCAGCTGCCTGCAAGGAGACAGAAAAACATCTTCAAGATAGAAAAAAAGTTTTATCACAAAACCTTTTCCACTGTAGAAATAGTGAAGAGCTAAAAGTGTGACTCTTTAAAACAGTGACTATCATAACTAATTAATATCATATCTTCATATTTAAATAAAGTCTTTCTCTGCCTGTAGTGGGAGACTGAAGTGATGACCAGCAGGTTCAGACACACGGTGACCACAGATAAGAAACACAGGATGAGACGAAGCAGTACAGTTTCAGAAAAGGAATATTCAGGTTTCTTGCAGGAAATGTTGTAGAGTTGTGGAAAACAGAGTTCTGCTGTGTGGTGTGTTTCCATCTGTAAAGATCTGCAGAGAGCAGCAGCAGCAGCAGCTCTGACTGAAACAAACTGAGTTATATTCCTTCTGCTTCTTTCTCTCCTCCTTTCCTTCATCCTCACAACAACACTGATGGCCCTCCTTCATTCCTTCCTTTCATCCTTCGTTCTGTCCTCCTTTCTTCCCTTTTTTCACTTTGGTCGTCCATTCTTACCTTCCCCCTTTTTTTCCATCCTATTTTCCTTGCTTCCTTCCTTCCGTCTTTCTTTCTTTCCTTCCCTCCTTTTTATTTTCTTTCTTTGTGTCTTTGTTTCTTTTTCCCTTCATGGTTTCCTCCCTTTCTTGCTTTATTCCGTCCTTCCTCTCCTCCTTCGACCACCATCTCTGACCAGTGACCCTAAAACAGACAGTTTTTCATAGGTTTTATGAACCTGACAGACTGTAAACCCAGGGCCGGGACGTCAGAGCCAGTAAGACCTTCTCTGCTGGCCTAATTTAACCAGACATCATTATCATAAATATAATAAAAGTCAATTTTATTTTAAATGTATTTTTCCTAAATATATATATAATTATTCTCCATATTCTGTTTTCTTCATGTCGTATTATATCCATTTGGTTATACTGCTTCCAGTGTTGTAATGTTAGGTTAAAGTTTTTATCCAATCAGAATTCAGCTCGCTGGTGTTGCTAGGCTGTATGAAATCTGCTGTAGGCCTTCAGAATTAGCAGTGCAGGCGCTGCGTACTGCTAGTGAACAGACACGTGTAGTTTCTGACAGCCAATCAGATCATGAGTTGGTGACGTTTACGCCTTCACAAAGGCCCACGTTGAACGTGACATGTACGCGTCTTGTGATTGGATACTCGATTGACGTAAGCGGAAGCAGGACCCAGGACCTTAAACAGAAAAATCTGAAATATCTACTCATTTAGTTAAGTTAGTTTTGGTGTCCCTCAAGGTTCAGTTCTTGGATCTATTCTGTTCATGCTCTACATCAGGGGTGTCAAACTCCGGTCCTCGAAGGCCGGTGTCCTGAAGGTTTTCCATCTGTTCCTGGTTCAATACAGTTGATGCACATAAAATGGATGCACATAAAGTGGAACCAACAGCCAATGAGATTTGGCACAATGACTCACTAACCTGGATCAGGTGTAATGGTGGAAGAATGCATGGAAAACCTTCAGGAGACCGGCCCTTGAGGACCAGAGTTTGACATATGTGCTCTACATGCTGCCTCTGGGAAACATAATCAGAAAACACTATTAATTTTCACTGTTACGCAGATGATACTCAACTGTACTTATCAGTCAAACCTGACCAGAGTGACCATATAGAAAAACTTAATACCTGTATCAGGGACATAAAGACTTGGATGACAATCAATTATCTCCTTTTAAACTCAGATAAGACTGAAGTTATTATAGTAGGTCCTAAAAATCTGAGAGATGTTTTTACTGACCAAGCAGTCTTCTTTGACGAAGTAACTGTGGCCTCTGGCCTCACCGTTAGAAACCTAGGAGTTTTATTTGATCCAGATTTATTATTTAAAGCTCACATAGCACAGACTTGTAAAACTGCATTCTTTCACCTTCGCAACATTTCTAGAATCGGAAACATCTTATGTAAAAGTGATGCTGAAAAACTCATCCATGCATTTGTTACATCGAGATTGGATTATTGTAACGCTTTGCTCGTAGCATGCCCTAAGTCTTCCCTAAAAAGTCTTCAGCTGGTTCAAAATGCAGCAGCAAGACTATTAGCAGGAACTCATAGAAGAGATCATATTACTCCTGTGCTAGCGTCTCTCCATTGGCTTCCTATTGAGTTTAGGATCAAGTTTAAAATCATCTTACTAACCTACAAGGCCCTAAACGGCATGGCTCCATCGTACATTAGTGAACTTATAGTACCTTATCAACCAAGCAGAACACTCCGCTCACAAAATGCAGGGCTGTTGGTGGTTCCTAGGATTTCTAAAAGTACAGTTGGAGGTAGAGCCTTTAGCTACCAAGCTCCAGTTTTATGGAATAAGCTCCCAGCTCAAGTGAGAGAGGCAGACAGTGTTCCTACATTTAAAGGGAGGCTTAAAGCATTCCTGTTTGAACAAGCTTATCAACAGGCCAGATAGAAACAGATTCATTTAGCTGATAAAATTACTAGTTAGCCTTCCTTCCTTGACTCTAAGAATCCTAAACAGCTCTCCACCCCCTACCCTAATCAGAGTCTGTATCCCTCTCGTCCCTTCCCCCTACCCTAATCAGGGTCTCTACCTCTCTTACCCCGTACGCTGCCCAGGGTCTGTATTCCCGTACTTCCTCACCCTTACCCCAACCAGGTTCTGTATCCCTCTCCCCCATCTAACCCCCCCTACCCTAACCAGGGTCTGTATCCCTCCCCCTCTTTGAGCTAATTCACTCAAACCGATTAGAATAAATCATTTTAAAATAAAACCAATAAATAAACACAGTCTTGTGAAAGTATTTGGCCTCCTTAAACTCTTCAAACATTTGTTACATTTCAGGCTTCATGGATATAAAGATATATAAACATATAAAAGTATCATATTTTATAAAGAATCAACAAGTGAGGAAAAACATCATGAAGTGGAATAAAATCCCCCTGGTACAATGACTGTTAATGACCTTCTGGATAATTCTACTGCTTAACAACAGAAATGTTTTGTACGGCTGGAACTAAGTAATGGGGATGAGTGACAGGCTGTGGGCCAATGTTTTTTTTTTCTTGATACAAAAATGAATATCTGAGGTTTTTAATCTCCACAATTTATTAAAGTCATGTTTTCAGAGCATCTTTTTATAAACATGAATCAACAAGTAGAGACATTTTTAAGCAATATTACAATAAAAATTCATCCTGCAGTAAAACGTTTCTGTACTCATTATTTTATTATTTATTTGATCAGAGACATTGAAAAATATAAATATTAACCCAACAAAGAAGCGGAGTGAAGCTCTGTGCAGGTTGTTTCCACCTGTAATTGGGGGAGACGGTGGCTCTGTGGTTAAAGCGTTCGGCCAAGGAGCGGAAGTTCGCGGGTTTGCTTACCACTGGATGCACGTCTAGGGTTCTTGGAGTGGACACCTTACCCCCCGTTTCTCCCACCATTGGCGCCATCGTGGGCAGGCTGCTGTGGTGTAGGAGTGCAGCACTCAGCACGCAGCGATGAATAGAGTAATGTATATATAATGTATATATGTGTACATATATACATATATATGTATGTATATGCATACATATATATATATATGGTCTCTGTTACAGCCGGTTAATGTTAACAAGTTAGAAACAAAAATAAAAAGAAAACTAGTTCTGTTTCAATATATCATAAAAAAATAAAACAATAGCAATCATTATTTACAAAAATTCAACCACACCTCCATCAGTGTGAACAGGTTTGTTTGTTTGAACTCCTTAAATTCTGTCCAGGTGAGAATTTTGTTTGGGAGTGTGTTCCAGATACTCTGTTCTAAATTTTGGAATCAGACCCACTGTTTGGACTGTGGGGTGCGTCTGATTGGAGGAGCAGCCATGACATGGATTACTTTAAAAACTATCACATCAAATTATTAAAATATAACATTTTCTACTTTGTAAGTTTAGTAAAATGGTGATAAAAAAAAACATGTTTTAGAACACATTTATACAATAAAAAAAAACCTAAAACTTGCAGCTGTCAGGGTTTTATGGATGTGAAAGGATGAGGACCCAAATGCAGGACATCAAACAAGATTTATTAACACAAGTCAGGTAAGTCTGTAAATCAAAGGGTTAACTCAAGATTTCAAAAGTTCAAACAATTACAAAGTTCAAACATGGTCTGGCAACGAGGTTGACCTGGCCGGAAGGGATGGTATGATCCGACAGGGGAGTCCGGGGTGATTGCCGTTAAATAGATGTCAGGATGCAAAGATGTGTGGAATCAGGAAATATCCTAAGGTGACCCTAATCAGGTTGATTAGGAACATCCAGGGCTCCCCCTGGTGGCAGGTGAGGGATCCTGACAGCAATCAGTTCCAAATGGCCCGGCTTGACTGTGGCTTAATGTTTGATAAAAACAATCATTCAAACACTGTTCTTAAAATAACCAGTGAAGTCATCTGTCAAACTTATTTCTAATATCTTTCACACATTTATGTTGAAACATGATTCTAATTAGTTAATCTTTGATTGTTCATTCAAATTTTCTTAGTTTAATTTTCCATCTTTGAATCACCTTTATATCTGTTTTTATTTCTGAAGCAGTTTGTCATTAAAAACATTAGAATTTATGTCAGATTAAATAAATCTTCATCATGTCCGTTTCTAAACAACAATAAATAATGTTTAACAGTTTCTTAAATTATTTTGGCCTGACACGATCCAGACTGAAAAATCTTAAAGGTCACAATAAATGTAACAGATTTTCTAAACCAGGGGTACAACAGAGCGTAGATTAAAGGGTTAATGGTGGAGTTTAGATAGAAGACAAAATACACCAGACCTGCAGAATGACCATCGAGGAGCTCAGCCTCTACCAGAGAAACACAGTAATATGGAATGAAACAGATTAAAAATACAACGATTAAAACACCAAGATTTCTGGCTGCTTTTAACTCTGATTTTTTGCTTTTAGCCACTGAGATTTGTAGATTAAAAACTGTAACCTGAGAGCGCACGGCTCGGGCCTGAGACACAGCCACTACAAAGACCCTCATGTACAGAACCACGATGACAGAAACTGGACCAATAAATGTTAAAATTAAATCGACGGTTCCTGCAGCAACATCAACAACGGTCAGACATTTTCCATAGCAGGAGTTGTACCTGCCCTGTCCTGACATTTCATCCTTAATGAATAAGATGTTATAGAGAACAGAGCACAGCCAACACAGACACACACAGGTCTTAACTCTCTTCTCAGTGACTGTGGCTGGGTAACTCAGAGGCTGGCAAACGGCCACGTAGCGGTCTATTGAGATGAGCACCATGCCTCCCACCGACGCTGAGGTGACTATGTAAGTTACATATTTATACAGAAGACAGAAAGAGTCTCCCAGATACCAGCAACCTGTAGTTTGGATAATCTTCCCAGGCATCGTCAGCAGTCCGATGAGAAAGTCTGAGACGGCCAGAGAGAGAAGGAGGATGTTTGTGGGTGTCTGCAGCTGCCTGCAAGGAGACAGAAAAACATCTTCAAGATAGAAAAAAAGTTTTATCACAAAACCTTTTCCACTGTAGAAATAGTGAAGAGCTAAAAGTGTGACTCTTTAAAACAGTGACTATCATAATTAATTAATATCATATCTTCATATTTAAATAAAGTCTTTCTCTGCCTGTAGTGGGAGACTGAAGTGATGACCAGCAGGTTCAGACACACGGTGACCACAGATAAGAAACACAGGATGAGACGAAGCAGTACAGTTTCAGAAAAGGAATATTCAGGTTTCTTGCAGGAAATGTTGTAGAGTTGTGGAAAACAGAGTTCTGCTGTGTGGTGTGTTTCCATCTGTAAAGATCTGCAGAGAGCAGCAGCAGCAGCAGCTCTGACTGAAACAAACTGAGTTATATTCCTTCTGCTTCTTTCTCTCCTCCTTTCCTTCATCCTCACAACAACACTGATGGCCCTCCTTCCTTCCTTCTTTTTTTCTTCTGTCCTCCTTTCTTACCTTCCCCCTTTTTTTCCATCCTATTTTCCTTCCTTCCGTCTTTCTTTCTTTCCTTCCTTCCTTTTTATTTTCTTTCTTTGTGTCTTTGTTTCTTTTTCCCTTCATGGTTTCCTCCCTTTCTTGCTTTATTCCGTCCTTCCTCTCCTCCTTCGACCACCATCTCTGACCAGTGACCCTAAAACAGACAGTTTTTCATAGGTTTTATGAACCTGACAGACTGTAAACCCAGTGCCGGGACGTCAGAGCCAGTAAGACCTTCTCTGCTGGCCTAACTTAACCAGACATCATTATCATAATTATTATAAAAGTCAATTTCATTTTAAATGTATTTTTCCTAAATATATATAAAATTATTCTCCATATTCTGTTTTCTTCATGTCATATTATATCCATTTGGTTATACTGCTTCCAGTGTTGTAATGTTAGGTTAAAGTTTTTATCCAATCAGAATTCAGCTCGCTGGTGTTGCTAGGCTGTATGAAATCTGCTATAGGCCTTCAGAATCAGCAGTGCAGGCGCTGCGTACTGCTAGTGAACAGACACGTGTAGTTTCTGACAGCCAATCAGATCATGAGTTGGTGACGTTTACGCCTTCACGAAGGCCCACGTTGAACGTGACATGTACGCGTCTTGTGATTGGATACTGGATTGACGTAAGCGGAAGCAGGACCCAGGACCTTAAACAGAAAAATCTGAAATATCTACTCATTTAGTTAAGTTAGTTTTGGTGTCCCTCAAGGTTCAGTTCTTGGATCTATTCTGTTCATGCTCTACATCAAGGGTGTCAAACTCCGGTCCTCGAGGGCCGGTGTCCTGAAGGTTTTCCATATGTTCCTTGTTCAATACAGTTGATGCACATAAAGTGGAACCAACAGCCAATGAGATTTGGCACAATGACTCACTAACCTGGATCAGGTGTAATGGTGGAAGAATGCATGGAAAACCTTCAGGAGACCGGCCCTTGAGGACCAGAGTTTGACATATGTGCTCTACATGCTGCCTCTGGGAAACATAATCAGAAAACACTATTAATGTTCACTGTTACGCAGATGATACTCAACTGTACTTATCAGTCAAACCTGACCAGAGTGACCATATAGAAAAACTTAATACCTGTATCAGGGACATAAAGACTTGGATGACAATCAATTATCTCCTTTTAAACTCAGATAAGACTGAAGTTATTATAGTAGGTCCTAAAAATCTGAGAGATGTTTTTACTGACCAAGCAGTCTTCTTTGATGAAGTAACTGTGGCCTCTGGCCTCACCGTTAGAAACGTAGGAGTTTTATTTGATCCAGATTTATTTGATGTGGTTAAAGCTCACATAGCTCAGACTTGTAAAACTGCATTCTTTCACCTTCGCAACATTTCTAGAATCCGAAATATCTTATGTAAAAGTGATGCTGAAAAACTCATCCATGCATTTGTTACATCGAGATTGGATTATTGTAACGCTTTGCTCGTAGCATGCCCTAAGTCTTCCCTAAAAAGTCTTCAGCTGGTTCAAAATGCAGCAGCACGACTATTAGCAGGAACTCATAGAAGAGATCATATTACTCCCGTGCTAGCGTCTCTCCATTGGCTTCCTATTGAGTTTAGGATCAAGTTTAAAATCATCTTACTAACCTACAAGGCCCTAAACGGCATGGCTCCTTCCTACATTAGTGAACTTATAGTACCTTATCAACCAAGCAGAACACTCCGCTCACAAAATGCAGGGCTGTTGGTGGTTCCTAGGATTTCAAAAAGTACAGTTGGAGGTAGAGCCTTTAGCTACCAAGCTCCAGTTTTATGGAATAAGCTCCCAGCTCAAGTGAGAGAGGCAGACAGTGTTCCTACATTTAAAGGGAGGCTTAAAGCATTCCTGTTTGAACAAGCTTATCAACAGGCCAGATAGAAACAGATTCATTTAGCTGATATAATTACTAGTTAGCCTTCCTTCCTTGACTCTAAGAATCCTAAACAGCTCTCCACCCCCTAGCCTAATCAGAGTCTGTATCCCTCTCGTCCCTTCCCCCTACCCTAATCAGAGTCTGTATCCCTCTCGTCCCTTCCCCCTACCCTAATCAGGGTCTCTACCTCTCTTACCCCGTACGCTGCCCAGGGTCTGTATTCCCGTACTTCCTCACCCTTACCCCAACCAGGTTCTGTATCCCTCTCCCCCATCTAACCCCCCCTACCCTAACCAGGGTCTGTATCCCTCCCCCTCTTTGAGCTAATTCACTCAAACCGATTAGAATAAATCATTTTAAAATAAAACCAATAAATAAACACAGTCTTGTGAAAGTATTTGGCCTCCTTAAACTCTTCAAACATTTGTTACATTTCAGGCTTCATGGATATAAAGATATATAAACATATAAAAGTATCATATTTTATAAAGAATCAACAAGTGAGGAAAAACATCATGAAGTGGAATAAAATCCCCCTTGTACAATGACTGTTAATGACCTTCTGGATAATTCTACTGCTTAACAACAGAAATGTTTTGTACGGCTGGAACTAAGTAATGGGGATGAGTGACAGGCTGTGTGCCAATGTTTTTTTTTTTCTTGATACAAAAATGAATATCTGAGGTTTTTAATCTCCACAATTTATTAAAGTCATGTTTTCAGAGCATCTTTTTATAAACATGAATCAACAAGTAGAGACATTTTTAAGCAATATTACAATAAAAATTCATCCTGCAGTAAAACGTTTCTGTACTCATTATTTTATTATTTATTTGATCAGAGACATTTAAAAATATAAATATTAACCCAACAAAGAAGCGGAGTGAAGCTCTGTGCAGGTTGTTTCCACCTGTAATCGGGGGAGACGGTGGCTCTGTGGTTAAAGCGTTCGGCCAAGGAGCGGAAGTTCGCGGGTTTGCTTACCACTGGATGCACGTCTAGGGTTCTTGGAGTGGACACCTTACCCCCCGTTTCTCCCACCATTGGCGCCATCGTGGGCAGGCTGCTGTGGTGTAGGAGTGCAGCACTCAGCACGCAGCGATGAATAGAGTAATGTATATATAATGTATATATGTGTACATATATACATATATATGTATGTATATGCATACATATATATATATATGGTCTCTGTTACAGCCGGTTAATGTTAACAAGTTAGAAACAAAAATAAAAAGAAAACTAGTTCTGTTTCAATATATCATAAAAAAATAAAACAATAGCAATCATTATTTACAAAAATTCAACCACACCTCCATCAGTGTGAACAGGTTTGTTTGTTTGAACTCCTTAAATTCTGTCCAGGTGAGAATTTTGTTTGGGAGTGTGTTCCAGATACTCTGTTCTAAATTTTGGAATCAGACCCACTGTTTGGACTGTGGGGTGCGTCTGATTGGAGGAGCAGCCATGACATGGATTACTTTAAAAACTATCACATCAAATTATTAAAATATAACATTTTCTACTTTGTAAGTTTAGTAAAATGGTGATAAAAAAAACATGTTTTAGAACACATTTATACAATAAAAAAAAACCTAAAACTTGCAGCTGTCAGGGTTTTATGGATGTGAAAGGATGAGGACCCAAATGCAGGACATCAAACAAGATTTATTAACACAAGTCAGGTAAGTCTGTAAATCAAAGGGTTAACTCAAGATTTCAAAAGTTCAAACAATTACAAAGTTCAAACATGGTGTGGAAACGAGGTTGACCTGGCTGGAAGGGATGGTATGATCCGACAGGGGAGTCCGGGGTGATTGCCGTTAAATAGATGTCAGGATGCAAAGATGTGTGGAATCAGGAAATATCCTAAGGTGACCCTAATCAGGTTGATTAGGAACATCCAGGGCTCCCCCTGGTGGCAGGTGAGGGATCCTGACAGCAATCAGTTCCAAATGGCCCGGCTTGACTGTGGCTTAATGTTTGATAAAAACAATCATTCAAACACTGTTCTTAAAATAACCAATGAAGTCATCTGTCAAACTTATTTCTAATATCTTTCACACATTTATGTTGAAACATGATTCTAATTAGTTAATCTTTGATTGTTCATTCAAATTTTCTTAGTTTAATTTTCCATCTTTGAATCACCTTTATATCTGTTTTTATTTCTGAAGCAGTTTGTCATTAAATACATTAGAATTTATGTCAGATTAAATAAATCTTCATCATGTCCGTTTCTAAACAACAATAAATAATGTTTAACATTTTGCTTAAATTATTTTGGCCTGACTCGATCCAGGCTGAAAAATCTTAAAGGTCACAATAAATGTAACAGATTTTCTAAACCAGGGGTACAACAGAGCGTAGATTAAAGGGTTAATGGTGGAGTTTAGATAGAAGACAAAATACACCAGACCTGCAGAATGACCATCGAGGAGCTCAGCCTCTACCAGAGAAACACAGTAATATGGAATGAAACAGATTAAAAAGACAATGATTAAAACACCAAGATTTCTGGCTGCTTTTAACTCTGATTTTTTGCTTTTAGCCACTGAGATTTGTAGATTAAAAACTGTAACCTGAGAGCGCACGGCTCGGGCCTGAGACACAGCCACTACAAAGACCCTCATGTACAGAACCACGATGACAGAAACTGGACCAATAAATGTTAAAATTAAATCGACGGTTCCTGCAGCAACATCAACAACGGTCACACATTTTCCATGGCAGGAGTTGTACCTGCCCTGTCCTGACATGAATAAGATGTTATAGAGAACAGAGCACAGCCAACACAGACACACACAGGTCTTAACTCTCTTCTCAGTGACTGTGGCTGGGTAACTCAGAGGCTGGCAAACGGCCACGTAGCGGTCTACTGAGATGAGCACCATGCCTCCCACCGACGCTGAGGTGACTATGTAAGTTACATATTTATACAGAAGACAGAAAGAGTCTCCCAGATACCAGCAACCTGTAGTTTGGATAATCTTCCCAGGCATCGTCAGGAGTCCGATGAGAAAGTCTGAGACGGCCAGAGAGAGAAGGAGGATGTTTGTGGGTGTCTGCAGCTGCCTGCAAGGAGACAGAAAAACATCTTCAAGATAGAAAAAAAGTTTTATCACAAAACCTTTTCCACTGTAGAAATAGTGAAGAGCTAAAAGTGTGACTCTTTAAAACAGTGACTATCATAACTAATTAATATCATATCTTCATATTTAAATAAAGTCTTTCTCTGCCTGTAGTGGGAGACTGAAGTGATGACCAGCAGGTTCAGACACACGGTGACCACAGATAAGAAACACAGGATGAGACGAAGCAGTACAGTTTCAGAAAAGGAATATTCAGGTTTCTTGCAGGAAATGTTGTAGAGTTGTGGAAAACAGAGTTCTGCTGTGTGGTGTGTTTCCATCTGTAAAGATCTGCAGAGAGCAGCAGCAGCAGCAGCTCTGACTGAAACAAACTGAGTTATATTCCTTCTGCTTCTTTCTCTCCTCCTTTCCTTCATCCTCACAACAACACTGATGGCCCTCCTTCATTCCTTCCTTTCATCCTGCGTTCTGTCCTCCTTTCTTACCTTCCTCCTTTTTTTCCATCCTATTTTCCTTCCTTCCGTCTTTCTTTCTTTCCTTCCCTCCTTTTTATTTTCTTTCTTTGTGTCTTTGTTTCTTTTTCCCTTCATGGTTTCCTCCCTTTCTTGCTTTATTCCATCCTTCCTCTCCTCCTTTGACCCCCATCTCTGACCAGTGACCCTAAAACAGACAGTTTTTCATAGGTTTTATGAACCTGACAGACTGTAAACCTTTAAAAAATGAAGCTGGTATTATATTCCATCAGTGGCGGCTGGTGGTATCAGGAGCGCACATTTTTCAAACACACACACACAAAAATATGTATATATATATTCTGAGATATCCTCTTTATAAAAGATATGACATGCCAGCACATGAATATTTAAAAGTTTTATTTTCACATGTTTATGATCCACCATACTTGAACAGAACTATGGCCCTTCTTTCTTTCCGCTACGAAAGTTTTTAATTACCTTCTGATTAAAGTCCAACATGACGTGCGGTGAGGTTCATGTCTGGGGAGGCACTGACTCCCCAAGAGTTAGATTTATAATTGTAAGAACTGAAAAATCCATCTTATTTAAGCATTCATCCAACAGCATCCAACCACTCATAATGCTTCATATCCAATCAGCATTCCTCTTTCAATCACAAACATAAACACAGGATCAGATCTGTCTCTTTTAAAACTATGGATGGAGTTTTAAGAAATTCATCAATAATATAAACAAATTAAAATACAGAAGTTTCATTTTGACCAACAGTAAAAATTGTTATTTTTCAATTTTTAAATCTTGGTCTTTAAATACATTTTAATAAAGTTTGCTTTTTAAACTTGATAAAATAATGTAAAAAAAAAAGCAAAAAAAATCTTCAAGGACAAACATATGTTTATATAATTTTTTTTCATTTATATATTTTTTTAAACAAACAGAATCAGTTGTGTCCTTTTTTTTTACTGAAGTCCATCCGCCGAAAAGTTTTATGATTAAGTTGTAGAAGTCATCTTTATTTTTTTCTTGGTTCTCTGTGGATTTTTAACACAACCTACCCCAAAGCTGGGAGGGTCCCGGGGGGGATTACAGGTCAATCTTATATCGAATTGATTGGTTCACGTCACAGACTGACAGAGAGAACAACCTATCACTGTGTTTGGGGCGCCTCCGGCCTGCGCCCCACGGGCGTGGTTATGGTTTGCAATACAAATGAATAGAATAAAATTCCGAGCTGACGTCACGTTTTCTTCAGAAATACCGGACACCCCGTACACACTCATGTGTTTTCCTTGCCCATCCGGTTTTTGTAGGAAGTAGAAATAAAATGAGTAAAAAAATAAAATAAGTAAGAATATAAAATAAAATAAATCGGCGTGAAACGTTATCAAAATGCATATATTCTTCACACAAGAAAGTTTTACATATTTACAAACATATACATGTTTATATTTTTTTTATTGTTAGTTTTGGTGATCAGGACGGGGGGCGGCGCCCCTGCGCCTCACGTCACCAGCTGCCACTGACAGACATACACGGGGAGATTCATGCCGGTGGAAGATTTTTAAGTATCTAGGATCAACAGTCCAGAGCAATGGAGAGTGTGGAAAAGAGGTGAAGAAACGTGTGCAGGCAGGCTGGAACGGGTGGAGGAAAGTATCAGGTGTGATGTGTGATAGAAGAGTTTCAGCTAGAATGAAAGGGAAAGTGTTCAAAACCGTGGTGAGAGCGGCCATGCTGATTGGTCTAGAGACAGTGTGGTGAGAGCGGCCATGCTGATTGGTCTAGAGACAGTGTGGTGAGAGCGGCCATGCTGATTGGTCTAGAGACAGTGTGGTGAGAGCGGCCATGCTGATTGATTGGTCTAGAGACAGTGTGGTGAGAGCGGCCATGCTGATTGGTCTAGAGACAGTGTGGTGAGAGCGGCCATGCTGATTGGTCTAGAGACAGTGTGGTGAGAGCGGCCATGCTGATTGGTCTAGAGACAGTGTGGTGAGAGCGGCCATGCTGATTGGTCTAGAGACAGTGTGGTGAGAGCGGCCATGCTGATTGGTCTAGAAACAGTGTGGTGAGAGCGACCATGCTGATTGGTCTAGAGACAGTAGCACTGATTCAAAGACAGGAAGCAGAGATGTTTGTATCAGAGATGAAGATGCTGAGGATCTCTCTGGGAGTGACCAGGATGGACAGGATCAGAGGAACAGCACATGTTAGAGGTTTTAAAGTCAGAGAGGTCAGACTGAGATGGTTTGGACATGTGCAGAGGAGAGAGAGAGAGTACATCAGAAGAAGGATGCTGGGTTTGGAACCACCAGGAAAGAGGACTAGAGGAAGACCAAAGAGGAGGTTCATAGATCCAGTGAAGGAAGACATGAAGATAGTTGGTGTGACTGAAGAGGATGCAGGAGATAGGGTTAGATAGAAGAAACTGACTTGCTGTGGCGCCCCCTGAAGGGAAAAGCTGGAAGAAGAAGAATGCCGTATCCCCACTTTGGGACTCAAACCCTGACCTTCATGCTGTTAGGTCCCCGTACTCACCACTGCACCAGCGTGCAGTGTATTAAACATTCCATGTTTTAAATGTTTGGATTCATTCCTCCCGAGTCTCTTTTGATTGGACCGTCGTTCCAGTAAAATCTAAAAAGTAAAGATGAGTTTAACGGCTTTCCTGAACCAGGGGTAGCACAGTGCGTAGATCACAGGGTTTATACATGAGTTCAAATTAAACAAACAGTGGAAAATCGAGACAAAATAGTTTTTCATCAAACCTCCGCTGACGATGGAGACGCAATAATAAGGACAGAGACACATCAGAAAGACGACCACTAAAATCCCCAGAGTCCTGGCCGCTTTCAGCTCGGACCTCCTGCTTTTTGATCCCGGATGCTGCAGCGAGTTAGCGGTTATGATCCGAGCCTGAGACACGGCCACGGCGAACACTCTGACGTACAGAACCACGATCACGGTCACTGGAACTACGAAGGTGACGATCAGATCGACCATGCCGGTTATCGGATGTGTGAATATTCCACATTCCCCATAGCAGCTCCTGGAGCGGTCCAGGTTTTCTTTAAAGAAGAGCAGGTTATAGAGGACGGAGCAAATCCAGCAGAGGCAGACGCAGATCGTCGTCCTCCTCACCGTAACACGGGAGGAGTAACGCAGCGGCTCGCAGACGGCCAGGTAGCAGTCCATGGATATGAGGACCATGTCTCCCACCGAGGCGGACGTGACGATAAATGAAACATATTGACATAAAGAACAAGCCAGTTCACCGAGAAACCAGCAGGAAGTTTTCACGTAGATTTCACCAGGCATGACCACAATCCCATGGAGACAGTCTGCGACGGCCAGAGACAGGAGCAGGATGTTGGTGGGGGTCTGCAGCAACCTGGAGACATGCAGACATGGTTAGACACAGAGGAATACACAGGGAAACACACATGTGGACATGGTTAGTCATGGTCAGACACACAGGGACATAAAAGAGGACAGGGTTAGACATGGTTAGACATATGAGGGTTACACAGAGGGACACGGTCAGACACGAAGGGAAACAAGCAGGAGGACATGGTTAGACACACAGGGAAACAAGCAGGAGGACATGGTTAGACACACAGAAGGACACACAGGGAAACAAGCAGGAGGACATGGTTAGACACACAGGGAAACAAGCAGGAGGACATGGTTAGACACACAAGGAAACAAGCAGGAGGACATGGTTAGACACACAAGGAAACAAGCAGGAGGACATGGTTAGACACACAAGGAAACAAGCAGGAGGACATGGTTAGACACACAGGGAAACAAGCAGGAGGACATGGTTAGACACACAGAAGGACACACAGGGAAACAAGCAGGAGGACATGGTTAGACACACAGAAGGACACACAGGGAAACAAGCAGGAGGACATGGTTAGACACACAGGGAAACAAGCAGGAGGACATGGTCAGACACACAAGGAAACAAGCAGGAGGACATGGTTAGACACACAGGGAAACAAGCAGGAGGACATGGTCAGACACACAGAAGGACACACAGGGAAACAAGCAGGAGGACATGGTTAGACACACAGGGAAACAAGCAGGAGGACATGGTTAGACACACAGGGAAACAAGCAGGAGGACATGGTCAGACACACAGGGAAACAAGCAGGAGGACATGGTCAGACACACAGGGAAACAAGCAGGAGGACATGGTTAGACACACAGGGAAACAAGCAGGAGGACATGGTCAGACACACAGAAGGACACACAGGGAAACAAGCAGGAGGACATGGTTAGACACACAGAAGGACACACAGGGAAACAAGCAGGAGGACATGGTTAGACACACAGAAGGACACACAGGGAAACAAGCAGGAGGACATGGTCAGACACACAAGGAAACAAGCAGGAGGACATGGTTAGACACACAGAAGGACACACAGGGAAACAAGCAGGAGGACATGGTCAGACACACAGGGAAACAAGCAGGAGGACATGGTTAGACACACAGGGAAACAAGCAGGAGGACATGGTTAGACACACAGGGAAACAAGCAGGAGGACATGGTCAGACACACAGAAGGACACACAGGGAAACAAGCAGGAGGACATGGTTAGACACACAGGGAAACAAGCAGGAGGACATGGTTAGACACACAGGACACACACACACACAGGGAAACACACGGGGTGACACGGTGAGACACACAGGACACACACACACACACACACACACAGGGAAACACACGGGGTGACACGGTGAGACACACAGGACACACACACACAGGGAAACACACGGGGTGACACGGTCAGATACACAGGACACACACACACACACAGGGAAACACACGGGGTGACACGGTCAGATACACAGGACACACACACACACACAGGGAAACACACGGGGTGACACTGTCAGATACACAGGACACACACACACACACACAGGGAAACACACGGGGTGACACGGTCAGATACACAGGACACACACACACACACAGGGAAACACACAGGGTGACACGGTCAGATACACAGGACACACACACACACACAGGGAAACACACGGGGTGACACTGTCAGATACACAGGACACACACACACACACACAGGGAAACACACGGGGTGACACGGTCAGATACACAGGACACACACACACACACACACAGGGAAACACACGGGGTGACACGGTCAGATACACAGGACACACACACACACACACACAGGGAAACACACGGGGTGACACGGTCAGATACACAGGACACACACACACACACAGGGAAACACACGGGGTGACACGGTCAGATACACAGGACACACACACACACACACACAGGGAAACACACGGGGTGACACGGTCAGATACACAGGACACACACACACACACAGGGAAACACACGGGGTGACACGGTCAGATACACAGGACACACACACACACACACACAGGGAAACACATGGGGTGACACGGTCAGATACACAGGACACACACACACACACACAGGGAAACACATGGGGTGACACGGTCAGATACACAGGACACACACACACACACACAGGGAAACACATGGGGTGACATGGTCAGACACACAGGGAAACACACACAGGACACACACAGGGACACACACAGGGACACACACACACACAGGTACACACACACACACAGGGTCACACACAGGGACACACACAGGGACACACACACACACAGGGACACACACACACACAGGGTCACACACACACACAGGGTCACACACAGGGACACACACAGGGACACACACACACACACAGGGACACACACAGGGACACACACAGGGACACACACACACACAGGTACACACACACACACACACACAGGGAAACACAGAGTGACACGGTCAGACACACAGGTACACACACACACACACACAGGGAAACACAGAGTGACACGGTCAGACACACAGGTACACACACACACACACACACACAGGGAAACACAGAGTGACACGGTCAGACACACAGGTACACACACACACACACACACAGGGAAACACAGAGTGACACGGTCAGACACACAGGTACACACACACACACAGGTACACACACACACACAGGGTCACACACAGGGACACACACAGGGACACACACAGGGACACACACAGGGACACACACAGGGACACACACACACACACACAGGGAAACACAGAGTGACACGGTCAGCCAGAAAGGTGAAGATTTTTCTGATATTTTTCTGATATTTTCTTCTGTTTTCTTGCCTGAAATGTGAGACGGAGACGATGACGAGCAGGTTGAGGATGACGGTGAACACCATGATGGGAACCAGTACAGTGTAGAAAACCAGCACGTCGGTCTTCTCTGGTTTCCTGCAGGAGTTGTTGATGTTTGGAAAGCAGAATTCTGCTTCGTTCTGGTTTTCCATGGTTCCGATCTGCTGCTGATTACTGACTCTAACGCAGTTATAAACACGATTATCACTAGCCCCGCCCTTTATTCTACACCAATCAAACAGCGCCACATTCTATCTGTCACTACTTTGATGATTCCTGATGAATTCCATCCTGGGCGTCACCAGACTGAGGAGGCCTCGGTCGATACACCTTCCTCAGGAGTCCCATTGGCCAAAAAAGACCCGGTAAGACTCCTTCAGGACATCCCTCACCGCCTGTGTCCAGACCAGCTTGCTGCCTTGACAACAGAGGTGCGGAACAGAGTCCACTCTGAGTCGATGCCCCTAACCTCCTCCAGTACCTGTAAGAAGCTCTGCCGGAAGTGTGAGTGGAAACTCATTCTGACGGCCAGATGTTCCCAGCAGACCGTTACTGGGCCTGCCAGGCTTAAGAGCCTCCCTCCTCCGTAATCGAAGCAAACCCACGATCAGGTGGCGATCAGGTTCTGCCCCTTACGTCACCCAAGTGTCCAAGACATGTGGCACAAGTTCTATGAAACGACTGACCCGCCTACTGAAAGCAAGGCCCAGCAATGGCGTCCATCCCTGGGCTTGGCTGCACAGGTCCGGGGGTGTTCAGAGTGTTCCTTTCCAGCTCCATGACGTGATAGAAACCTGTAGGTAGGCGGATGGAGCAAGTAGGTGTTCCGTTCCGTCATCTTCTCCTTGTCCCGGGGTCGCAGCTGGCCGGGGAACGACTTAGGATCCCTCTGGGTGAGCTGGGGGATGCAGCCGGGGTGAGAGAGGCCTGGGCTGCCTCTACTCGGACGGTGTTTAAATCTAAACTGAAGTTTAATCACTATTTTAGCTTGATTTTCATTCTATGTTTTGTGATTTTGAAACAGTTTTTTTCTGTCTTGTAAACACTTTGAATAACTTTGTGTATCAATTGTGCTATAAATAAATTCACCTTCCCTTGTTTTCCATCTGCCTGTAAACCAGCAGTGATGAGGCCCCGTCTGATACCGACCTGCATCCAACTTACCCATGTTAACAAATTAACTGTAGAACAATAAAAAAATAAAAAAAATAAAAAACATGTTCCCTGAGGTAAAACACGCCCTCCTTGACGAAGCCCCGGCTGGACTTTTTGAGAACCACTGGTCTAAAGAAAGTGAGGAAAAGACAGGAAACAGAGATGAAGATGCTGAGGATCTCTCTGGGAGTGACCAGGATGGACAGGATCAGAGGAACAGCACATGTTAGAGGTTTTAAAGTCAGAGAGGTCAGACTGAGATGGTTTGGACATGTTCAGAGGAGACAGAGGAACCGCCGGACAGGAGACCTAGAGGAAGACCAAAGAGGAGGTTTATGGATGCAGTGATGGAAGACAAGAACTGAAGAGGATGCAGGAGACAGGAATGGATGGAAGAAACTGACGTACTGTGGCGCCCCCTGGAGGGAAATGTAAAAACGAGACGATTTAAAATAAACTGTAGATTTTATTTATTTTAACATTTTTTTCTCATTTGGCTGTTTTATTTTGTCCGATCTTGCTCACAGTTCTGTGTGTGTGTGTGTGTGTGTGTGTGTGTGTGTGTGTGTGTGTGTGTGTGTGTGTGTGTGTGCAGTCCTGTTTCTATGATCAACAAGCTCGTTGAGCAGGTGTGAAGATGTGTTTTGGGGCGGAGCCTCCTGGGATAAAGATGGTGTCCTGTAAACGTGTAAATAAACACATGATGTAAACGTTTCTATTTAAATCCCACATGATGATTCTTACCTCATGTTTACCTGCTCAGGTGTTTCAGTCTGACCTTCATCATCACACAGGATGATTCTTACCTCATGTTTACCTGCTCAGGTGTTTCAGTCTGATCTTCATCATCACACAGGATGATTCTTACCTCATGTTTACCTGCTCAGGTGTTTCAGTCTGACCTTCATCATCACACAGGATGATTCTTACCTCATGTTTACCTGCTCAGGTGTTTCAGTCTGATCTTCATCATCACACAGGATGATTCTTACCTCATGTTTACCTGCTCAGGTGTTTCAGTCTGACCTTCATCATCACACAGGATGATTCTTACCTCATGTTTACCTGCTCAGGTGTTTCAGTCTGACCTTCATCATCACACATGATGATTCTTACCTCATGTTTACCTGCTCAGGTGTTTCAGTCTGACCTTCATCATCACACAGGATGATTCTTACCTCATGTTTACCTGCTCAGGTGTTTCAGTCTGATCTTCATCATCACACAGGATGATTCTTACCTCATGTTTACCTGCTCAGGTGTTTCAGTCTGATCTTCATCATAACACAGGATGATTCTTACCTCATGTTTACCTGCTCAGGTGTTTCAGTCTGACCTTCATCATAACACAGGATGATTCTTACCTCATGTTTACCTGCTCAGGTGTTTCAGTCTGATCTTCATCATCACACATGATGATTCTTACCTCATGTTTACCTGCTCAGGTGTTTCAGTCTGACCTTCATCATCACACATGATGATTCTTACCTCATGTTTACCTGCTCAGGTGTTTCAGTCTGACCTTCATCATCACACAGGATGATTCTTACCTCATGTTTACCTGCTCAGGTGTTTCAGTCTGACCTTCATCATAACACAGGATGATTCTTACCTCATGTTTACCTGCTCAGGTGTTTCAGTCTGACCTTCATCATCACACAGGATGATTCTTACCTCATGTTTACCTGCTCAGGTGTTTCAGTCTGATCTTCATCATCACACATGATGATTCTTACCTCATGTTTACCTGCTCAGGTGTTTCAGTCTGATCTTCATCATCACACAGGATGATTCTTACCTCATGTTTACCTGCTCAGGTGTTTCAGTCTGATCTTCATCATCACACAGGATGATTCTTACCTCATGTTTACCTGCTCAGGTGTTTCAGTCTGACCTTCATCATCACACAGGATGATTCTTACCTCATGTTTACCTGCTCAGGTGTTTCAGTCTGATCTTCATCATCACACAGGATGATTCTTACCTCATGTTTACCTGCTCAGGTGTTTCAGTCTGATCTTCATCATCACACAGGATGATTCTTACCTCACGTTTACCTGCTCAGGTGTTTCAGTCTGACCTTCATCATAAACTTTATTCAGATTTTATTTTGAATAAAACTTTTCTGAAACACAAACATCTCAATTCTACAAAACTGCAAAAATAAACTCACAAACTTTCCAAATCCCGACAGGTGTCGCTGTGGTTACCACGGTGACCTCACAGCAAGACGGTTGCAGGTTCAAGACCCGGAGTGGGGGCAAGGCTTGAATCACTGGCATTTCTGTGTGTAGTTTGCATGTTCTCCAAGTGGATGTGTGGGTTTATCCCACCCTCCAAAAACATAGCATGGCTAATATAAAATTGTTCCTTAGCATGAGTGTGTGTGTGTGTGTGTGTGTGGATGCTTATCTGTGTGTGTCGCCCCACAACAGACTGGCAACCTGTTCCGGGTGTACCCGCGTCTTTCCTTAAAATCAACCGGGTTAAGCTCCAGCACCCCTTGGAACCCCATTAGGAATATACCATTCAGAAGACAAAACTTTCCAAAGTAATAATAATAAATTGAAGTTATGAAGCACTTTTCTGGACACTCAGACGCTTCACGTATCCATGAATAAATCACTCCACACACACGTTCACTCATTCACACACACATTCATTCCTGATGATGGGAGCTGCCATGCAAGGCGCATACCACTATCATCAGAAGCAACTGGAGATTTCGTGTCTGGTAAAGGACACCTCGGCATGCACTCCGGGCGGGGAATTGAACCAGTGACCTTCCAGTTACGGGACATCGCCCTGCCCACCGAGCCATCCTCACCCCAAGGGAAGGATGTTCCCCCAAAACAGTTGATGTATTGTCAGGAGAGTAGTCTGTTTTTAGTTTTTAGTTAGTTTTTACAGAAACCAAAACAATTGTTTTTAAACAGATCTTCACGGATATAAGAGACTTAAGGAATCTAGCTCATTGTGTGGAAGGATCGGGTACCATTGTAAAAGTTCCCCACATCCATCATTATACTTTAAAAACATAATATAAGGATTAAACGTACGGTAGATTTTTATGACCAAGTATTTTATCTCTACGATCCAGACTCTAAAACTTTCACATTTAGTTGATTTTTATGCAGTTCAGCTTTTATTTAAAACCCATAAAAACATTTTACTCTTAATCTACAAAAGCTCTTCCTGCAGAAAAGCAAGAAAATAATAATTATAATACATTTAATTTATAACATCTTACATTTTAAGATTAAAATTCATCCAAAAACTAGAAAAAGTTAAAGCAATAACAACCATTTAAAAATCAGAATCTACATCCAGAAAAACAGAAAATCATAAAGTCAAAAATTAAAAGCCTTATTTAAATAAAGGCAGTGGCTCAGTGGTAGAATGTTCACCCGTGGACGGGACGAGCCAGTTCAAATCCCCCTGAGCTCAAGTCTCAGGGAAGACACCTAACCCCCGTTTCTCCCACCATTGGTGCCGTTCTGGCAGCCTGCTGCGGTGTAATGCAGCCTGCTGCGGTGTAATGCAGCACACAAAATTTCCCGTTGAGGAATGAATGCATTACTTTAAAAATCAAAAGGAACGTCTTCAGGTTTTTAAATGTTTCCACAGTTTGTGGAAGGTTGAGGTTTACAGGACGGTCACCCACTAAACCATCATTCTGTCTGTGTGTGTGTGTGTGTGTGTGTGTGTGTGTGTGTGTGTGTGTGTATGTGTGTATGTGTGTGTATGATCTCCATTGTTTGTTTGTTTTTAACTCAAACTACAAACTAAATAAAACTTTCTGAATGTTCCGCAGGTTAACGAGCTCATTAAGAAGGTGTGAAACTTTCTGAATGTTCTGCAGGTTAACGAGCTCATTAAGAAGGTGTGAAACCTTCTGAATGTTCTGCAGGTTAATGAGCTCATTAAGAAGGTGTGAAACTTTCTGAATGTGTGAAGGTGCGGTGAGGGAGGGGCGGGGGGGGGGCGATCTACTGGGAGAAACATGGCTTCCTGCAAACACCGCCATCTTCACACCTGAAGACAGTGGCGGCTGGTGGTAAAAAAAACTGGGGGGCGCACATTTTTCAAACAGACACAAAAAAATTCTTTTAGATATATTATATAAAAGTATATATAAATATATATATAAAAATAAATATAAAATTATTCGTGACAATATGTGTCTGTTTTTGGTGACTTCTTCATTATGTTTCCTTATGCCAGTTCGGTAGCCTTCATTTAATTGTGCCAGGATGTTACTACTGCCAAAAACACCTAGCTTATAGCTACTATCAAGATGGGTGCGGCAAGTTTCATGATGTTTGCACTTTTCAGACAAATGCTTCAAGTCACTCACCCCTGTTGATATCCACACCTTTTCAGTTGCTGCTGAACTAAACAATAAGCAGGGGAAACAAAAGAAAGTGTTTCTCATCAAGTTAGCCACCGCCACTTTTCATAGACGTTCATTATCCTCTCACATAAAAGCGGCCGCGATCTCCACTGTTTTGTTGCACAGTCAAATCTGGGGTGTCCAGTCCAAGCTCCTTCACTCTTCTTTTTTCTTCTTTAGAACGCTTAGAAAACGGATTCTGTAGAAGGGAGGACACTGAATTCTCTTTAAAAGAGCCACTAGCATTGTTAGCAACTGAACTAGCTTCCGACGCCATCATGAAGACTCCCAGAATTCCGCAGTAAAAAGAAAGG
>CACRXE010000029.1:300000-312500 GCA_902685375.1 Neostethus bicornis
TCCAGATCCATCAGACCCTCACAGATCCAGATCCATCAGACCCTCATAGATCCAGATCCATCAGACCCTCATAGATCCATCAGACCCTCATAGATCTAGATCCATCTGACCCTCATAGATCCAGATCCATCAGACCCTCATAGATCCAGATCCATCTGACCCTCATAGATCTAGATCCATCTGACCCTCATAGATCCAGATCCATCTGACCCTCATAGATCCAGATCCATCAGACCCTCATAGATCCAGATCCATCTGACCCTCATAGATCCAGATCCATCAGACCCTCATAGATCCAGATCCATCAGACCCTCACAGATCCAGATCCATCAGACCCTCATAGATCCAGATCCATCAGACCCTCACAGATCCAGATCCATCAGACCCTCATAGATCCAGATCCATCAGACCCTCACAGATCCAGATCCATCAGACCCTCATAGATCCAGATCCATCAGACCCTCACAGATCCAGATCCATCAGACCCTCACAGATCCAGATCCATCAGACCCTCATAGATCCAGATCCATCAGACCCTCATAGATCCATCAGACCCTCATAGATCCAGATCCATCAGACCCTCACAGATCCAGATCCATCAGACCCTCACAGATCCAGATCCATCAGACCCTCATAGATCCAGATCCATCAGACCCTCATAGATCCATCAGACCCTCATAGATCCAGATCCATCTGACCCTCATAGATCCAGATCCATCAGACCCTCATAGATCCAGATCCATCTGACCCTCATAGATCCAGATCCATCAGACCCTCACAGATCCAGATCCATCAGACCCTCATAGATCCAGATCCATCAGACCCTCATAGATCCATCAGACCCTCATAGATCCAGATCCATCAGACCCTCACAGATCCAGATCCATCAGACCCTCACATATCCAGATCCATCAGACCCTCATAGATCCAGATCCATCAGACCCTCATAGATCCATCAGACCCTCATAGATCCAGATCCATCTGACCCTCACAGATCCAGATCCATCAGACCCTCACAGATCCAGATCCATCAGACCCTCATAGATCCAGATCCATCAGACCCTCATAGATCCAGATCCATCAGACCCTCATAGATCCATCAGACCCTCATAGATCTAGATCCATCTGACCCTCATAGATCCAGATCCATCAGACACTCATAGATCCAGATCCATCTGACCCTCATAGATCCAGATCCATCAGACCCTCATAGATCCAGATCCATCAGACCCTCATAGATCCAGATCCATCAGACCCTCACAGATCCAGATCCATCAGACCCTCATAGATCCAGATCCATCAGACCCTCATAGATCCATCAGACCCTCATAGATCCAGATCCATCAGACCCTCATAGATCCAGATCCATCAGACCCTCATAGATCCAGATCCATCAGACCCTCACAGATCCAGATCCATCAGACCCTCATAGATCCAGATCCATCAGACCCTCATAGATCCAGATCCATCAGACCCTCACAGATCCAGATCCATCAGACCCTCACAGATCCAGATCCATCAGACCCTCACAGATCCAGATCCATCAGACCCTCATAGATCCAGATCCATCAGACCCTCATAGATCCAGATCCATCAGACCCTCATAGATCCAGATCCATCTGACCCTCATAGATCCAGATCCATCAGACCCTCATAGATCCAGATCCATCAGACCCTCACAGATCCAGATCCATCAGACCCTCATAGATCCAGATCCATCAGACCCTCACAGATCCAGATCCATCAGACCCTCACAGATCCAGATCCATCAGACCCTCATAGATCCAGATCCATCAGACCCTCATAGATCCATCAGACCCTCATAGATCCAGATCCATCTGACCCTCAGAGATCCAGATCCATCAGACCCTCATAGATCCAGATCCATCAGACCCTCACAGATCCAGATCCATCAGACCCTCATAGATCCAGATCCATCAGACCCTCACAGATCCAGATCCATCAGACCCTCATAGATCCAGATCCATCAGACCCTCATAGATCCAGATCCATCTGACCCTCATAGATCCAGATCCATCAGACCCTCATAGATCCAGATCCATCAGACCCTCATAGATCCAGATCCATCAGACCCTCACAGATCCAGATCCATCAGATCCTCATAGATCCAGATCCATCAGACCCTCATAGATCCAGATCCATCAGACCCTCATAGATCCAGATCCATCAGACCCTCATAGATCCATCAGACCCTCACAGATCCAGATCCATCAGACCCTCACAGATCCAGATCCATCAGACCCTCACAGATCCAGATCCATCAGACCCTCATAGATCCAGATCCATCAGACCCTCATAGATCCATCTGATCAAACACCAGCTTCTTGAGCAGACTGAGGATCACTGGGTGCACGCTGTGCCCACACACCATCATATCAAAACATTGGATCATAGGATCACGTTCAATCATTGGATCATCGTTGTGGGCTGAAGGGTGGCGCGGGGGTCAGTACAGTGACCTCACAGCAAGAAGGTCAGGGTTTGAATCCCGGGTGGGACGAGACTTGGAACACTGTCCTTTTTGTCTGGAGTTCTTCATGCTCTTCTCGTGTATGCGTGGGTTTTCCACGGGTGCTCCGGTTTCCTGCCAGCCTCCACTTGCTGGTATAAAAACAAAA
This sequence comes from Neostethus bicornis, assembly GCA_902685375.1. NCBI lineage: Eukaryota > Metazoa > Chordata > Actinopteri > Atheriniformes > Phallostethidae > Neostethus > Neostethus bicornis. The sequence goes on from CACRXE010000029.1 coordinate 302,640, forward strand.
GATGCCAACACGCTAAACAAACTGATAAAAAAGATGGACGTGTGGTTGGGTTCACCCCCCAACCCCCGCCTGCGTGGAGGAGGAGACGAGGGACAGAATGAAAGCAAAGCTGTCAATCATGCTAAGCCCCTCCCACTGCCTCCATGAATCTGTGGACCATCTGAAGACTAACTACTGCAACCCCGCTGCTCATAGGAACGGTACAGAAAATCTTATTATGGGATACACAGGATACCCCGACCTGCAGGGGGCACTCCACCCTGTCCTGCTCAGTTCAAGCATGGTGATGAACAACATGCATATTTCTTATTTAGTCAGTCAGTCATCTTCTTTCGGAGTAGCTATGAAAGAACTTTTGATCATGAACTGCCTTTTTTACTCTTGCTCCTGTTTTTACAGCCTTGATGGAATACCTTTATTAAATAAATTATTGTTAGTTGTTATGCAATTGGTCCCCCTTTTTTTGCACCCCCATCACAACAACCCCAAACCCAAGAAGAGGAGGCCTCTCCCCCAGCCAGGTGCAGAAGAGGGCTTTGATGACACAAGGAAGCAAATTTTACCTGAAACAATTTGAGTTTTATTGGCTGCTGTTTAGTGTCTGCAATGAACTTCATTTTTTCAAAACAAAGCTCACATTTTCAAAAATGATTTTATTTATTTATTTAACCAGGTGGTCGATTGAGAACATTATTTTATTTACAACGACGATCTGAGCCGAACCATTACAACCAATAAACAAAACAATCAAAGATTACAAACAAATAAACATGACGTACTACACTTTCACAATAAGAGTCCTTAAGATTACAAACAAATAGAACATAACATAGTACACTTTCACAATAAGAGTCCTTAAGATTACAAACAAATAGAACATAACATAGTACACTTTCACAATAAGAGTCCTTAAGATTACAAACAAATAAAACATAACATAGTACACTTTCACAATAAGAGTCCTTAAGATTACAAACAAATAGAACATAACATAGTACACTTTCACAATAAGAGTCCTTAAGATTACAAACAAATAGAACATAACTTAGTACACTTTCACAATAAGAGTCCTTAAGATTACAAACAAATAGAACATAACATAGTACACTTTCACAATAAGAGTCCTTAAAATTACAAACAAATAGAACATAACATAGTACACTTTCACAATAAGAGTCCTTAAGATTACAAACAAATAAACATGACATAGTACACTTTCACAGTAAGAGTTCATAAGAGAAAAAATATAACTACTTTCAATAAAAAGTATAAAATACACTTAAAACCAACCCCGTTTAGCACAAACTAACTGGTGAACAACTAAAGACTAGGAGGCAGCTATGGAGACCATGGGGTAAAGTTTCAATGTTTTCTGAAGCTCATTCCTGTCGTTTGGAGCTGAAAAAAAAAGAATGAGAAGCGACTCAGAGAGGTACGAACTCTGGGAACAACCAAGGTGACGATGTCACTACAACACAAATGTCAAACGCGGTTAATCAGAGCATGGAGGTCGTCAGGACTTTAACAATGATTTATCCAGTACCAGCGTTTCTGCTGCGACCATCTCTCTTTACTGTCAACAAACCAGATTCATGTTTATCACGTTTCCACTCAGGAAGGGACTCTACTTCACAGAGACTTAAAAAATGTAGAAAACAAGAACAGGCTGCACGCTGGTGCAGTGGTTACCATGACGACCTCACCCAAAGGTCAGGGGTTTGAGACCCAGAGCAGGGGTGAGGTTTGAAACTTTGGTCTTTCTGTGTGGAGTTTGCATGTTCTCCCCGTGTATCCGTGAGTTTTCTCTGGTTGTCTCCCACTCTTTAAACACATACATGTTACGTTGATTGGCTGATATGACACTACCCCTGGGAATGAGTGTGTGTGTGTGTGTGTGTGTGTGTGTGTGTGTGTGGATGGTTGTCTGTGTGTATTTGGCCCTGCAACAGACTAGTGACCTGTTCGAGGCGTATCTTGAAGGGATAGGCTCCAACACCCCCCGTGAACCCATGAGGGATAAGCTCTTTAGTGGAGGCTGTTCGGTATGACCGGGTTCCCCTCGACTGTCAGAGTGTGTTGTCTAGACAACGATGTGAGCGCGGCAGGGCGTGACAGAGAGATAAAAGCAGGCGACATCAGGAACTTTCTAAAGATTCCAGCTGATGAAGCTCAGTGATGGACCTCTGCTTCCCGCAGCTTGGCAACACGTCGTGCAGGAAGCCGAACCTTCCCTCCGTCACACTCGGGTTACTGTACTCCTTTCTTCCTCTTTTATCTGTTCTCATCATAATTCTCAACTTATTTGTCATCATTTCAGTTTCACACTTCAGGTGGAGAATTTTGCCTCTTCTCTGTGGACGAGCAGGTCCTCGAGGAGCTTCTCTCTTGATGTGTTTTTTCTTTTTGCAGGCAGCTGCACAGACCCACCAACTTCCTGCTGCTCTCCCTGGCAGTGTCCGATCTCATCGTGGGCCTGGTCCTGGTGCCCTGTGAGATCTTTAGGAAGACGTCCTGCTGGTTTCTTGGGGATCAGATGTGTTTGTTGTATAAGTACGCTGCTCCTCTCATCATGTCTTCTTCTGTTTGCACAGTGGAGCTGATCTCTGTGGACCGCTACGTGGCCATCTGTGACCCGCTCCGTTACGCCAGCCGGATCACGGTGACCCGGGTTCGTCTGTGCATCTGCTGTTGCTGGTTCTTCTCGCTGTCGTACAGCAGTTTGTTTCTGCAGAGCGACGCAGACACACGCTGCGTTGGCGAGTGTGTCTTCTCCATAAACTATGTCTTAGGACTCGTTGATCTGGTTCTAACCTTCGCTGTTCCAGTTTCAGTCATCGTGGTTTTGTACCTGCGGGTCTTCATGGTGGCCGTGTTTCAGGCCCGCGTTCTGCGTGCTCACCTCTCAGAAGCACAGCGCTCTAAGAAGTCTGAGCTGAAAGCAGCCAGGACCCTGGCAGTGCTGGTTTTTGTCTTTCTGATTTGCTTTTGCCCGATCTATCTGACCTCGTTAGCAGGAGACCAGTCCACCACCACCGCCACGGCGGTCTTCACTCTGGTCTGTCTGAATTCCTGCCTGAACCCGCTGATCTACGCCCTGTTTTACCCCTGGTTCCGTAAAGCCGTCAGACTCATCCTCAGCCTGCGGATCCTGAGAGCGGGATCTAGAGACACGAACCTGCTGCGGGGGGCTGAAACCTGACCTGCAGAACCGGAGAACCGCAGTTAACAAAAATTAACAAATGAATTTTCTAAATCAAAGTGACTTTATGCTGAAATAAATTAATGAGAAAAAATAATAATAATAATAAAACAGATGAGATTTAAAAAAGTCTGTGAGCTGGATTTAGATGAAGCTGGTGGTGACGATGAGGGTAACGAGGGTAACGAGGGTAACGAGGGTAACCAGGGTAACCAGGGTAACCAGGGTAACGAGGGTAACCAGGGTAACGAGGGTAACGAGGGTAACCAGGGTAACCAGGGTAACCAGGGTAACGAGGGTAACGAGGGTAACGAGTAACTGGTTATCCGTCTGCTGATTCTCAGCAGAAATTTGTTCGCTCGTCTTCTAAACCGTTTGTTCTTAATGGAGTCACCGGGGTGCCGGAGCCTATCCCGGTTGATTTCAGATGAGAGGCAGGAAACACCCCGGCTAGGTCACCCGTGTGTTGCAGAGCCACACGCACGGAAGCACAACCAGAGACCAGCCCCCTCATGTAACTCTCTTTTCATTCCCCTGCCAAGCGGCATTGCCCGCCATCCCGGGTTCCAATCTGTGAGTGTTTGGTGGTGTGTGATGCCATGCTGTTATGTGTGGCATCTGAGGTGGAATTTAAAACGTGTTTTTGGTGGGAGGAAACCGGAGAAAACACACACATGCACAGGAAGAACATGCAAACTCCACACAGAGAGGGTCAGTGATTCGAGCCTCGTCCCCACTCCTGGACTCGAACCATGACCTTCTTGGCGTGAGGTCACCGTGGTAACCGCTGCACCGGGATCCTTAAAGTTCTACACATGACTTTAAATAAGTCAGTATGAGTGGTTTTTAAAATAAAAACAAACATTAAAATCTCAGAATGTTTATCTTTAGATTGTTTTCTCATAAATAAAAACATTAAAATCTCAGAATGTTTATCTTTAGATTGTTTTCTCATAAATAAAAACATTAAAATCTCAGAATGTTTATCTTTAGATTGTTTTCTCATAAAAACAAACATTAAAATCTCAGAATGTTTATCTTTAGATTGTTTTCTCATAAATAAAAACATTAAAATCTCAGAATGTTTATCTTTAGATTGTTTTCTCATAAATAAAAACATTAAAATCTCAGAATGTTTATCTTTAGATTGTTTTCTCATAAATAAAAACATTAAAATCTCAGAATGTTTATCTTTAGATTGTTTTCTCATAAATAAAAACATTAAAATCTCAGAATGTTTATCTTTAGATTACCCCCCTGGCACCCTGTTATTTCTCTGTACGGCCTCTAACAGTTATCATCTGCACCAGTCGGTGGAGTCCTTCATTTGTCCTTGGGGGGTCCATCGTAGAAAAACGTTTTAAAAGTTGTCGTCTGAACAGGACACACAACACTCGGTGTGGTCAGTGATCGAGACGTTTAGACTTCCATCCCGAAAAACGTTAAATGCTTTTCTTTTTTTTTTTTAATTACAAAAAAGGTCAAAAATCAGTTACAAATCCAAAAGGTCCTGCTGCCATATTAAATAAAATCATCAAACAAACACACAAACAATTCTAGAATAACATTTCATTTTAAAAAAAAGGGGGTCAAGAAACTCGTCTGGAAGTGACGACGTCACCAGACATCCCATTCCTCCGGGATCAGCCATTCCCGACGTTTTTCCGTCTCAGTCCTGGTGTCTGTTAGTGTTTTTAACAGGGTCTTGGGTGTGAGTAGACCTCCTTTTGCTGCAAACATGTTCCGGGCCTTCCACAAGGCGTCTTTCACGCTGTTATCCAGCCCAGCGGGGGTCCTGAAGATCCGAGTCTGTGGGACCATACAAGATGTATCTGTAGTCGGGTGGTCTACCCAGGATCTTGTTAATCCAGGGTGCGGCGGCCTTCCAGGTGAGCCTGGCGTGACGGCAGGACCAGAGCAAATGGTGGACCGTCTCTGTGTCGTTACAGCGGGGGAGGGGACACTGGTGCTTTTCTACAGACGACTCTTTGAAGACTTTTCTACGATGGATACAAATCCTGGATGAAGGAGGGATAACACCGATAACAGAACTCTGTTTACAAACTGTTTATTTTTTAAAGCATGAATTTTGAACAGCGATGTAAGGTGGGCTTAAACATCAAATATGTTGTGTGTGGTGGTGTGAGGATGAAGGGATGAGGATCCACGTGCAGGTTTAACAGTTTATTCAAAGTACGTAACAAAGGAAGTGTCCAAAAGGAAGTGCTGGACGGCCAGGAGGACGGTTCCTGGGGGGAGAATGAAAAAATAAAAAAATAAACATAGTGAAAGTGATCAGTTTACCACAGGGATGACTGGAGGTACGACCAGGTCTTTTATGTCCAAAGGTTAAGTACACGCAGCTGGGGGAAATCAGCCAATCAGAAGCCATCCAGCACCTGTGAGTACAGCAGAGGGGGAGAAAAAAGGAAAATGCAGGACCTTAAAGGCCTCACACAACAAAATAAGTTTTTACTTCAGTCTAAAACCCTCTTCCAGTCTTTTCTTGTTTTTTTTTTACTAGACTTCTGTAGATGTTTTGTTGAATAATTGATCGACTGGAAGAATAAAATCTAACCTGATTTACAGACGAAAGTCAAAACGTATCAATCATTAAATACATTGATTAATCAGAAGATGATTCTGAAATCTTTTATAGGATCTGTAATGTTTGAAATATAAGTCGAACTGATTGGACCATTTTATTTTAGGGCTGCACGGTGGCCTCACAGCGAGAAGGTCAGGGTTCGACTCTCAGAGTGGGGGTGAGGCTTGAAACACTGTTCTTTCTGTGTGTGGTTTGCATGTTCTCCCTGTGTTTATGTGGGTTTTCACTGGTTTCCTGTACCCCTCCAAAGACATGCAGGTTGATTGGCCAGTACCAAATTGCTCCTAGGAGTGTGTGTGTGTGGATGATTGTGTATGCGTGCGTGTGCGTGTGTGTGTGTGTGTGTGTGACCCAACAGACTGGTAGCCTCTTTGGGGTGTATCCTGCCTCTTGCCTTCAATCAGCCGGGATAGGCTCCGGCACCCCGCTACCTCATGAGGGATAAACGTTCAGAAAACAAAACAATAACCTTAAAAAATTCATTCATGTTTGATTAAATATGTTTTATATACATGAAGAAAATAAAAATGGTGGCTGCACGGTCGGCTTCCTCAGCGAGAAGGTCGGGGGTTTGAGTCCCAGTGGGGGCGAGGCTTGGATCTCTTGTCCTTCTGTCTGAAGTTGTGGTACCACAACAGACTGGCAACCTGTTCTGGATGTACCCCGCTTCTCACTCGTTACAGACGCTGCAGGGTACATCCCGCAGGGTACATCCCGAAGAGGTCATTAGTCTGTTCCGGGGCCACACACACATACACACGGGCCGGGTCGCGGGGGCAACAGCCTCAGACGGGAAGCTCAGGCTTCTCTCACCCTGGCTGCATCCTCCAGTTCACCCGGAATAATCACGAGTCGTTCCCCGGCCAGCTGTGAGACATAGTCTTTCCAGCAGGTCCGGGGTCTGCCTCTTGGTGTCCTCCCGTTGGGACGTGCCCGGAACACCTCACCAGCGAGGCACTCGGCAGGCATCCTGACCAGATACACGAATCATCCAGTCTGGCTTCTTTCAACCTGGAGGAGGAGCGGCTCTACAGCGAGCTCCTCCCAGATGCAGAACTCCTCTCACGATCTCTGAGAGAGAGTTCAGCCACCCTAAAGAGGAAGCTCGTTTTCACCACTTGTATCTGTGATCTTGTTCTTTCGGTCACCACTCACACCTGGTTACCATGGTGAGGGTGGGAACGTAGATCCTGGTTACCATGGTGAGGGTGGGAACGTAGATCCTGGTTACCATGGTGAGGGTGGGAACGTAGATCCTGGTTACCATGGTGAGTGTAGGAACGTAGATCCTGGTTACCATGGTGAGTGTAGGAACGTAGATCCTGGTTACCATGGTGAGGGTAGGAACATACAGTAGATCCTGGTTACCATGGTGAGGGTAGGAACGTAGATCCTGGTTACCATGGTGAGGGTAGGAACATAGATCCTGGTTACCATGTTGAGGGTAGGAACGTAGATCCTGGTTACCATGGTGAGTGTAGGAACGTAGATCCTGGTTACCACGGTGAGGGTAGGAACGTAGATCCTGGTAACCATGGTGAGGGTAGGAACGTAGATCCTGGTTACCATGGTGAGGGTAGGAACGTAGATCCTGGTTACCATGGTGAGGGTAGGAACGTAGATCCTGGTTTCCCTGGTGAGGGTAGGAACGTAGATCCTGGTTACCATGGTGAGGGTAGGAACATAGATCCTGGTTACCACGGTGAGGGTAGGAACGTAGATCCTGGTTACCATGGTGAGGGTAGGAACGTAGATCCTGGTTACCATGGTGAGGGTAGGAGCGTAGATCCTGGTTACTATGGTGAGGGTAGGAACGTAGATCCTGGTTACCATGGTGAGGGTAGGAACGTAGATCCTGGTTACCATGGTGAGGGTAGGAACGTAGATCCTGGTTACCATGGTGAGGGTAGGAACATAGATCCTGGTTACCATGGTGAGGGTAGGAACATAGATCCTGGTTACCATGGTGAGGGTAGGAACATAGATCCTGGTTACCACGGTGAGGGTAGGAACGTAGATCCTGGTTACCATGGTGAGGGTAGGAACGTAGATCCTGGTTACCATGGTGAGGGTAGGAGCGTAGATCCTGGTTACTATGGTGAGGGTAGGAACGTAGATCCTGGTTACCATGGTGAGGGTAGGAACGTAGATCCTGGTTACCATGGTGAGGGTAGGAACGTAGATCCTGGTTACCATGGTGAGGGTAGGAACATAGATCCTGGTTACCATGGTGATGGTAGGAACTTAGATCCTGGTTACCATGGTGAGGGTAGGAACGTAGATCCTGGTTACCATGGTGAGGGTAGAAACGTAGATCCTGGTTACCATGGTGAGGGTAGGAATGTAGATCCTGGTTACCATGGTGATGGTAGGAACTTAGATCCTGGTTACCATGGTGAGGGTAGGAACATAGATCCTGGTTACCATGGTGAGGGTAGGAACGTAGATCCTGGTTACCATGGTGAGGGTAGGAACATAGATCCTGGTTACCATGGTGAGGGTAGGAACATAGATCCTGGTTACCATGGTGAGGGTAGGAACGTAGATCCTGGTTACCATGGTGAGGGTAGGAACGTAGATCCTGGTTACCATGGTGAGTGTAGGAACGTAGATCCTGGTTACCATGGTGAGGGTAGGAACATAGATCCTGGTTACCATGTTGAGGGTAGGAACGTAGATCCTGGTTACCATGGTGAGAGTAGGAACATAGATCCTGGTTACCATGTTGAGGGTAGGAACGTAGATCCTGGTTACCATGGTGAGTGTAGGAACGTAGATCCTGGTTACCACGGTGAGGGTAGGAACGTAGATCCTGGTAACCATGGTGAGGGTAGGAACGTAGATCCTGGTTACCATGGTGAGGGTAGGAACGTAGATCCTGGTTACCATGGTGAGGGTAGGAACGTAGATCCTGGTTTCCCTGGTGAGGGTAGGAAAGTAGATCCTGGTTACCATGGTGAGGGTAGGAACGTAGATCCTGGTTACCATGGTGAGGGTAGGAACGTAGATCCTGGTTACCATTGTGAGGGTAGGAACGTAGATCCTGGTTACCACGGTGAGGGTAGGAACATAGATCCTGGTTACCACGGTGAGGGTAGGAACGTAGATCCTGGTTACCATGGTGAGGGTAGGAACGTAGATCCTGGTTACCATGGTGAGAGTAGGAACATAGATCCTGGTTACCATGTTGAGGGTAGGAACATAGATCCTGGTTACCATGGTGAGGGTAGGAACGTAGATCCTGGTTACCATGGTGAGGGTAGGAACGTAGATCCTGGTTACCATGGTGAGGGTAGGAACGTAAATCCTGGTTACCATGGTGAGGGTAGGTACGTAGATCCTGGTTACCACGGTGAGGGTAGGAACGTAGATCCTGGTTACCATGGTGAGGGTATGAACATAGATCCTGGTTACCATGTTGAGGGTAGGAACGTAGATCCTGGTTACCATGGTGAGAGTAGGAACATAGATCCTGGTTACCATGTTGAGGGTAGGAACGTAGATCCTGGTTACCATGGTGAGGGTAGGAACGTAGATCCTGGTTACCATGGTGAGGGTAGGAACGTAGATCCTGGTTTCCCTGGTGAGGGTAGGAAAGTAGATCCTGGTTACCATGGTGAGGGTAGGAACGTAGATCCTGGTTACCATGGTGAGGGTAGGAACGTAGATCCTGGTTACCATTGTGAGGGTAGGAACGTAGATCCTGGTTACCACGGTGAGGGTAGGAACATAGATCCTGGTTACCACGGTGAGGGTAGGAACGTAGATCCTGGTTACCATGGTGAGGGTAGGAACATAGATCCTGGTTACCACGGTGAGGGTAGGAACGTAGATCCTGGTTACCATTGTGAGGGTAGGTACGTAGATCCTGGTTACCACGGTGAGGGTAGGAACGTAGATCCTGGTTACCATGGTGAGGGTATGAACATAGATCCTGGTTACCATGGTGAGGGTAGGAACATAGATCCTGGTTACCATGGTGAGGGTAGGAACATAGATCGACTTTACTTTTCAGCTCTTTCTTCGCTACGACGGATCGATGCAGCGTCCTATC
>CACRXE010000029.1:325000-340000 GCA_902685375.1 Neostethus bicornis
AGGTGATGGGGGCTCAGGTAGAAGGAGGAGGTGATGTCGGCTCAGGTAGAAGGAAGAGGTGATGGGGGCTCAGGTAGAAGGAGGAGGTGATGGGGGCTCAGGTAGAAGGAAGAGGTGATGGGGGCTCAGGTAGAAGGAGGAGGTGATGGGGGCTCAGGTAGAAGGAGGAGGTGATGGGGGCTCAGGTAGAAGGAGGAGGTGATGGGGGCTCAGGTAGAAGGAGGAGGTGATGGGGGCTCAGGTAGAAGGAAGAGGTGATGGGGGCTCAGGTAGAAGGAGGAGGTGATGGGGGCTCAGGTAGAAGGAGGAGGTGATGGGGGCTCAGGTAGAAGGAAGAGGTGATGGGGGCTCAGGTAGAAGGAGGAGGTGATGGGGGCTCAGGTAGAAGGAGGAGGTGATGGGGGCTCAGGTAGAAGGAGGAGGTGATGGGGGCTCAGGTAGAAGGAAGAGGTGATGGGGGCTCAGGTAGAAGGAGGAGGTGATGGGGGCTCAGGTAGGAGGAGGAGGTGATGGGGGCTCAGGTAGAAGGAGGAGGTGATGGGGGCTCAGGTAGAAGGAGGAGGTGATGGGGGCTCAGGTAGAAGGAGGAGGTGATGTCGGCTCAGGTAGAAGGAAGAGGTGATGGGGGCTCAGGTAGAAGGAGGAGGTGATGGGGGCTCAGGTAGAAGGAGGAGGTGATGGGGGCTCAGGTAGAAGGAGGAGGTGATGGGGGCTCAGGTAGAAGGAGGAGGTGGTCGGGCCTCAGAGAGAGAAGGAGTTTCTGGGTTTAATCGGGGGCTTGTGAAGCTGCTGAAGGACGGGGGGGGGGGCGGGCTGATAGAAGGATGGAGATCTGGAGGAATTTTGGATTTTGTTGAAGTTTGTTTTGGGACTTCTGGGTTGAAAAGGGGGGGTTTCAGTTGTCAAGAGGAGAAGTGACTGTGGACCAGGATGGCAGTGATAGACAGAGATGGGTCCGAGGTGGAAAAAGGGGGCTCAGGTAGAATGTGGGACTGAAAGGAAAGGGGGGGATCTAGGATGACACCCAGACCCTTGACTTTCCATGGTTTTCCTGGTTTATTGATGAAGGAACAGAACCTATTAAAACACCAGATTGATTCATTTTCATCGTTTGCTTCCAGAGAAAACGAAGTGATTCATAAACTAATTAAAGTCATTATTGAACTGATTTAAATTTACTGAGAGTAAAATAAATCAGTGTGTGTTCTCCTGGCTCTCCTCGTTACACGTGTGATGAGACTCTTCTCTCTCCGCCCGCAGGCAGCTCCAAACGCCCACCAACCTGCTCCTCCTGTCTCTCGCCGTCTCGGACTTCCTCCTCGGGCTGCTCCTGATGCCGGTGGAGATCCTCCGCAGCACTTCCTGCTGGTTTCTTGGGGACGCGGTGTGTTCGTTCTATAACTCTCTGTCTTTCACCGTCACCTCGGCCTCAGTAGGCGACATGGTGCTGGTGTCCGTGGACCGCTACGTGGCCGTGTGTGACCCGCTGCGATACGCCGGCCGGGTCACCGAGCGAAGGGTGAAGACGTGGGTGTGTCTGTGCTGGTTCTGCTCAGGTCTCTACGGCGCCCTCATCATGCTAGATGAGTTCAGGATGCCGGGCAGACACGCGTCCTGCGTCGGTGAGTGCAGCATCACCGTGGACCAGACGGCGGGAACCATTGACCTGGTGGTGAGCTTCATCCTGCCGGTCGTGGTCATCGTTGTGTTGTATCTCAGGGTGTTCGTGGTGGCCGTCTCCCAGGCCCGGGCAGTCCGCACTCAGGTTTTAGTCGCCACTCCACGTCAACCTCAGGCCAAGAGGTCTGAGCTGAAAGCGGCTCGTACCCTGGGCGTTCTGGTCCTGGTGTTCCTGGTCTGCTTTGTGCCGTATTACTGCGTCTCTCTGGCGGGCGAAGAGCTTCTGAGCGACGCTCATGCAGCTTATGTGCTTTTCCTTTTTTACTTTAACTCCACTCTGAACCCGGTGATCTACGCTCTGTTCTACCCCTGGTTTAGGAAAGCCGTGCAGCTCATCGTCACCTTGCAGATTCTAGAACCTGGATCTGCTGAAGCCAACGTTCTGTCATAGGATCCAGATCCTAGAACCTGGATCTGCTGAAGCCAACGTTCTGTCATAGGATCCAGATCCTAGAACCTGGATCTGCTGAAGCCAACGTTCTGTCATAGGATCCAGATTCTAGAACCTGGATCTGCTGAAGCCAACGTTCTGTCATAGGATCCAGATCCTAGAACCTGGATCTGCTGAAGCCAACGTTCTGTCATAGGATCCAGATCCTAGAACCTGGATCTGCTGAAGCCAACGTTCTGTCGTAGGATCCAGATTCTAGAACCTGGATCTGCTGAAGCCAACGTTCTGTCGTAGGATCCAGATCCTAGAACCTGGATCTGCTGAAGCCAACGTTCTGTCATAGGATCCAGATTCTAGAACCTGGATCTGCTGAAGCCAACGTTCTGTCGTAGGATCCAGATTCTAGAACCTGGATCTGCTGAAGCCAACGTTCTGTCGTAGGATCCAGATCCTAGAACCTGGATCTGCTGAAGCCAACGTTCTGTCATAGGATCCAGATTCTAGAACCTGGATCTGCTGAAGCCAACGTTCTGTCGTAGGATCCAGATCCTAGAACCTGGATCTGCTGAAGCCAACGTTCTGTCGTAGGATCCTCCTCTTAGTTCAGAAGAACCTGCGCTGCGTTCACAGCCTGGCGTCTGTGTGTTTTCTTTAACTTTGAAATGCAGAGAAATCTTAAATCAAGGGTTAATTCAGTGGTAGAATGTTTGTTCTTGGGCCGGGAGTTTGCTGGTTCAAATCCCACTGAGCTCATGTCTAGGTGTCCTTGGGGAAGACACGTTAACCCCCCCATATCTACCACCTTTGGTGCCATCCTGGTGACGTGCTGCGGTGTAATGCAGCATTGAAATGTTCCTGTTGAGGGATGAATTAAATATGTAAAAATGTATCAAAATTTTTTTGATTTTGAACAGGAATCAAATCAGCAGCTGAACGGGAGTCCTACAAAAAAAAAAAAAAAAAAAAGAGTTCCTCTCCACTTAAACCATGTCTGGAAATCCTGATCAACCAGGGATCCTCATCACGTCCGTCTGGCCTTTTATTTGTAACATGATTCACACACAATGCAGGTTAAAGTTATTTATAAAACAGAAAAAAATCCATTAAAATCACTAAACATTGAATAAAAAAAAGAAAGGATACAAAGACACTACAAGGGTGGCACGGTGATGGAGTGGTTACCATAGCGACCTCACATCAAGAAGGTCGGCGTTTGAGTCCCGAAGTGGAAGCAAGGCTTGAAACACTGTTCTTTCTGTGTGTAGTTTGCATGTTCTCCCCGTGTATGTGTGGGTTTTCACTGGTTTCCTCCCACCCTCCAAAAACACAGGTTGATTGGCTGCTAGCTCATTGCTCTGAGAAATGAGTGTAAGTGTGGATGGTCGTCTGTGTGTGTGCCACCACAAAAGACTGGTGACCATTTTGGGGTGTACCATGCCTCTCTGAAATCAGTCGGGATAGGCTCCAACACCCCTGCAACACATTTAGGAATAAATGGTACAAACAATGGAAAAAAAAAAACTTAATAGGTTATCATGAACAAAAGTGTAGAATTAGAATAAAACAGTTTTTTAATCTAAGGGCAAACGAAGAAAATATGTTCTTAAAAATGGGACAAAAATATTAAAAAATATTTAACGGCAATCACCCCGGACTCCCCGGTCGGGTCATACCATCCCTTCCAGCCAGGTCAACCTCGTTTCCAGACCATGTTTGAACTTTTGAAATCTTGAGTTAACCCTTTGTTTTACAGACTTAACCTGACTTGTGTTAATAAATCTTGTTTGATGTCCTGCATTTGGGTCCTCATCCTTTCACATCCATAAAACCCTGACAGCTGAAAGTTTTAGGTTTTTTCTATGAGTATTTTTAATAGTTTGTACTTTTACTTTTGTTAATTTATAAGTAAATAAATCTACTCTTACTCCGTTACATTAGGCAAAAGTAGATCTGTTACTTTTCTTTCTTTTGATACGTTTTTCAGTACAATAAATTTTTTTAAGAGTGCTTCCTGTTTGTGAATGAAAGTAGACAACGTTCCTCCAATCGAATGTAGTGAAAACTGTCACATGACTCCTTCTGACCTATCAGACTTACCCATTTCCGGTCTTGCAAGACAACAAAACTTAGCGCGAAAAAGTTTTTTTGTGCTAAAGCAGCAGTAAGTCGTGCACGAGTGCTGCTTTACTGTTAAAGTCGGTGAAAATGGAGGCAGCAAATGTCTCTCCTGAACAAGAGGACACAGCAGAAGACAGCAAAGTTGGTAAACATCTCTGGCCTCGTATTGAAAGCATGTTTAGTTTGTGCTAAACATAAAAAACAGCGACATGATGTGGTGTCTGCTGTGCGCTCCAAAACAAACAGACATTTCTGTCTAAAAAAACTCCAACCTGAGAAAACATGTTACTGTGAGTTAAATCTAATACAGTCATTACTAATGTCTCATTAGCTACGTAAATAAGACTCATTTTCCTGCATTTTGGTGGCACCCCTGTGCCCCACCTTCTGGATCTGCCACTGGTTGGTCTAATAACCACGTTAACAGTAAAACAAAGCGAGCATCAGTAATGGTTTGGTTTTTTTACTGATCTTTTAGCTTTATTTTGAAAATACAAATTCTGCATATTTTGTTGTGTTGTTTATATTCTTATGTGTAAAATAAAAAAAGATGTTACTTTTAAAGTTACTCAGTACTTGAGTAGTTTTTTCAAGGCATACTTTTTACTCTTACTTGAGTAAAAATATTTTGGTGTAACTGTACACTTACTTGAGTACATTTTTAGGCTACTCTACCCACCTCTGCCAGTAGGTCACTAACAGTCGTTGTGTTGTGGTTCCCTCACCCACCACCAGAGGGAGCCAGGGACCATCTCACCTTTCCCCCAATTCTACCTGATTGGACCCCCTGTACCTGATTTGGACCACCTGTACCTGATTGGACCCCCTGTACCTGATTTGGACCACCTGTACCTGATTTGGACCACCTGTACCTGATTTGGACCACCTGTACCTGATTTGGACCACCTGTACCTGATTGGATCACCTGCACCTAATCTCTCTGCTGACTATTTAAAGGCAGCCTCCCCAGCATTCCTTGTCGGGTCTTCATGCCTTCCAGCCTTGGCTGACTCCCGACCCAACGGATAATCTTTTGGACTGAGATTAACTCTTTGAAAACCTTATTGATCCTTTTTGACTTCTGTTTGTTTGTTTACAGCCTTGCTGATACTTGGTTAAATAAATCTTGTTTGATGTCCTGCATTTTGGGCCCTCCTCCTTCCACACCACAACACGCTGTGTTTGGAGAATTTTATCCCACTTCATGATTTTTTTCCCCACTTATTGATTCTTCTTAAAAAATTATACATTTATATCTTAATAAAGTTAAATCTTTATATATCATTATAAGCATGAAACCCTGAAATGTAACAAGAGTTTGAAAGTTTGAGTGAAAAGAGGCCGAATACGTTCACAAGACTGTGTTTATTTATTGTTTTTATTTTAAAATGATTTATTCTAATTTTGGTTTGAGTGAATTAGCTGAAAAAAGTGTAGATTGAAAATGATTTCTGGAGCGAAGTGTAAACATATGGATTATCTAACACACTGTCCAGAAAACACTTTGAAGAATTTTCTATGATTCTTAGCAACAAATCTGTGTAGTCCCTCATTCATCCAGGAGTGATCCATAGTAGAAAAAGTTTTTAAAAAGTCTTCTGGACAGTTTAATTCTTCAACGAGACGTTTCGACTTCCATCTGGAAATCATTTTCAATCTGAATGAAATGGACTGAAAACTGGATCTATTTATACAAACCTGAGTAAAAGATAAAAAAAAATTAGTAAGAAATAGTAAAAAAAATAGTAAGAAGGGCTCGACCAATGAGCCTGTTTTACTTAAGATGCCCGGTATTTACAGCAGCCTTTTGAAGCCATGGACTGAAGATGACACCTCGTGACCCAGTTTCACGCCTCTCGTTAGCAAGTAATTTCTATTCACTAGGCTTTTAGCATTTTTATAATAGGGTTCGATTACTGGTCTGTGGCTACAATAGGAGCCATTCACGGCCATCATAGGTAACACAGGCTCATTGGTCGAGCCCTTCTTACTATTTTTTTTACCTTTTACTCAGGTTAGTATAAATAGATCCAGTTTTCAGTCCATTTCATTCAGATTGAAAATGATTTCCGGATGGAAGTCGAAACGTCTCGTTGAAGAATTAAACTGTCCAGAAGACTTTTTAAAAACTTTTTCTACTATAATTTTCTATGATGTTGTAAAATATTCCATTTATTCACCTGGAAAGCTGTGGATCGATCTGGAGACTGTGGATCAGAAACAGACCTGGTCATTGTTTGTTGGTGTGATCATGTCAGTGATTCTGAGAGGATCCACAGGGATATAAAATAGTGAATGTGTGCCAATAATTTTATCAGATATGATACAGCTTCATTTTTTAAAGGTTTACAGTCTGTCAGGTTCATAAAACATATGAGTCACTGGTCAAAGATGGGGGTCAAAGGAGGAGAGGAAGGAAGGAAGGAGAACAGGAAGGAAAGAAGAAAAGGAGAAAGAAAAAAGGAGGAAAGAAGGAAGGAAAAAATAAAGAAAACAAAAAAGGAAGGTCGGAAAGAACAAAGCAAGAAGGAAAAATGGATGGAAAAAAGGGAAGAAAGGAGGACAGAACGAAGGATGAAAGGAAGGAAGGAAGGAGGGCCATCAGTGTTGTTGTGAGGATGAGGGAAAGGAGGAGAGAAAGAAGCAGAAGGAATATAACTCAGTTTGTTTCAGTCAGAGCTGCTGCTGCTGCTGCTCTCTGCAGATCTTTACAGATGGAAACACACCACACAGCAGAACTCTGAATATTCCTTTTCTGAAACTGTACTGCTTCGTCTCATCCTGTGTTTCTTATCTGTGGTCACCGTGTGTCTGAACCTGCTGGTCATCACTTCAGTCTCCCAAAGACTTTATTTAAATGTCTCTTCTTTTTTTTTTGTCTTTCTCTCTTTTTTTTTTTTTAATCCCGACCTTTTTACTTTTTTTTTTTACACGTTTAGTTGTGTTTTTAATGCTTTTTTTGTTTCTTTCTTAATCATAATACTTTGTGTTGCATTTTTAATAATAATAATAATAATACATTTTATTTATAATGCACTCTACACCTGAAATCAAGCCTCAGAGTGCTACAAAGTTAAAACATTAAAAACAATTAAAACAGCACAATAAAAACAAACATACAATGTAAACAAAATTTAAAAATGATAAGCTTTTTTAAAAAGGAGGGTTTTTAGTCCTTTTTTAAAGGCACCCTCCGTCTGTGGGGCCCTGAGGTAGTCTGGGAGGGCATTCCACAGGCGGGGAGCAGCAGCCTTGAAGGCCCTGTCGCCCATTGTAGCCGTGTCCTGGGTGGGTTCAGACGATGCCGTTGGCCTGAACGGGTCCTGGTTGAGGTATTGAGTGTGAGTAGTTCTGAGAGGTAAGTGGGGGCCTCACCGTGCAGACAGTGATGGGTGTGAAGGAGGACCTTATATTCACTACGGAGGTGAACGGGAAGCCAGTGAAGGCTGTGAAGGATGGGGGTGCACCCTGGCAGGACCCTGGCAGCGCTGTTCTGAACATACTGGAGCTTTTGAGTGCTCCTGCCAGGGATCCCAATGAGAAGCGCATTACAGTAATCCAGCCTGGAGGAGACAAAGGCATGGACGAGCTTCTCAGCAGCCGGGAGGGAGAGAGATGGACGAAGTTTTGAGATGTTACGGAGGTGAAAGAAGGAAGTTTTGCAAATGTGGGTGACATGATTGTCAAAGGTGAGGTGGGGGTCAAACTTAACCCCGAGGTTGGTAACAGAGGGAGAGAGGGGAATGTTGTGGCCAAAGAGGGAAATTGAGTTTATGGGGGAGGAGCGAAGTTGTTGAGGGGTACCAATTTGAATGGCTTCGGTTTTAGAGCCGTTCAACTGAATAAAATTTTTATTAAAAAAAAAAACAAAACATGACCCTGAAAACCTAATTCATTCATCTAAAGCACAGATGTTGAAGTTCGGTTCTGGACGGGCCCGTGTCCTGAAGGTTTTCTAAGTAGTAGCTTATTTTTCTCCAGACATTTAAACATTTTAATGCGGTACAAAAGAAAAGAAAACAATATGTATGAGGTCTAAAAGGAGCTCATGATGCCTGCCACTTCTTCTTCCATCATTTCCCTCCAGGGGGCGCCACATCAAGTCAGTTCCTTCCATCTAACCCTATCTGCTGCATCCTCTTCAGTCACACCAACTATCTTCATGTCTTCCTTCACTGTATCCATGAACCTCCTCTTTGGTCTTCCTCTAGTCCTCTTTCCTGGTGGTTCCAAACCCAGCATCCTTCTTCTGATGTACTCTCTCCCTCTCCTCTGCACATGTCCAAACCATCTCAGTCTGACCTCTCTGACTTTAAAACCTCTAACATGTGCTGTTCCTCTGATCCTGTCCATCCTGGTCACTCCCAGAGAGATCCTCAGCATCTTCATCTCTGATACAAACATCTCTGTTTCCTGTCTTTGAATCAGTGACACTGTCTCTAGACCAATCAGCATGGCCGCTCTCACCACACTGTCTCTAGACCAATCAGCATGGCCGCTCTCACCACACTGTCTCTAGACCAATCAGCATGGCCGCTCTCACCACACTGTCTCTAGACCAATCAGCATGGCCGCTCTCACCACACTGTCTCTAGACCAATCAGCATGGCCGCTCTCACCACACTGTCTCTAGACCAATCAGCATGGCCGCTCTCACCACACTGTCTCTAGACCAATCAGCATGGCCGCTCTCACCACACTGTCTCTAGACCAATCAGCATGGCCGCTCTCACCACACTGTCTCTAGACCAATCAGCATGGCCGCTCTCACCACACTGTCTCTAGACCAATCAGCATGTCCGCTCTCACCACACTGTCTCTAGACCAATCAGCATGTCCGCTCTCACCACACTGTCTCTAGACCAATCAGCATGGCCGCTCTCACCACACTGTCTCTAGACCAATCAGCATGGCCGCTCTCACCACACTGTCTCTAGACCAATCAGCATGGCCGCTCTCACCACACTGTCTCTAGACCAATCAGCATGGCCGCTCTCACCACACTGTCTCTAGACCAATCAGCATGGCCGCTCTCACCACACTGTCTCTAGACCAATCAGCATGTCCGCTCTCACCACACTGTCTCTAGACCAATCAGCATGGCCGCTCTCACCACACTGTCTCTAGACCAATCAGCATGTCCGCTCTCACCACACTGTCTCTAGACCAATCAGCATGGTCGCTCTCACCACGGTTTTGTACACTTTCTCTTTCATTTTATCTGAAACTCTTTTGTCACTCATCATACCTGATACTTTCCTCCACCCGTTCCAGCCTGCCTGCACATGCTTCTTCACCTCTTTTCCACACTCTCCATTGCTCTGGACTGTTGATCCTAGATACTTAAAACCTTCCACCTTCTTTCTCTCTTCTCCCTGTAACCTCACTTTTCCATTTGGATCCCTCTCATTCACACACATGTACTCTGTTTTGCTCTGACTAATCTTCAAACCTCCACCTCTCCAGCTTTTCCTCCTCCTCTTTACTCCTCTCACTACACATCACAATGTCATCTGTAAACATCATGGTCCATGGAGATGGACAATGGTGAAGGCTTATGATGGCTGCCGCTGACTCATTTAAACTAAATTAAAAAAAAATCCACATGTTCAGCCGTTTACATGAAATTAAAGTGTTTATCTTTAGAGTCTTTTTCTACATGAAGATATGATCTTTTTTCAGTTCAGTTCAGATTTATTTATTCAGACATAAAATCACAACAATAACAAAGAAACAAACAGACCAAAGAAAAGGAAACAGGCTGAAGCATGGCTTCTATGTGCCTCTCCCTAAACATCTGTTTACATTTAACTGAACAACATTTCTACAAACAAAAATTAAATTTACAAAATAAACAATCACTACAATCAAACAAAAATAAAATAAACAAAGTAAACAATCACTACAATAAAACAAAAATTAAAATAAACAAAATAAACAATCACTACAATCAAACAAAAATAAAATAAACAAAGTAAACAATCACTACAATCAAACAGAAAACCATAAAAAACTTCATTTTATCATCTTTTCATTGTTTTTTTTAACTTAATTATAATCACTAATAGTTTTATATTTAAGATGAGGTTTAAATTGTTGTGGTGTGGAAGGATGGTGGAAAGAGGAGGACCCAAATGCAGGACTTAAACATGGTTTATTTACTTATTGCTGGAAAGTCTGTAAAGAAAAACTAATTAACTTAAGGTTTTCAAAAGTCTAACAAAATTCAAAATAACAAACATGGTCAGGCAACCAGGGTGACCTGGCTGGGAAAGGTGGTAGTAAGACCTGACCAGGAAGGCTGGTGAGGCTGCCTTTAAATAGGCAGCTGGGAGAGTAGGTGCAGGTGTTCCAATCAGATGCAGGTGTTCCAATCAGGTGCAGGTGTTCCAATCAGGTGCAGGTGTTCCAGTCAGCCAGAATCGGGGGAAAGGTGAGATGGTCCCTGGCTCCCTCTGGTGGTGGTTGAGGGAACCACAACATAAATTTTAGGATAGAAGAACATATTTTAAATTCATTCCATAATTTTATTCCAACAACAGAAACACATCTTGATTTTATCAAAGTTCTTATTTTAACACGTTTAAAAATATAACATCCTCATATATTATAACCAACTCTAAATGTAAAAAAAACTTTGTATACCTTTTAGAACTAAGTTATTTTTAATTTTAAACATAATCTGTAATATTCTAATATTTACCATATCTTGTAGTTTTAAACAGTTTATTTGTGTTTTCATAAAATAAAACTCTGTTTACTTTTATTATTGCTTTTTTTTGTAATTTAACCAGTGAATCGATCTGAGTTTTTCCACAAAATCGCAGCACAATATGAAAAATAAGTCATAACCAAAGAACTGATAATCAAATAAAACCCTTTTGTATTTAAAGCGTCTCTTGTTTTATATAATAAACCAATAAAATATTAAAAAAATATTAAATGGTTGTGATAATCACTGTTTTACAAAAACACACTTTTAGCTTTATTTATATTCTATCTTGAAGATGTTTTTCTGTCTCCTTGCAGGCAGCTGCAGACACCCACAAACATCCTCCTTCTCTCTCTGGCCGTCTCAGACTTTCTCATCGGACTCCTGACGATGCCTGGGAAGATTATCCAAACTACAGGTTGCTGGTATCTGGGAGACTCTTTCTGTCTTCTGTATAAATATGTAACTTACATAGTCACCTCAGCGTCGGTGGGAGGCATGGTGCTCATCTCAGTAGACCGCTACGTGGCCGTTTGTCAGCCTCTGAGTTACCCAGCCACAGTCACTGAGAAGAGAGTTAAGACCTGTGTGTGTCTGTGTTGGCTGTGCTCTGTTCTCTATAACATCTTATTCATGTCAGGACAGGGCAGGTACAACTCCTGCTATGGAAAATGTGTGACCGTTGTTGATGTTGCTGCAGGAACCGTCGATTTAATTTTAACATTTATTGGTCCAGTTTCTGTCATCGTAGTTCTGTACATGAGGGTCTTTGTAGTGGCTGTGTCTCAGGCCCGAGCCGTGCGCTCTCAGGTTACAGTTTTTAATCTACAAATCTCAGTGGCTAAAAGCAAAAAATCAGAGTTAAAAGCAGCCAGAAATCTTGGTGTTTTAATCGTTGTATTTTTAATCTGTTTCATTCCATATTACTGTGTTTCTCTGGTAGAGGCTGAGCTCCTCGATGGTCATTCTGCAGGCCTGGTGTATTTTGTCTTCTATCTAAACTCCACCATTAACCCTTTAATCTACGCTCTGTTGTACCCCTGGTTTAGAAAATCTATTACATTTATTGTGACCTCTGAGACTTTTGAGCCTGGATCGATTCAGGCCAAAATAATTTAAGAAAATGTTCAACCATATTGTTGCTTAGAAACGTAATGTTGTGATGTGCGGATGTGGAAGCAGGAGGTTCAAAATGCAGGACAACAAAATAGGATTTATTAACCAAAAATCCAGTAAGGCTGTAGGGCAAAGGATCAACTCAGTTCAGTCCAAATAATATAACAGACTTCAAGAACTTATGGCCGCCCGGCCAGGCAGCCAAGCCAAGCCAGGCCAGGCCGGCCCGGCCCGGCCAGCCAGCCCGGCCGGAAGACCTGGCTGGAAGGGATGGTGACTGGAGAGATTGCCTTTAAATAGGCACCAAGATCCACAGGTGAGTATCATCAGGCTAAACACCCTCAGGTGTACCTAATCAGGGTGATGAGGCAAGGTTAAAGGCTCCCTCTGGTGCCGGGTGATGGGATCATGACACGGACATGATGAAGATTTTTTTTATCTGATGTTAATTCTAAAGTTTTAACAGGAAAAACTGCTTCAAAAATAAAAATAGATACAAAGATGGCAAAAAAATAGATGCAAAAAACTTCAAAGAAAAAATGTTTTGGGTTCGAGTCCCAGATGGGATGAGGCTTTACACACCGACCTTTCTGTGTGTGGTTTGCATGTTCACCCTGTGTATGTGTGGGTTTTCTCTGGTTTCCTCCTACCCTTCTTAAACATGCATGTTAGGTTGATTGGCTGCTATGAAATTGCCCCTGGGAATGTGTGTGTGTGTGTGTGTGTGTGTGTGTGTGTGTGTGTGTGTGTGTGTGTGTGTGTGTGTGTGTGTGTGTGTGTGTGTGGACCTGCAACAGACTGGTGACCTGTTCGGGGTGTATCCTGCCTCTCTTGACATCAGCCAGGATTGGCTCCTTCACCCGCGACCTCGTTAAAAATAAATGGTTCAGAAATCAAATGAATGATTGATCAAATAAAAAAATTAATGGATTAAAATAAATGACAGATATAATAATAAGAATAGATTTTATTTTTTAGACACTAGAGGTCGCTGTACATCATATTTACACATAAAAAAAATACAAAAATAGTTCAAAACAAACAACAAATTAAATACATAAAAGTTTACTGGATACAGTTTTAAGTTTTATTTTAATAAACTTTTCTGATTTTAGTTTAAATTATTTTTTCATCAAAGAAAACATAAATTAATTTATAAGAAACTCAGAAAACCTTTTCTTCAAAGAAAATAATTTCAACTTCAGATTAAATTAAAGATTAAAGATCAAAAATGGTTTTTAAAATAATTTTAATGTTGACCTGCAGGCAGCGCTGTAGCACAACAATCCTCCCTGCGCAGGCGCAGTCAGCCCGGAAGGAAACTGGAAAAATTAATAAGAAAAAGTTCAAAATAATTTTTTTGACAAGATTAAATTTTTAAAAATTGTTTGTTTTTTATTTTTTTTGGTGTGAAAAATTTTAGTTTCGTTTTTCAGATAAAATTTATTTAAAATTACAAACAAATTTTTTAAAAATCTTAGTTTTATTTAATCTTTTATATTTTTCAGTTTTAATTTAAAAGTTTTAAATATCAAATAAAAATAATAAATTAAATTCAAATAAAAAAACATCTTACTTTTAAACGTGTTTTTTTTGTTGTTTTTTTTTAAAGAAACGATCAATTTTTTTTAACTATATATATTTTTTATTTCTAAAGACAAAAAAAAACCCTAAAGTGGAACATCACCGTGGTAACCAAGGTAACCGGGATCTACGGTCCTTCCCTCACCATAGTAACCAAGGTAACCAGGATCTACGGTCCCATCCCCACCGTGGTAACCATGGTAACCGGGATCTATGGTCCTATCGCCACCATGGTAACCAAGGTAACCAGGATCTACGGTCCTATCCTCACCAGGGTAACCATGGTAACCAGATTTACGTTCCTACCCTCACCAGGGTAACCATGGTAACCAGGATCTACGGTCCTATCCCCACCATGGTAACCATGGTAACCGAGATCTACGGTCCCATCCTCACCATGGTAACCATAGTAAACAGGATCTACGGTCCTATCCTCACCATGGTAACCATAGTAAACAGGATCTACGGTCCTATCCTCACCATGGTAACCATAGTAACCAGGATCTACGGTCCTATCCTCACCATGGTAACCATAGTAAACAGGATCTACGGTCCTATCCTCACCATGGTAACCAAGGTAACCAGGATCTACGGTCCTATCCTCACCATGGTAACCATGGTAACCAGGATCTACGGTCCTATCCTCACCATGGTAACCATGGTAACCATGGTAAACAGGTGGGCGGGGTGTGGAGCAGTTACTCCGCCAGGTGTGGAGGCTTCAGATGGGGGCAGTGGTGGAACGTAACGAAGTAAATGTACTTCGTTACTGTACTTAAGTAAAAAAATTGTGTATCTGTACTTTACTTAAGTAAAATTTAAGACCGGTACTTTTACTTTTACTTCACTACATTTTTAGAGTAAATATCTGTACTTTTACTTCGCTACGTTTTAAAAGTATGTTTTACATTTTTCGTTACATTTTCATTCAGAAATTTGAAAAATACAGTTTTTTTTTTTTTAGTGTCTTTTGAAGCCGCATCGCAAAAATCAAAAGAAGCAGTTGATCGGGAGAAGAAGTCATGAATCGAGAAACATTTTCCATTCATTCAAAAACCAAACATCAAATAAAATTAAAAAGAGTCAGAAGATCGTTGTTTGTTGTGTTTACTTCTAAATAAAAAGTTGAGCCATCATTACACAGAGCAGGGGCGGAGCTAGAATTTTCTAAAGGGGGTGGGGCTTTGACAAAGCCAATATATAGTGACTGGGGGGGGGCCACCCCGTGCGTCCCCCCAAAACATTATAAAAAATAAGTGTCATTTTCCTCCATTTTGGAGCCCATTCACTGGCCCTTTAAGGGGATAGCCTGACTTGTCCCCTTTCCTTTCTTTTTTTTTTTTTTTTTTTTTTTTTTTGTGAACAAAAAGAGGCGGGAGAGGGGGGGTCACACCCCTGC
>CACRXE010000029.1:342500-345000 GCA_902685375.1 Neostethus bicornis
GGTGGAACACACACACACACACACACACACACACACTGGAATGTTTTAAACTGAGCTGGTATGCCCGCAGCACGTTGGCATGACAACCACATATTTAGCAGAACGGTGTGCTTGTCCTCCCACACGACCCAGTTCTATCCGGCAGTCCCACTTATGATGACAGCCCCGTCACCATGGCGACCTGGTTATATCCGGACTCCCACAGCAGAGCCGGGTTATTATGGGATGAAGAATCTGAAAGAAAATCATCAGATTGTTTTTTATCTGAAATAAAGAACTTTTAGTCTCAATAAAAGTTTCGTCTTCTGAAACATCGCGAAGTGTCGGAGCCTATCCCGACTTCAGGCAAGAGGCAGGATACACCCTGAACAGGTCGCCAGTCTGTTGCAAGGCCACACACACAGACAACCATCCACACACACACACACACACACACTCTTAATCCTTATAGCAGACAATGTCGTATCAACGTGCGTCTTCGGACATCCGTCCAATCCCTAAAGAAGGTGTGAGAATGTCAAAAACCAGAGGGTTCTCGTGTGCGGGTTTTATTGGAGACCTGCAATGTGTGTGTGTGTGTGTGTGTGTGTGTGTGTGTGTGTGTGTGTGTGTGTGTGTGTGTGTGTGTGTGTGTGTGTGTGTGTGTGTGTTATAAGTTTTTACACAGACACACACTCAGGGAGGAGGTCGAGCGAGAGCCCCGCTATCCGGGATCATCTTCCTTTTATACTGACGGACTGAAGACCACCATTAATCCTTTCCAGATGTTTCTGTCCTTCTAGAACTCTGACAGCTTGTCCTTCCAGGTCTATCACTCATCCTAAAGATAGACCACTTCCTGTTGTTATTCATCCGTCCCCCCCCACATGCCTTCCGTTCTGCTTCTATTGCAAGAAATATCTTTAACCAATCAACCTGTGGTGATTGTGAGGTCACAGGAAGCAGAGATAAAGAAGGTGGAAGATTTTAAGATTCTAGGATCAACAGTCCAGAGCAATGCAGAGTGTGGAAAAGAGGTGAAGAAGTGTGTGCAGGCAGGCTGGAACGGGTGGAGGAAAGTATCAGGTGTGATGTGTGACAGAAGAGTTTCAGATAAAATGAAAGGTGGTGAGAGCGGCCATGCTGATTGGTCTAGAGACAGCGTGGTGAGAGCGGCCATGCTGATTGGTCTAGGGACAGTGTGGTGAGAGCGGCCATGCTGATTGGTCTAGAGACAGTGTGGTGAGAGCGGCCATGCTGATTGGTCTAGAGACAGCGTGGTGAGAGCGGCCATGCTGATTGGTCTAGAGACAGCGTGGTGAGAGCGGCCATGCTGATTGGTCTAGAGACAGTGTGGTGAGAGCGGCCATGCTGATTGGTCTAGGGACAGTGTGGTGAGAGCGGCCATGCTGATTGGTCTAGAGACAGTGTGGTGAGAGCGGCCATGCTGATTGGTCTAGAGACAGTGTGGTGAGAGCGGCCATGCTGATTGGTCTAGAGACAGTGTGGTGAGAGCGGCCATGCTGATTGGTCTAGAGACAGTGTGGTGAGAGCGGCCATGCTGATTGGTCTAGAGACAGTGTGGTGAGAGCGGCCATGCTGATTGGTCTAGGGACAGTGTGGTGAGAGCGGCCATGCTGATTGGTCTAGGGACAGTGTGGTGAGAGCGGCCATGCTGATTGGTCTAGAGACAGTGTGGTGAGAGCGGCCATGCTGATTGGTCTAGAGACAGTGTGGTGAGAGCGGCCATGCTGATTGGTCTAGGGACATTGTGGTGAGAGCGGCCATGCTGATTGGTCTAGAGACAGTGTGGTGAGAGCGGCCATGCTGATTGGTCTAGAGACAGTGTGATGAGAGCGGCCATGCTGATTGGTCTAGAGACAGTGTGGTGAGAGCGGCCATGCTGATTGGTCTAGGGACAGTGTGGTGAGAGCGGCCATGCTGATTGGTCTAGAGACAGTGTGGTGAGAGCGGCCATGCTGATTGGTCTAGAGACAGTGTGGTGAGAGCGGCCATGCTGATTGGTCTAGAGACAGTGTGGTGAGAGCGGCCATGCTGATTGGTCTAGAGACAGTGTGGTGAGAGCGGCCATGCTGATTGGTCTAGAGACAGTGTGGTGAGAGCGGCCATGCTGATTGGTCTAGAGACAGTGTGGTGAGAGCGGCCATGCTGATTGGTCTAGAGACAGTGTGGTGAGAGCGGCCATGCTGATTGGTCTAGAGACAGTGTGGTGAGAGCGGCCATGCTGATTGGTCTAGAGAAGTCTGACTCCTCTCTTAATGTTTGATTTCAGATCTTTCTAAAAACAGACTGACTGACGTCCCGTCGGAGGTCTGCCAGCTGGTCGCCATGGAAACACTAAACCTCTATCACAACTGCATCCGAACCGTTCCCGATGGAATCATCGGCCTGCAGTCGCTCACGTCGCTCAATCTCAGGTACTTCCTGTCAGCTGACTTCCCGCTTCCTGTCTGCTAACTTCCTGTTTGCTGTGTTTACTTCCTGCAGTCGGAACCAGCTG
>CACRXE010000029.1:352500-357500 GCA_902685375.1 Neostethus bicornis
TGTGTGTGTGTGTGTGTGTATATGTGTATGTGTGTGTGTGTGTGTGTGTGTGTGTATATGTGTATGTGTGTATGTGTGTGTGTGTGTGTGTATGTGTGTGTGTGTGTGTGTGTGTGTGTGTGTGTGTGTGTGTATGTGTGTGTGTGTGTGTGTGTGTGTGTGTGTGTGTGTGTGTGTGTGTGTGTGTGTGTGTGTGTGTGTGTGTGTGTGTGTGTGTGTGTGTGTGTGTGTGTGTGTGTGTATATATCTGTGTGTGTGTGTATCCGTGTGTATGTGTGTGTGTGTGTGTGTATGTGTGTGTGTGTGTGTGTGTGTGTGTGTGTGTGTGTGTGTGTATGTGTGTGTGTGTGTGTGTGTGTGTGTGTGTTACAGTCTGGAGGACTTGAACCAAAACAGGAAACTTGATTGTGATTCCGGACTCGGAAGTGACGGCGGAGAGAAACGTCTTTCAACCGCGGAGGTAAAAAAAAAAAAAAAATTATTACAATAATAATTAAAAAAATATATTATAAAATAATTAAAATATAATAATAATTAAAAAAAAAATTATAAATTTAATTTAATTATAATTAAACAATTTTTAATTATAATTAAATTATTTTAATTATAATTAAATTATGTTTAATTATAATTAAATTATGTTTAATTATAATTAAATTATGTTTAATTATAATGTCATCACATTGTATTTTTATTTAATAATAGTCCGTTTCATTAATTAATAAATATTTTTTATTTTAATAATAGTTTGTTTTATTAATTAATTGATTTTTTTATTTTAATAATAGTCTGTTTTATTAATTAATTGATTTTTTTATTTTAATAAAAGTCTGTTTTATTAATTAATTGATTTTTTTATTTTAATAATAGTCTGTTTTATTAATTAATTAATTTTTTTTTCAGCCGTCAGATGAAGATTTAATTTTGGCCACGCCCATGAGTGACATCACCGAAGATTCAAACGAAAACGTTTCGTTAAAAACAGGTAAAAAAAAATCACTTCCTGTTCTTAGCTCCTCCTCCTGCTTCACTTAACGCATCACTTCCTGTTTGTAAATCAGACCTAGAACTGAACCCTAAGGGACTCTGTAGGACAGAACTGAACCCTGAGGGACTCTGTAGGACAGAACTGAACCCTGAAGGACTCTGTAGGATAGAACTGAACCCTGAGGGACTCTGTAGGATAGAACTGAACCCTGAGGGACTCTGTAGGATAGAACTGAACCCTGAGGGACTCTGTAGGATAGAACTGAACCCTGAGGGACTCTGTAGGATAGAACTGAACCCTGAGGGACTCTGTAGGATAGAACTGAACCCTGAGGGACTCTGTAGGATAGAACTGAACCCTGAGGGACTCTGTAGGACAGAACTGAACCCTGAGGGACTCTGTAGGATAGAACTGAACCCTGAGGGACTCTGTAGGATAGAACTGAACCCTGAGGGACTCTGTAGGATAGAACTGAACCCTAAGGGACTCTGTAGGATAGAACTGAACCCTGAGGGACTCTGTAGGATAGAACTGAACCCTGAGGGACTCTGTAGGATAGAACTGAACCCTGAGGGACTCTGTAGGATAGAACTGAACCCTGAGGGACTCTGTAGGATAGAACTGAACCCTAAGGGACTCTGTAGGATACAACTGAACCCTAAGGGACTCTGTAGGATAGAACTGAACCCTGAGGGACTCTGTAGGATAGAACTGAACCCTGAGGGACTCTGTAGGATAGAACTGAACCCTGAGGGACTCTGTAGGATAGAACTGAACCCTGAGGGACTCTGTAGGATAGAACTGAACCCTGAGGGACTCTGTAGGATAGAACTGAACCCTAAGGGACTCTGTAGGATACAACTGAACCCTAAGGGACTCTGTAGGATAGAACTGAACCCTAAGGGACTCTGTAGGATAGAACTGAACCCTGAGGGACTCTGTAGGACAGAACTGAACCCTGAGGGACTCTGTAGGATAGAACTGAACCCTGAGGGACTCTGTAGGATAGAACTGAACCCTGAGGGACTCTGTAGGATAGAACTGAACCCTGAGGGACTCTGTAGGATAGAACTGAACCCTAAGGGACTCTGTAGGATAGAACTGAACCCTGAGGGACTCTGTAGGATAGAACTGAACCCTGAGGGACTCTGTAGGATAGAACTGAACCCTAAGGGACTCTGTAGGATAGAACTGAACCCTGAGGGACTCTGTAGGATAGAACTGAACCCTGAGGGACTCTGTAGGACAGAACTGAACCCTAAGGGACTCTGTAGGATAGAACTGAACCCTGAGGGACTCTGTAGGATAGAACTGAACCCTGAGGGACTCTGTAGGATAGAACTGAACCCTGAGGGACTCTGTAGGATAGAACTGAACCCTAAGGGACTCTGTAGGATAGAACTGAACCCTAAGGGACTCTGTAGGATAGAACTGAACCCTGAGGGACTCTGTAGGACAGAACTGAACCCTGAGGGACTCTGTAGGATAGAACTGAACCCTAAGGGACTCTGTAGGATAGAACTGAACCCTGAGGGACTCTGTAGGATAGAACTGAACCCTGAGGGACTCTGTAGGACAGAACTGAACCCTGAGGGACTCTGTAGGACAGAACTGAACCCTGAGGGACTCTGTAGGACAGAACTGAACCCTGAGGGACTCTGTAGGATAGAACTGAACCCTGAGGGACTCTGTAGGATAGAACTGAACCCTGAGGGACTCTGTAGGATAGAACTGAACCCTGAGGGACTCTGTAGGACAGAACTGAACCCTAAGGGACTCTGTAGGATAGAACTGAACCCTAAGGGACTCTGTAGGACAGAACTGAACCCTAAGGGACTCTGTAGGATAGAACTGAACCCTGAGGGACTCTGTAGGATAGAACTGAACCCTGAGGGACTCTGTAGGATAGAACTGAACCCTGAGGGACTCTGTAGGACAGAACTGAACCCTGAGGGACTCTGTAGGATAGAACTGAACCCTGAGGGACTCTGTAGGATAGAACTGAACCCTGAGGGACTCTGTAGGATAGAACTGAACCCTAAGGGACTCTGTAGGATAGAACTGAACCCTGAGGGACTCTGTAGGATAGAACTGAACCCTAAGGGACTCTGTAGGATAGAACTGAACCCTGAGGGACTCTGTAGGACAGAACTGAACCCTGAGGGACTCTGTAGGATAGAACTGAACCCTAAGGGACTCTGTAGGACAGAACTGAACCCTGAAGGACTCTGTAGGATAGAACTGAACCCTGAGGGACTCTGTAGGATAGAACTGAACCCTGAGGGACTCTGGAGGATAGAACTGAACCCTGAGGGACTCTGTAGGATAGAACTGAACCCTGAGGGACTCTGTAGGATACAACTGAACCCTAAGGGACTCTGTAGGATAGAACTGAACCCTGAGGGACTCTGTAGGATAGAACTGAACCCTGAGGGACTCTGTAGGATACAACTGAACCCTGAGGGACTCTGTAGGATAGAACTGAACCCTAAGGGACTCTGTAGGATAGAACTGAACCCTAAGGGACTCTGTAGGATAGAACTGAACCCTGAGGGACTCTGTAGGACAGAACTGAACCCTGAGGGACTCTGTAGGATAGAACTGAACCCTAAGGGACTCTGTAGGATAGAACTGAACCCTGAGGGACTCTGTAGGATAGAACTGAACCCTGAGGGACTCTGTAGGACAGAACTGAACCCTGAGGGACTCTGTAGGACAGAACTGAACCCTGAGGGACTCTGTAGGATAGAACTGAACCCTGAGGGACTCTGTAGGATAGAACTGAACCCTGAGGGACTCTGTAGGATAGAACTGAACCCTGAGGGACTCTGTAGGATAGAACTGAACCCTGAGGGACTCTGTAGGATAGAACTGAACCCTGAGGGACTCTGTAGGATAGAACTGAACCCTGAGGGACTCTGTAGGATAGAACTGAACCCTGAGGGACTCTGTAGGATAGAACTGAACCCTGAGGGACTCTGTAGGATAGAACTGAACCCTAAGGGACTCTGTAGGATAGAACTGAACCCTGAGGGACTCTGTAGGATAGAACTGAACCCTGAGGGACTCTGTAGGATAGAACTGAACCCTAAGGGACTCTGTAGGATAGAACTGAACCCTGAGGGACTCTGTAGGATAGAACTGAACCCTGAGGGACTCTGTAGGATAGAACTGAACCCTGAGGGACTCTGTAGGATAGAACTGAACCCTGAGGGACTCTGTAGGATAGAACTGAACCCTGAGGGACTCTGTAGGATAGAACTGAACCCTGAGGGACTCTGTAGGATAGAACTGAACCCTGAGGGACTCTGTAGGATAGAACTGAACCCTGAGGGACTCTGTAGGATAGAACTGAACCCTGAGGGACTCTGTAGGATAGAACTGAACCCTAAGGGACTCTGTAGGATAGAACTGAACCCTGAGGGACTCTGTAGGATAGAACTGAACCCTGAGGGACTCTGTAGGACAGAACTGAACCCTGAGGGACTCTGTAGGATAGAACTGAACCCTGAGGGACTCTGTAGGATAGAACTGAACCCTGAGGGACTCTGTAGGACAGAACTGAACCCTGAGGGACTCTGTAGGATAGAACTGAACCCTGAGGGACTCTGTAGGACAGAACTGAACCCTGAGGGACTCTGTAGGATAGAACTGAACCCTGAGGGACTCTGTAGGATAGAACTGAACCCTGAAGGGACTCTGTAGGATAGAACTGAACCCTGAGGGACTCTGTAGGATAGAACTGAACCCTAAGGGACTCTGTAGGATAGAACTGAACCCTGAGGGACTCTGTAGGATAGAACTGAACCCTGAGGGACTCTGTAGGATAGAACTGAACCCTGAGGGACTCTGTAGGATAGAACTGAACCCTGAGGGACTCTGTAGGATAGAACTGAACCCTGAGGGACTCTGTAGGACAGAACTGAACCCTGAGGGACTCTGTAGGATAGAACTGAACCCTGAGGGACTCTGTAGGATAGAACTGAACCCTGAGGGACTCTGTAGGATAGAA
>CACRXE010000029.1:367500-370000 GCA_902685375.1 Neostethus bicornis
TGCCAGTCTCCCACCTGGCACCACTGCCACCAGGAGGGAGGCGCCACATCTACTGCCTCTCTGTTAAGTCCAAAAAAAAAGTTTTATTTAAATCAGTCTTTTCAGAATCAAAACCAACAATAAAAATTCACAAAACAGAGATCGGCACCTGTCTTCTTCTGCTGCAGCAGGAGAGAGAGGAGAACGAGGAGAGATCACTCTCACGCTGCTCCCAGCCACCCTCTGCTCTCTGTCTCCCGCTGTCTTCCCTTAAAGGTCCCCTATTATGCCTTTTTTCCCTTATTTTATCCTGTGCTATGTATCTGATATGCATAATTTTACATTCCGCCACAATCTCAACACAAAAGTTTATAAATACTACCCTGTTTAGGAGCGCAGTTTCATACCCGGAACTCAAAACAGCTTGTTTCAGTCTTTTTTTCTTTTTTTTTTCCCGGGACCCGCCCCGTTGGTTGCGATTGGTTGTCATTCATTGTGATTTCCCCACCCACCCAGCACAGCGTGGAGCGGGAGGGGCGAGGTGTGCTTCACAGTAGAGTGAAGCACGGAAATGGGTGGATATCAGGGTGGAGAGCAGGTAGAAGTGGGGGAGGGTGTTTGAGCTGCAGGGGGCTGAACAAAAAACAGATGTACGTCACTATGTTCCACCAGTCGTTAGAGGTTTGGAGAACACGCCCCTTACTTTGACTTTAAATATCTCAAAATAGCATGAATCACAATAAAACACACTTTGGGGGATTGTTTGGGGTAGTACTAAGTAAAATAAAAGGTTAAAACCTCATAAAAGTCAGTTTTGCATAATAGGGGACCTTTAAGTTAGCCGCTGGCCTCGAAGGCCAGCTGCTGTAAGAAGTGTGTGAACAGTATGTGGGCAGCAGCTGACATGTTGGTTATAAAATATTAAAAACAGAAGTTAAACACATGGTTACGTCTCACACACATACTTCAGAATCGAGCTTGTCTTACACTCTCACTAGCTTCTGAGTCCTGGTTGGTTTTTTTTTCTGCCAGTGTTTCTACGAACGCCCAAAACTCTGGAGGCGGGCGACGCCCAGTTCACCATCCGACGAAAGATGGAGCAGCTGAGAGAAGAACTGGAGTTACAGGCCCACCTGAGAGAGGTGAGTCACCCACCTCGGCGAGGTACCCACCTGAGAGAGGTGTAGTACCCACCTGAGAGAGGTAAGGTACCCTCCTGAAAGAGGTGAGGTACCCTCCTGAGAGAGATACCCTCCTGAGAGAGGTGTGGTACCCTCCTGAGAGAGGTGTGGTACCCTCCTGAGAGAGATACCCTCCTGAGAGAGATACCCTCCTGAGAGAGATACCCTCCTGAAAGAGGTGAGGTACCCTCCTGAGAGAGGTGTGGTACCCTCCTGAAAGAGGTGAGGTACCCTCCTGAGAGAGATACCCTCCTGAGAGAGATACCCTCCTGAGAGAGATACCCTCCTGAAAGAGGTGAGGTACCCTCCTGAGAGAGGTGTGGTACCCACCTGAGAGAGGTAAGGTACCCTCCTGAAAGAGGTGAGGTACCCTCCTGAGAGAGATACCCTCCTGAGAGAGGTGTGGTACCCTCCTGAGAGAGATACCCTCCTGAGAGAGGTGTGGTACCCACCTGAGAGAGGTAAGGTACCCTCCTGAAAGAGGTGAGGTACCCTCCTGAGAGAGATACCCTCCTGAGAGAGATACCCTCCTGAGAGAGGTGTGGTGGAAGTAAAAAATTTGTGTATCTATACTTTACTTAAGTAAAATTTAAGACTTTTACTTTTACTTCGCTACTTTTTAAACGTCTGTTTTTTTTTTTGTTACATTTAGTTCAGAAATTTGAAAAATATAAAAAAAAAAAAAATTGCGCATCTTGAAGCCGCATCGCCAAAATCAAAAGGAGCATTTGATCGGGAGAAGAAGTCATGAATCGAGGACCAATCAGAATCGAGAGTAAACATTTTCCGCCAAAAAACTAACATCAAAAATTAAAAAGAGTCAGAAGATCGTTGTTTGTTGTGTTTACTTCTAAATAAAAAGTTGAGCCATCGTTACACAGAGCACGGGAGGATCTAGGATTTTCTAAAGGGGGCAGGCGGAAGGCGGGAGGTCATTGACAAAGCCAAAGGCGTCCTCCCCCCCCCCCAAAACATTTTAAAAAACTAAGTGTCATTTTCCTCCATTTTGGGGCCCATTCACTGGCCCTTTAAGAGGATAGCTTGACTTGTACCCTTTACTTTATTCTTTTTTTTTTTTTTTGTGAACCAAAAGAGGCGGGAGAGGGGAGGAGGGGTCACGCCCCCTGGTTACCATGGTGAGTGTAGGAACATAGATCCTGGTAACCATGGTGAGAGTAGGAACGTAGATCCTGGTTACCATGGTGAGGGTAGGAACATAGATCCTGGTTACCATGGTGAGGGTAGGAACATAGATCCTGGTTACCATGGTGAGAGTAGGAACGTAGATCCTGGTTACCATGGTGAGGGTAGGAACGTAGATCCTGGTTACCATGGTGAGT
>CACRXE010000029.1:377500-382500 GCA_902685375.1 Neostethus bicornis
TACAAGGCCACGCCTCCAGGCTACGTCGTTCTGTCCAGATCTGCGACCGATCGTGAGATTACGATCGATAGGTTTAGAGAATAACGAATGTTTAATTTTTAAATATTAAACCTGCTGAGGTCAACACATACGTAAACACACACAAACCTACATGTACACACACCTACACACATTATACACACATATACACACACACACACAAGAACTGTATACACACATATAAACATATATACACACACACACTATACACACAAACCCACCAACATACACACACACACATACACGTTTTACACACACATACACACACCTACATATAAACACACACACACATTCACACTCATATAAACACATACACGTTATACACACACGTAAACACACACATTTTACACACACCTACTGTACATACACACACATACACACACAAACACACACCTACTTATACACCTTCACACATTATACATACACATACTGTACATGCACGCTCACACATATTCACACACACCTACATACACACACACTATACACACACATACACGCATCCATACACACAGATACACACATACACACACACGCGTAAACACACACATACACACACATTATACACACACATACACGCATCCATACACAAAGATACACACATACACACACACGCGTAAACACACACATACACACACATTATACACACACACACATATACACACACACACGTTAACACACACACGTACACACATACATACATACACACATATATACATACACATACGTATATATACACACACACACACATATACACACACACACACATATACACACACACACATATACACACACACACACACATGCACACACACACATATACACACACACACATATACACACACACACACATATACACACACACACATATACACACACACACACATATACACACACACACATATACACACACACACGTTAACACACACACGTACACACATACATACACACACACATACACACACATATACACACACACACATACACACACATATACACACACACACACATATACACACACACACACACATACACACACATATACACACACACACACATATACACACACATATACACACACACACACATATACACACACACACACACACATGCACACATATACACACACACATGCACACACACACTTGAACTCTATATTTTATTAATAAATAATAGTTTTGATAAGTTTTATTGATCTCATTTTTAACGAGGTTTTAATCTTCGGTCACACATCTGGACAGAACACCCCCACCTCACCTCCACCTCACCCCCACCGACTCCCACTCATCATGCCCCTCCCACCGAACAGAGGCCCCTCCCCCTGATGGAGACTCCGCCCACTCCCCCCTCCTCTCGCTCCTTCTGCTTCTCTTTAAAGTTTTTTTTTCAATATTTTTCTGCTGATTAAATAAAATATTTACAAAGTTTTGTGATGATGAAATTTTACAAAAAAATACACACATTTACACACACGTATACACACACACACACACTATACACACAGTCATATACACACACAGACAAACACACACTCACAATCCACACACACACACACATTATACACACATACTCATGTATACATTACACACACACTCATATACACACACATTATACACACACTCATATACACACAAAGACAAACACACACTCACAATCCACACACACACACATTATGCACACACATACATATACACACACAGACACACACACACTCACAATGCATGCACACACACACATACATATACACACACTCATACACACACACAAAAAATATACACACAAACATACACACACACTCAATGCACGCATACATTACAGTATAGACACACATACATGAATACACACACACATTATATACACACAGATGTGCGTACCTGTCCAGGTGTTTTCTGGCCCCGCCCCCTGTGACATGTCTCCCCCCTCGGCCACTCCCCCCCAGGACAAGCTGTGTCTCCCCCACCACATCCTGGAGGAGAAAGGTCTGATGAAGGTCTGCAGCACGGTGACGGCTCTGCTGGACCCCCACCCTACCTGAGAGGACCCCCCCTGCCTGAGGAGGAGAGGAGGAGGGACCCCCACCCTAGCTGAGAGGGGGGTTCTGTATGAGTGTGTGTGTGTGTGGGGGGGGGGGGGGGCAGGGGGCTGTAACAGGAAACTGAATGCTTTAACAGATTTTTACCATGTTTTTTCAGGTCTTTAACATTTAAAAAAATAATTTAAAAGTGTTTGAAGCCTGACCCCCCCTTCTATCCCCCATCCTGTCT
Organism: Neostethus bicornis; assembly: GCA_902685375.1. Classification (NCBI taxonomy): domain Eukaryota; kingdom Metazoa; phylum Chordata; class Actinopteri; order Atheriniformes; family Phallostethidae; genus Neostethus; species Neostethus bicornis. The sequence goes on from CACRXE010000029.1 coordinate 379,801, forward strand.
GACAGAGCCCCCAGCCCCACCCCACCCTCCTGCCCCCCCACCCGACCCTCCTGCCTGACAGCCGGGATGGAGGAAGGGGGGGTCTGCGGGGTGTGAAATAGGACACTGAGTGAACACTGTAACACTTTTTATCATGATTTAAAAATGGCTTCAATTTGTTTGATTGTGTGGGAGGGGGCTCTGTGTGTGTGTGTGTGTGTGTGTGGGAGGGGGCTCTGTGTGTGTGTGTGGGAGGGGGCTCTGTGTGTGTGTGTGGGAGGGGGCTCTGTGTGTGGGAGGGGGCTCTGTGTGTGTGGGGGGGGTAACAAAACACTGACTGAAAGCTTTGAAAATCTTCCTGTTTGACAGATTTTTTTTTCATTTTAAGTGATTTAAATTGACTAACCCCCCTCCCAGCTGTCCCCCCCCCCGCCGTGTGAGATTTTATTTATTTTCTTGTTTCTACGTCAGTTTTTTTTTTACATTTTTTTTCAGTAAAATTTTTTTCTATTAAAATCTTTGCACTTTTTTGCTGCTTTTGGCGCCTCTTTGTGGCCAAACATTAAAACTGCATGAAGATGAAATATTTTCTCAAATTAATAAAAACACGCGTTTGCAGCTAAAATAAAAAAAAATATTCTTATTCCAACGTGTGGATTTTTTATTCTTAAATCAGCAGAGTTTTACTTTAACCGCTGTTCTTTCTGTGTGGAGTTTACATGTTCTCCTCGTGTATATGTTTTAACTGTACCAGATTCATCCTTCCATTCGTCTTCTATAAATCGTTTATCACTCCTGGGTTGGCGAAGTCTGATCCAGCTGATTTCAGGTGAGAGGCAGGGTACACCCAGAACAGGTCACCAGTCTGATGCGAAGCCACACACACACACACACTACGTAATTTCATGCATGTTTTTGGAGGCTGGGAGGAAACCAGAAAAAAACACATTCATGGGAAGAAGATGCAAACTCTACACTGAATGGACAGTGTTAGAGGCTTCACCCGTGCTCCGGGACTCAAACATCCAATCTTGTTGCTGTGAGGTTGCCATGGTAACCACTGGACGACCCTGTATTCATCCCTCAATGAGTAAATACTGCGCTGCATTGCACCACAGCAGGTTGCCATGACGGCGTCAATGGTGGGAGTGACTGGGAGCTTGGTTCATCTGGTTGGCTGAACGCACGGGGGCGGGCAAGATGCAACCTCCTCTTCACTGGACATACAAGTAACCACGGCAACGACACGAGTAACAAAAGAAACATCAGAAAAATAGTTTTATTGACGTTGTTTTCAGAGGCACTTCTAAAGTGGGCGTGGTCAGGAATCCAGCTGCTAATTGGCTGACACACACTCACATGCAATCAGATGGAAATTAGAAGAACCCGCTTCGGTCTGCGTCGCCATGGCGTCAGGCGTTCAGGTACTTGGCGTGGTGACGGATGTGGTCGTCCATGAACGAATAGATGAAGAAGTAGCTGTGGTCGTAGCCCTGTGGGGGGCGACAGTGTTACCATGGTAACGCTAAGAAGAGACAAACAGGAGGAGACTAACCGGCTGGAGGCGGAACACGACCGCCATTTTCCTTTCTGAGCAGACGGACAGCAGGTTGTCCGGCAGCAGCTGATTGGCCGAAAGAAACTGGTCGTCCCGCCCCTGGTCGATCAGGACGTCCAACGGAGGGCCGGAGTAGGAGGCGGCTAACGTGGTGGCGTCGTAAGCCTGCAGGAGGTCGGGATGGAGGGGGCGTGAACACGTGCATACGGCTGGGTGAGGGGCGGGGTCTTACCTCCCAGGTGGAGCGGTCGGAGCCCAGGTACCCCGAAAAGGCTTTCTGACCCCACGGACACTCTGAGGGATTACAGATGGGAGCGAAGGCAGAAACGGCCTGCGGGGGGCGCAACGACACAGGTCAGGGAGGACGGACGGATTTTATTAAATGAGACGTGATACACACACACACACGCACACACACACACACATACATACAGACGCGCACACAGATATAAACATACACACACACACACACACACACACACACATACATACAGACGCGCACACACACACACAGATATATACATACACACTCATACACACACACACACACACACACATACATACAGACGCGCACACAGATATATACATACACACTCATACACACACACACACACATACATACAGACGCGCACACAGATATATACATACACACTCATACACACACACACACACGCACACACACACACATACATAGAGACGCGCACACAGATATAAACATACACACACACACACACACACACACACATACATACAGACGCGCACACAGATATATACATACACACTCATACACACACACACACACACACACATACACACACAGATATATACATACACACTCATACACACACACACACACACACAGATATATACATACACACTCATACACACACACACACACACACAGATATATACATACACACTCATACACACACACACAGATATATACATACACACTCATACACACACACACACACGCACACACACACACACACACAGATATATACATACACACTCATACACACACACACACACACGTATATACATACACACACACAGATATATACATACACACTCATACACACACACACACACACACACAGATATATACATACACACACACAGATATATACATACACACTCATACACACACACACACACACACA
>CACRXE010000029.1:390000-397500 GCA_902685375.1 Neostethus bicornis
TAACGGGGTTAGCCTGTCCTGATCAATTTAAGACTTTTTATGATCAATTTATTGATGAAGTAAAACAGTGACGTCATCTTGCTGCTCCATAGCCTCTCCGGTAATCAGTCCCCGCCCCTTGACCTGCTGACCAGGTAACCAGGCTCCGCCCCCTGACCTGCTGACCCAGGTATCTATGGTAACGGGTTTAGCCTTTAATTACATCTTTCATTGTGTTTTAGATCTAAATTAAAACGTAATGAGTAGCAGTTAGAAGCTACATGCTACCAGGAGCAGCTACATGCTCCTAGTAGCATGCAGCAGCTCCTGGTAGCATGCAGCAGGAGTTAGCATGCAGCTGCTCCTGGTAACATGCAGCTGAAGTTAGCCTGTAGCTCCTGTTAGCATGTAGCTTCTGTTAGCATGTAGCTTCTGTTAGCATACGCTTAGCGTGCAGATCTAACTTTTAAAATCACCTTTTTAATTCTTGCAGCTTCACGCGCAGGCGCAGTCTGTCAGAGAGTCTAAAGTCCACTGGACGCTTCTTTATGACGTCAGAGGAGCGGACATTTACTTTAATCAAACACAGGAGGCGCTAAAAACACGTTGTTGGTTTTTTTTTAAAATATATTATAAATAATATACATTATTTATTCATTAAATTAATATTTCAGTCTAAATTATTATAAAAATAACAATAAAATAAATTATTACAAAATAAAACTTAAAAAAAAATTTCAGCTACAAATTCTTGAATTTGTACAAATTACATTAAAATATTCCTCAAATAAAAACTGAAACATTTCTACAAAATAAATAATATATATAAAAATATTATATATTTTATAAAATATTATAAATGAATTATTATATCAGAATAATTCTGATTCTCAGCAAAGAATCCGAATCATTCCTGAGATTCTGTGCTGAAGAAGTGATGATTTAATGTTCTAATTTAATTATTTATTATATTAATAAACATATTGGGTTTTTATTGATGCTCTATCTGCTGATGAAATCCATAACAAATAAAGTTATTTTTGATACTATTATAAAAATGATTATTGATACTGGATCCATTCTTCCTACCCGTAACCAATGGTAACGGTTCCCTCTACCCCATTCAACCATCTTCAAACCGGTTTGATTCCCAATGAGCTCATACCCAAGTCTACCTGACCTAATCCTCAGTTACTCCCATCACTGGTGTCGTCATGGCGACCTGCTGAGGCGCTGCAGCAGAGGTAAATTCACCACAAGGGGTTAATAAAGTATTATTATTGTTATTATTATTATTATTAGTCGTAACCAACCAAAAAAAAAAAGTGTAAAAATGTAAACGTTCTCATATTTTTTTTATTGAATGAGAATCATAAATATTTTACAGGAAAACATCCGTCTGTTTATTTACAAGAAAAATAAAGAACAACTTGGAACAACGACGAGGGGTGTGTGTGTGTGTGTGTGTGTGTGTGTGTGTGTGTGTGTTTACTCTCTGTGTGAGTTTTATTTCCTGTGTGTGTGTGTGTGTGTGTGTGTGTTTACTCTCTGTGTGAGTTTTATTTCCTGTGTGTGTGTGTGTTTACTCTCTGTGTGAGTTTTATTTCCTGTGTGTGTGTGTGTGTGTGTGTGTGTGTGTGTGTTTACTCTCTGTGTGAGTTTTATTTCCTGTGTGTGTGTGTGTGTGTGTGTGTGTGTGTGTGTTTACTCTCTGTGTGAGTTTTATTTCCTGTGTGTGTGTGTGTGTGTGTGTGTGTGTGTGTGTGTGTGTGTTTGTTTACTCTCTGTGTGAGTTTTATTTCCTGTGTGTGTGTGTGTGTGTGTGTGTGTGTGTGTGTGTGTGTGTGTGTGTGTGTGTGTGTGTGTGTGATTCTGTCCTTTCAAAGTAAAACAGTTTTGTTTACGTTTTGTGTTTAAATGTAACATGAAATAAAATGACAGAGAACTGATGCCTGTTCGGCCCCTCCTCCTGTTGCTTAGCAACGAGAGGAGGGGCTCCTCCATCCTTATTGGATAGGGGGAGGGGCCTATCAGGGTGGGAGGGGTTTAAATGGGAAGCTGGAAGGTGATGTCTACTTGAGCTTCTTTAGCCAACGACACTATTTCAGAAAGTTTCACCACCTGCAGAAAAAAACAGAACTTTTATTTATACAGTAAACACGGCGCCACCTGCAGGACGGGAGGAAACGTACCATCTTAGCAGCTTCATCCAGGTCGTCACATGCCAGGATCTTCAGAGGACTGGCAGCGATCAGAGCTTTGGCATCGTCCACTCTGGTTCCTGCAGGACGGACAAGACGGTCGTTAAGATGGCGGCTCATGGTCGTTAAGATGGCGGCTTATGGTCGTTAAGATGGCGGCTCATGGTCGTTAAGATGGCGGCTCACGGTCGTTAAGATGGCGGCTAATGGTCGTTAAGATGGCGGCTAATGGTCGTTAAGATGGCGGCTCACGGTCGTTAAGATGGTGGCTTATGGTCGTTAAGATGGTGGCTTATGGTCGTTAAGATGGTGGCTTATGGTCGTTAAGATGGCGGCTCATGGTCGTTAAGATGGCGGCTCATGGTCGTTAAGATGGCGGCTCACGGTCGTTAAGATGGCGGCTCACGGTCGTTAAGATGGCGGCTCACGGTCGTTAAGATGGCGGCTTATGGTCGTTAAGATGGCGGCTAATGGTCGTTAAGATGGCGGCTCACGGTCGTTAAGATGGCGGCTCACGGTCGTTAAGATGGCGGCTCACGGGCGTTAAGATGGCGGCTCATGGTCGTTAAGATGGCGGCTCACGGTCGTTAAGATGGCGGCTTATGGTCGTTAAGATGGCGGCTCACGGTCGTTAAGATGGCGGCTCACGGTCGTTAAGATGGCGGCTCATGGTCGTTAAGATGGCGGCTCATGGTCGTTAAGATGGCGGCTCATGGTCGTTAAGATGGCGGCTCACGGGCGTTAAGATGGCGGCTCACGGTCGTTAAGATGGCGGCTCACGGTCGTTAAGATGGCGGCTCACGGGCGTTAAGATGGCGGCTCACGGTCGTTAAGATGGCGGCTCATGGTCGTTAAGATGGCGGCTCACGGGCGTTAAGATGGCGGCTCACGGTCGTTAAGATGGCGGCTTATGGTCGTTAAGATGGCGGCTCATGGTCGTTAAGATGGCGGCTTATGGTCGTTAAGATGGCGGCTTATGGTCGTTAAGATGGCGGCTTACGGTCGTTAAGATGGCGGCTTATGGTCGTTAAGATGGCGGCTTACGGTCGTTAAGATGGCGGCTTATGGTCGTTAAGATGGCGGCTCATGGTCGTTAAGATGGCGGCTTATGGTCGTTAAGATGGCGGCTTATGGTCGTTAAGATGGCGGCTCATGGTCGTTAAGATGGCGGCTAACGGGCGTTAAGATGGCGGCTCACGGGCGTTAAGATGGCGGCTCACGGTCGTTAAGATGGCGGCTTATGGTCGTTAAGATGGCGGCTTATGGTCGTTAAGATGGCGGCTCACGGTCGTTAAGATGGCGGCTCATGGTCGTTAAGATGGCGGCTCACGGTCGTTAAGATGGCGGCTCATGGTCGTTAAGATGGCGGCTCATGGTCGTTAAGATGGCGGCTCACGGTCGTTAAGATGGCGGCTCACGGTCGTTAAGATGGCGGCTCACGGTCGTTAAGATGGCGGCTCACGGTCGTTAAGATGGCGGCTCATGGTCGTTAAGATGGCGGCTCACGGTCGTTAAGATGGCGGCTCACGGTCGTTAAGATGGCGGCTCATGGTCGTTAAGATGGCGGCTTATGGTCGTTAAGATGGCGGCTCACGGTCGTTAAGATGGCGGCTCACGGTCGTTAAGATGGCGGCTCACGGTCGTTAAGATGGCGGCTCACGGGCGTTAAGATGGCGGCTCATGGTCGTTAAGATGGCGGCTCACGGTCGTTAAGATGGCGGCTCATGGTCGTTAAGATGGCGGCTCACGGGCGTTAAGATGGCGGCTCATGGTCGTTAAGATGGCGGCTTATGGTCGTTAAGATGGCGGCTCATGGTCGTTAAGATGGCGGCTCACGGTCGTTAAGATGGCGGCTCACGGTCGTTAAGATGGCGGCTTATGGTCGTTAAGATGGCGGCTCACGGGCGTTAAGATGGCGGCTCATGGTCGTTAAGATGGCGGCTCATGGTCGTTAGGATGGCGGCTCACGGTCGTTAAGATGGCGGCTCACGGTCGTTAAGATGGCGGCTCACGGGCGTTAAGATGGCGGCTCACGGGCGTTAAGATGGCGGCTCACGGTCGTTAAGATGGCGGCTCATGGTCGTTAAGATGGCGGCTCATGGTCGTTAAGATGGCGGCTTATGGTCGTTAAGATGGCGGCTTATGGTCGTTAAGATGGCGGCTCACGGTCGTTAAGATGGCGGCTTATGGTCGTTAAGATGGCGGCTCATGGTCGTTAAGATGGCGGCTTATGGTCGTTAAGATGGCGGCTTATGGTCGTTAAGATGGCGGCTCACGGGCGTTAAGATGGCGGCTCACGGTCGTTAAGATGGCGGCTCATGGTCGTTAAGATGGCGGCTCATGGTCGTTAAGATGGCGGCTCACGGTCGTTAAGATGGCGGCTCACGGTCGTTAAGATGGCGGCTCATGGTCGTTAAGATGGCGGCTCATGGTCGTTAAGATGGCGGCTCACGGTCGTTAAGATGGCGGCTTATGGTCGTTAAGATGGCGGCTCACGGTCGTTAAGATGGCGGCTCACGGTCGTTAAGATGGCGGCTTATGGTCGTTAAGATGGCGGCTCATGGTCGTTAAGACGGCGGCTCATGGTCGTTAAGATGGCGGCTCATGGTCGTTAAGATGGCGGCTCATGGTCGTTAAGATGGCGGCTTATGGTCGTTAAGATGGCGGCTCACGGTCGTTAAGATGGCGGCTTACGGTCGTTAAGATGGCGGCTCACGGTCGTTAAGATGGCGGCTTATGGTCGTTAAGATGGCGGCTCACGGTCGTTAAGATGGCGGCTTATGGTCGTTAAGATGGTGGCTTATGGTCGTTAAGATGGCGGCTCACGGTCGTTAAGATGGTGGCTTATGGTCGTTAAGATGGCGGCTCACGGTCGTTAAGATGGCGGCTTACGGTCGTTAAGATGGCGGCTCATGGTCGTTAAGATGGCGGCTCACGGTCGTTAAGATGGCGGCTCATGGTCGTTAAGATGGCGGCTCACGGGCGTTAAGATGGCGGCTCACGGGCGTTAAGATGGCGGCTCATGGTCGTTAAGATGGCGGCTCATGGTCGTTAAGATGGCGGCTCACGGTCGTTAAGATGGCGGCTCATGGGCGTTAAGATGGCGGCTCACGGTCGTTAAGATGGCGGCTCACGGTCGTTAAGATGGCGGCTCATGGGCGTTAAGATGGCGGCTCATGGTCGTTAAGATGGCGGCTCACGGGCGTTAAGATGGCGGCTCACGGTCGTTAAGATGGCGGCTCACGGTCGTTAAGATGGCGGCTCACGGTCGTTAAGATGGCGGCTCATGGTCGTTAAGATGGCGGCTTATGGTCGTTAAGATGGCGGCTCATGGTCGTTAAGATGGCGGCTCACGGTCGTTAAGATGGCGGCTCACGGTCGTTAAGATGGCGGCTCACGGTCGTTAAGATGGCGGCTCATGGTCGTTAAGATGGCGGCTTATGGTCGTTAAGATGGCGGCTCATGGTCGTTAAGATGGCGGCTTATGGTCGTTAAGATGGCGGCTCACGGTCGTTAAGATGGCGGCTCATGGTCGTTAAGATGGCGGCTCACGGTCGTTAAGATGGCGGCTCACGGTCGTTAAGATGGCGGCTTACGGTCGTTAAGATGGCGGCTTATGGTCGTTAAGATGGCGGCTTATGGTCGTTAAGATGGCGGCTTATGGTCGTTAAGATGGCGGCTTATGGTCGTTAAGATGGCGGCTTATGGTCGTTAAGATGGCGGCTCATGGTCGTTAAGATGGCGGCTCATGGTCGTTAAGATGGCGGCTCATGGTCGTTAAGATGGCGGCTTATGGTCGTTAAGATGGCGGCTCACGGTCGTTAAGATGGCGGCTTATGGTCGTTAAGATGGCGGCTCACGGTCGTTAAGATGGCGGCTTATGGTCGTTAAGATGGCGGCTTATGGTCGTTAAGATGGCGGCTTATGGTCGTTAAGATGGCGGCTCACGGTCGTTAAGATGGCGGCTCACGGTCGTTAAGATGGCGGCTTATGGTCGTTAAGATGGCGGCTTATGGTCGTTAAGATGGCGGCTTATGGTCGTTAAGATGGCGGCTCACGGTCATTAAGATGGCGGCTCACGGTCGTTAAGATGGCGGCTTATGGTCGTTAAGATGGCGGCTTATGGTCGTTAAGATGGCGGCTCATGGTCGTTAAGATGGCGGCTCATGGTCGTTAAGATGGCGGCTCACGGTCGTTAAGATGGCGGCTCACGGTCGTTAAGATGGCGGCTCACGGTCGTTAAGATGGCGGCTCATGGTCGTTAAGATGGCGGCTCACGGTCGTTAAGATGGCGGCTCACGGTCGTTAAGATGGCGGCTCACGGTCGTTAAGATGGCGGCTTATGGTCGTTAAGATGGCGGCTCATGGTCGTTAAGATGGCGGCTCACGGTCGTTAAGATGGCGGCTCACGGGCGTTAAGATGGCGGCTCACGGGCGTTAAGATGGCGGCTCACGGTCGTTAAGATGGCGGCTCACGGTCGTTAAGATGGCGGCTCACGGGCGTTAAGATGGCGGCTCACGGTCGTTAAGATGGCGGCTCACGGTCGTTAAGATGGCGGCTCACGGGCGTTAAGATGGCGGCTCACGGGCGTTAAGATGGCGGCTCACGGTCGTTAAGATGGCGGCTCACGGGCGTTAAGATGGCGGCTTATGGTCGTTAAGATGGCGGCTCACATTTAGACTAGTTTTTAAATTTCGTAATATTGTTTTTTTAAAATATGTACGTAGTAAGAAAAAATTCACAAAGTCGTGAATCCACGATGGATGAACCGCGACGTTCACTCCTGAGATCTACCAGTCCACTGTCATCACACAAACACACACTCTCACACACACACTCATACACACACACACACTCTCATACACACACTCTGATACACACACACACACACTCATACACAAACACACACTCTGATACACACACTCTGATACACACACACACACTCATACACACACACACACTCATACACACACACACACTCTGATACACACACACACACTCTGATACACACACACACACTCTGATACACACACACACACTCTGATACACACACACACACTCATACACACACACACACTCTGATACACACACTCTGATACACACACACACACTCATACACACACACACACTCTGATACACACACACACACTCTGATACACACACACACACTCATACACACACACACACTCTGATACACACACTCTGATACACACACACACACTCATACACACACACACACTCTGATACACACACACACACACTCTGATACACACACTCTGATACACACACACACACTCATACACACACACACACTCTGAT
>CACRXE010000029.1:402500-405000 GCA_902685375.1 Neostethus bicornis
TCCTGCTGCTCTCCCCATCACTCGCCATACCTAGCGCTTCTGAGCATGCTCAGAACTCACAACCAACCCGCTCACCCCTCCCTTCTTGCTGCTCTTGCCGTCACTCGACATGACGCAACCAAACTCCGCCCCCATGATTAAATCCCTGTCAAAATGAGCGACCTAGCGCTTGTGAGCATGCCCAGAACTCAGAATCCCCTCCCCCGTCGTGATCAATAAGAACACTATGATAAAGACCAGATCAATAAAGAATCAATAAAACTGATCTAATGGAATCTAGTCATTTATTAAGAGTAATTAAGTTTAAACCAACTTCGTTATGCTCGTTAGGATCGGTAGGTTTAGCTGTCCCTCATCTTAACGAGGCCTCACATCTCGACAGAACACCAGCGGGGGTATTGGCTCCGCCTCCATCGGCCAGTTAAAGTGGATTAATATTCCCGGTAGAGGTATTGGCTCCGCCCCCAGCCCTCCGTCCCCCTCCACCAGCCTCACCTGAAAGGAGCGCTCCATGGTGATGGCGAAGTAATATTCCCTCCGGGGGTAACGACGTTCACAGATAAACACCTGGTTGCAGATGCGCCCCGCCTCCCCCGTTTGTTTGGTGAAGAGTTTTCTACCAATCATCTGGGAGGAAATGTCCCGCGCCTCTTCGGGTCTACGAGGGGGGGACACGATGACGTCAGAACCATTCAGAACGAGTTAAAATAAACAAATAAAAATACTTACGAGTAAACGATTCGAACTCCTCCTTTCAGCCCCCCCTCAAACGTCCCCTTCCCCCGGCCGCCCGCCAGGACCTGAGCTTTCACCACCAGGTCCTTGGAGCCTGGAACGACACCGTAAACACGGTTACCACCATGAAACGGCGAGGCCTTTCAGAAACTCACCGATCTGCTTGGCGACGGTGTACGCCTCATCGGCGGAGCTGGCGACCATCCCGTCCGGCACGGAGATGCCCGCCTCCTTCAGGAGCCCGATACTCATGTACTCATGCAGAGAGAGGTTCCTCTGCTGCTGCAGGCGGGGGGCACCGCCCATCATACCCCCACACAGGACCTGGCGAGGGAAAACAATCACTGTTATACCACTACACGACGAGTGTGTGTAATCCCTCCTCCGTCCAGCAGGGGGTCCATCGTAGGAAAGTCTTCAGCGTCTTCAGGACAGCGTGTTTAATGATCAAGAACCCGAGAACTGGTTCTAAAAAAACTAACCTGAGTTCGTCCAACTCAGTGCTGTTGTTTTGAAATTTGGGGAAACAACAAATTTGGTAGGGGCCGCTACCATAATGGCCGCTACACCGCCATCTTTAAGTCCATCCTCACCTCCTCCATTACCGGGTTGAACGATGGAGTCAACACCAGGGACAAAAAGAGTCTACAGCACATTTACGTTAAGCTGAGAAGATGATTGGCTAAAGACAAACATCTCACCAGGACCTGTACGTTTACAGAACTCTAGGACGAGAAGGTCGGACAGCGCTGATCCCCCTCACCGTGGCTGCAGACCGTTTGAGCTGCTCCCCTCAGGCAGAGGGCTACGGTCTATTCAGACCAGGATAACCAGGATCTACGTTCCTACCCTCACCATGGTAACCAAGATCTACGTTCCTACCCTCACCATGGTAACCAAGATCTACGTTCCTACCCTCACTATGGTAACCAGGATCTACGTTCCTACCCTCACCATGGTAACCAGGATCTACGTTCCTACCCTCACCATGGTAACCAGGATCTACGTTCCTACCCTCACCATGGTAACCAGGATCTACGTTCCTACCCTCACCATGGTAACCAGGATCTACGTTCATACCCTCACCATGGTAACCAGGATCTACGTTCCTACCCTCACCATGGTAACCAGGATCTACGTTCCTACCCTCACCATGGTAACCAGGATCTACGTTCCTACCCTCACCATGGTAACCAGGATCTACGTTCCTACCCTCACCATGGTAACCAGGATCTACGTTCCTACCCTCACCATGGTAACCAGGATCTACGTTCCTACCCTCACCATGGTAACCAGATCTACGTTCCTACCCTCACCATGGTAACCAGGATCTACGTTCCTACCCTCACCACGGTAACCAGGATCTACTTTCCTACCCTCACCATGGTAACCAGGATCTACGTTCCTACCCTCACCATGGTAACCAAGATCTACGTTCCTACCCTCACCATGGTAACCAGGATCTACGTTCCTACCCTCACCATGGTAACCAGGATCTACGTTCCTACCCTCACCATGGTAACCAAGATCTACGTTCCTACCCTCACCATGGTAACCAGGATCTACGTTCCTACCCTCACCATGGTAACCAGGATCTACGTTCCTACCCTCACCATGGTAACCAGATCTACGTTCCTACCCTCACCATGGTCACCAGGATCTACGTTCCTACCCTCACCATGGTAACCAGGATCTACGTTCTTACCCTCACCATGGTAACCAGGATCTACGTTCCTACCCTCACCACGGTAACCAGGATCTATTT
>CACRXE010000029.1:412500-417500 GCA_902685375.1 Neostethus bicornis
ACTGCCTGCATTAACCAAGGACCAAACTCTCCACTATGGGGGACAGGGCAGCTGCTCCACGGCTATGGAACGCTCTTCCCGAGAGCTTGAGGGCTCCACAAAAAAAGACTTAAGACATTTTTATTCCTACAGGCTTTTCAGCAAAGTTTTTAGTGTTTTTTTTTTTTTTTTTTTTTTGTGGTTTTATTTAATTTTGCTGTTTGTTGTTCCTTTTGGTCATTGTAGCACTTTGAGATCTCCACTGGAGATAGAAAGTGCGTTATAAATAAAATTTTTATTATTATTATTATTAACCCTGTAAACAAAGTAAACATTGTACTGTCTCTTTAAATCAGTGGTTAGCAACCAAGCTAACAGGAAGTTAGCAGCGCCTACAAGCTGGCATTAGCTTGGAGCTCCGCCTCCTCTACCTTCACCTGTCCGTTTCTGACCCGTCTCCTCTGGAGCTCCGCCTCCTCTACCTTCACCTGTCCGTTTCTGACCCGTCTCCTCTGGAGCTCCGCCTCCTCTACCTTCACCTGTCCGTTTCTGACCTGTCTCCTCTGGAGCTCCGCCTCCTCTACCTTCACCTGTCCGTTTCTGACCCGTCTCCTCTGGAGCTCCGCCTCCTCTACCTTCACCTGTCCGTTTCTGACCTGTCTCCTCTGGAGCTCCGCCTCCTCTACCTTCACCTGTCCGTTTCTGACCTGTCTCCTCTGGAGCTCCGCCTCCTCTACCTTCACCTGACTGGAGCTCCGCCTCCTCTACCTTCACCTGTCCGTTTCTGACCTGTCTCCTCTGGAGCTCCGCCTCCTCTACCTTCACCTGTCCGTTTCTGACCCGTCTCCTCTGGAGCTCCGCCTCCTCTACCTTCACCTGTCCGTTTCTGACCCGTCTCCTCTGGAGCTCCGCCTCCTCTACCTTCACCTGTCCGTTTCTGACCTGTCTCCTCTGGAGCTCCGCCTCCTCTACCTTCACCTGTCCGTTTCTAACCTGTCTCCTCTGGAGCTCCGCCTCCTCTACCTTCACCTGTCCGTTTCTGACCTGTCTCCTCTGGAGCTCCGCCTCCTCTACCTTCACCTGTCCGTTTCTGACCTGTCTCCTCTGGAGCTCCGCCTCCTCTACCTTCACCTGTCCGTTTCTGACCCGTCTCCTCTGGAGCTCCGCCTCCTCTACCTTCACCTGTCCGTTTCTGACCTGTCTCCTCTGGAGCTCCGCCTCCTCTACCTTCACCTGTCCGTTTCTGACCTGTCTCCTCTGGAGCTCCGCCTCCTCTACCTTCACCTGTCCGTTTCTGACCCGTCTCCTCTGGAGCTCCGCCTCCTCTACCTTCACCTGTCCGTTTCTGACCCGTCTCCTCTGGAGCTCCGCCTCCTCTACCTTCACCTGTCCGTTTCTGACCCGTCTCCTCTGGAGCTCCGCCTCCTCTACCTTCACCTGTCCGTTTCTGACCCGTCTCCTCTGGAGCTCCGCCTCCTCTACCTTCACCTGTCCGTTTCTGATCTGTCTCCTCTGGAGCTCCGCCTCCTCTACCTTCACCTGTCCGTGTGTGACCTGTCTCCTCTGGAGCTCCGCCTCCTCTACCTTCACCTGTCCGTTTCTGACCCGTCTCCTCTGGAGCTCCGCCTCCTCTACCTTCACCTGTCCGTTTGTGACCCGTCTCCTCTGGAGCTCCGCCTCCTCTACCTTCACCTGTCCGTTTCTGACCCGTCTCCTCTGGAGCTCCGCCTCCTCTACCTTCACCTGTCCGTTTCTGATCTGTCTCCTCTGGAGCTCCGCCTCCTCTACCTTCACCTGTCCGTGTGTGACCTGTCTCCTCTGGAGCTCCGCCTCCTCTACCTTCACCTGTCCGTTTCTGACCTGTCTCCTCTGGAGCTCCGCCTCCTCTACCTTCACCTGACTGGAGCTCCGCCTCCTCTACCTTCACCTGTCCGTTTCTGACCTGTCTCCTCTGGAGCTCCGCCTCCTCTACCTTCACCTGTCCGTTTCTGACCCGTCTCCTCTGGAGCTCCGCCTCCTCTACCTTCACCTGTCCGTTTCTGACCTGTCTCCTCTGGAGCTCCGCCTCCTCTACCTTCACCTGTCCGTTTCTGACCTGTCTCCTCTGGAGCTCCGCCTCCTCTACCTTCACCTGTCCGTTTCTGACCTGTCTCCTCTGGAGCTCCGCCTCCTCTACCTTCACCTGTCCGTTTCTAACCCGTCTCCTCTGGAGCTCCGCCTCCTCTACCTTCACCTGTCCGTTTCTGACCTGTCTCCTCTGGAGCTCCGCCTCCTCTACCTTCACCTGTCCGTTTCTGACCTGTCTCCTCTGGAGCTCCGCCTCCTCTACCTTCACCTGTCCGTTTCTGACCCGTCTCCTCTGGAGCTCCGCCTCCTCTACCTTCACCTGTCCGTTTCTGACCTGTCTCTTCTGGAGCTCCGCCTCCTCTACCTTCACCTGTCCGTTTCTGACCCGTCTCCTCTGGAGCTCCGCCTCCTCTACCTTCACCTGTCCGTTTCTGACCCGTCTCCTCTGGAGCTCCGCCTCCTCTACCTTCACCTGTCCGTTTCTGACCTGTCTCCTCTGGAGCTCCGCCTCCTCTACCTTCACCTGTCCGTTTCTGACCCGTCTCCTCTGGAGCTCCGCCTCCTCTACCTTCACCTGTCCGTTTCTGACCCGTCTCCTCTGGAGCTCCGCCTCCTCTACCTTCACCTGTCCGTTTCTAACCTGTCTCCTCTGGAGCTCCGCCTCCTCTACCTTCACCTGTCCGTTTCTGACCCGTCTCCTCTGGAGCTCCGCCTCCTCTACCTTCACCTGTCCGTTTCTGACCCGTCTCCTCTGGAGCTCCGCCTCCTCTACCTTCACCTGTCCGTTTGTGACCCGTCTCCTCTGGAGCTCCGCCTCCTCTACCTTCACCTGTCCGTTTGTGACCCGTCTCCTCTGGAGCTCCGCCTCCTCTACCTTCACCTGTCCGTTTCTGACCTGTCTCCTCTGGAGCTCCGCCTCCTCTACCTTCACCTGTCCGTTTGTGACCCGTCTCCTCTGGAGCTCCGCCTCCTCTACCTTCACCTGTCCGTTTCTAACCTGTCTCCTCTGGAGCTCCGCCTCCTCTACCTTCACCTGTCCGTGTGTGACCTGTCTCCTCTGGAGCTCCGCCTCCTCTACCTTCACCTGTCCGTTTCTGACCTGTCTCCTCTGGAGCTCCGCCTCCTCTACCTTCACCTGTCCGTTTCTGACCTGTCTCCTCTGGAGCTCCGCCTCCTCTACCTTCACCTGTCCGTTTCTGACCCGTCTCCTCTGGAGCTCCGCCTCCTCTACCTTCACCTGTCAGAAGGTCAGAGGTTGTGAACCCACCTGAACGTCCTCTCCGTTCTGAGGGAGTTTCTGGTTCCTGGATAACGCCAACATCTCGATCAGCTCCCTGGAAAACACACACACACAGACACACACACAGAGACACACACACACACAGAGACACACACACACACACACACACACATACACACACACACACATATACACACACACCACACACACACATAAACACATACACACACACAGGCAGAGACACACACACCACACACACACACATAAACACATACACACACACACACATAAACACATACACACAGAGACACACACACCACACACACACACAGAGACACACACACCACACACACACACACACACCACACACACACACACACACACAGAGACACACACACACCACACACACACACACACACACAGAGACACACACACCACACACACACACACACACACACACAGAGACACACACACACCACACACACACATAAACACATACACACACACACATACACACACACAGGCAGAGACACACACACATTTACACACCACACACACACACACACACCACACACACATACACACACACACATACACACACACAGGCAGAGACACACACACATTTACACACCACACACAGACACACACACACACACACACACACACACACATACACACACACCACACACACATACACACACACAGGCAGAGACACACACACACACATACACCACACACACATACACACACACACACATACATACACACACACACACACACACATAAACAAGCAAACATTAATAAACAATAACATATTCATAAACAATAATATATCAAAACATCTCAATCAGTTTCCTGAAACACACACACACACATACACACACACACACACACACGTAAACATTAATAAACAATAAATATAACATCTCAATCAGTTCTCTGAAACACGAACACACACACTCCTCAAAACACTCACACACTCCTGATACACACACACACACACACACTCCTCACACACTCACCGGGATAAAACTTCCAAATCATTTAAAACAGAAATTAATTTCTCTTTAGTGGACTTTTCTGATGCCGCCATCTTGGATTCTCACTGCGCATGTCTGTTTTTCTTCTTCTATTGAGGGAAGCCACCTAACCGAGCATTACCGCCACCTACAGGACTACACTCACACAACACCCACAACCCGGAGTACAGACCTGTGTACCCCTCTCTGATTCCCGGAGCATCTGATTAAAGACAGGAATGTGATGGAAAGAGTTATTTAAAGAGTTGATGAATGAAGAAAATGAAATGTTACCATAGTGGAGTGGAAAGTGTCTAGGATTAGTAAGGTAGAAATAAAGAGGGCGCTGAAGTGGATGAAGAGTGGAAAGTGTCTAGGATCAGTAAGGTAGAAATAAAGAGGGCACTGAAGAGGATGAAGAGTGGAAAGGCTCTCGGTCCTGATGATATCCCTATAGAAGTATGGAAGTGTTTAGGTGAGGTGGCAGTAGAGTTTCTGACTGGGCTGTTTAACAGGATATTAGAAAGTGAGAAGATGCCTGATGAATGGAGGAGAAGTGTGCTGGTTCCTGTTTTTAAGAACAAGGGAGATGTGCAGAGTTGTGGTAACTACAGAGGAATAAAACTGATCAGTCAAACGATGAAGTTATGGGAAAAAGTTGTCGAAGGTAGGCTAAGGTCTGAAGTAAGAATTTG
>CACRXE010000029.1:440000-443035 GCA_902685375.1 Neostethus bicornis
GTCATGGTAACCTGTAGGGGTGTGGCGGGTCGTCATGGTAACCTGTAGGGGTCTGGTGGGTCGTCATGGTAACCTGTAGGGGTGTGGCGGGTCGTCATGGTAACCTGTAGGGGTGTGGCGGGTCGTCATGGTAACCTGTAGGGGTGTGGCGGGTCGTCATGGTAACCCGTAGGGGTGTGGCGGGTCGTCATGGTAACCTGTAGGGGTGTGGCGGGTCGTCATGGTAACCTGTAGGGGTGTGGTGGGTCGTCATGGTAACCTGTAGGGGTGTGGTGGGTCGTCATGGTAACCTGTAGGGGTGTGGTGGGTCGTCATGGTAACCTGTAGGGGTGTGGTGGGTCGTCATGGTAACCTGTAGGGGTGTGGCGGGTCGTCATGGTAACCGTCTGATTCCTCTCTCTCTCTTCAGGATGCGGAGGCAGGGCGTGTGACCCGTCAGCAGTCTCGTACCTGGTGCTGGTGCATGTGCCTCGGCCTCGCCCTCATCCTGTTTGGAATGGTCTTCACTGGGTTCTACGTCTACCGCCACCTGGTGGAGGTACGCATAAAAAAAATTAATTAAAAAATTTTAATTAAAGGATTTTAATTAAAGAATTTTATATTAAAAAATTTTAATTAAAAAATTTTAATTAAATTTTTAATTAAAATTAAATTAAATTAATTTTTAATTAATTTGAATTTTTATTTATTTTTTTTTTTAAAGAATTTTGAATCAGATCAAAGTTTTTTTTTAGAATCAAATCAAATGTTTTTAAATTGTTTCTCGTTAGTGAGAGCTCGTTAGTGAGAGCTCGTTAGTGAGAGCTCGTTAGAGAGAGCTCGTTAGAGAGAGCTCGTTAGAGAGAGCTCGTTAGTGAGAGCTCGTTAGTGAGAGCTCGTTAGAGAGAGCTCGTTAGTGAGAGCTCGTTAGTGAGAGCTCGTTAGAGAGAGCTCGTTAGTGAGAGCTCGTTAGAGAGAGCTCGTTAGAGAGAGCTCGTTAGTGAGAGCTCGTTAGTGAGAGCTCGTTAGAGAGAGCTCGTTAGTGAGAGCTCGTTAGTGAGAACTCGTTAGAGAGAGCTCGTTAGAGAGAGCTCGTTAGTGAGAGCTCGTTAGAGAGAGCTCGTTAGTGAGAGCTCGTTAGTGAGAGCTCGTTAGTGAGAGCTCGTTAGTGAGAGCTCGTTAGTGAGAACTCGTTAGAGAGAGCTCGTTAGAGAGAGCTCGTTAGTGAGAGCTCGTTAGTGAGAGCTCGTTAGTGAGAGCTCGTTAGTGAGAGCTCGTTAGTGAGAGCTCGTTAGTGAGAGCTCGTTAGTGAGAGCTCGTTAGTGAGAGCTCGTTAGTGAGAGCTCGTTAGTGAGAGCTCGTTAGAGAGCTCGTTAGTGAGAGCTCGTTAGAGAGCTCGTTAGTGAGAGCTCGTTAGAGAGCTCGTTAGTGAGAGCTCGTTAGAGAGCTCGTTAGAGAGCTCGTTAGTGAGAGCTCGTTAGTGAGAGCTCGTTAGTGAGAGCTCGTTAGTGAGAGCTCGTTAGAGAGAGCTCGTTAGTGAGAGCTCGTTAGAGAGAGCTCGTTAGTGAGAGCTCGTTAGTGAGAGCTCGTTAGTGAGAGCTCGTTAGTGAGAGCTCGTTAGAGAGAGCTCGTTAGTGAGAGCTCGTTAGTGAGAGCTCGTTAGAGAGAGCTCGTTAGTGAGAGCTCGTTAGAGAGAGCTCGTTAGTGAGAGCTCGTTAGTGAGAGCTCGTTAGTGAGAGCTCGTTAGTGAGAGCTCGTTAGTGAGAGCTCGTTAGTGAGAGCTCGTTAGAGAGCTCGTTAGTGAGAGCTCGTTAGAGAGCTCGTTAGTGAGAGCTCGTTAGAGAGCTCGTTAGTGAGAGCTCGTTAGAGAGCTCGTTAGTGAGAGCTCGTTAGTGAGAGCTCGTTAGAGAGCTCGTTAGTGAGAGCTCGTTAGTGAGAGCTCGTTAGTGAGAGCTCGTTAGTGAGAGCTCGTTAGTGAGCTCGTTAGTGAGAGCTCGTTAGTGAGCTCGTTAGAGAGCTCGTTAGAGAGAGCTCGTTAGTGAGAGCTCGTTAGTGAGCTCGTTAGTGAGAGCTCGTTAGAGAGAGCTCGTTAGAGAGCTCGTTAGAGAGAGCTCGTTAGAGAGAGCTCGTTAGTGAGAGCTCGTTAGTGAGAGCTCGTTAGTGAGAGCTCGTTAGTGAGAGCTCGTTAGTGAGAGCTCGTTAGTGAGAGCTCGTTAGTGAGAGCTCGTTAGTGAGAGCTCGTTAGTGAGAGCTCGTTAGTGAGAGCTCGTTAGAGAGAGCTCGTTAGTGAGAGCTCGTTAGTGAGAGCTCGTTAGTGACTCGTTCTCTCTCTTTCAGACCGGTGGGATTCAGGATGACGAGGTGTTCTTCTGCGGCGCTCGTTACAACGAAGAAAACTACATGATCCGTGACGAAGAAAACGTGAGAAACGTGTTTCTTTAAATAAGTTCTAAAGAGGGGGCGTGTCCTACGGTACGTGGTGTTTATAAAGAGGGGGCGTGTCCTACGGTACGTGGTGTTTATAAAGAGGGGGCGTGTCCTACGGTACGTGGTGTTTATAAAGAGGGGGCGTGTCCTACGGTACGTGGTGTTTATAAAGAGGGGGCGTGTCCTACGGTACGTGGTGTTTCTAAAGAGGGGGCGTGTCCTACGGTACGTGGTGTTTATAAAGAGGGGGCGTGTCCTACGGTACGTGGTGTTTCTAAAGAGGGGGCGTGTCCTACGGTACGTGGTGTTTATAAAGAGGGGGCGTGTCCTACGGTACGTGGTGTTTATAAAGAGGGGGCGTGTCCTACGGTACGTGGTGTTTATAAAGAGGGGGCGTGTCCTACGGTACGTGGTGTTTATAAAGAGGGGGCGTGTCCTACGGTACGTGGTGTTTATAAAGAGGGGGCGTGTCCTACGGTACGTGGTGTTTCTAAAGAGGGGGCGTGTCCTACGGTACGTGGTGTTTATAAAGAGGGGGCGTGTCCTACGGTACGTGGTGTTTATAAAGAGGGGGCGTGTCCTACGGTACGTGGTGTTTCTAAAGAGGGGGCGTGTCCTACGGTACGTGG
>CACRXE010000030.1:15000-32500 GCA_902685375.1 Neostethus bicornis
CAAGAGTTACAGGAAGTTAAAAAAAATAAAACATAAACGATTTACCTTTAAAATTCTGACAGTTTCATTTTGTTATTATTTTATTATAAAACTAATTAGTTTATTTAAACTTTAAGAAACAATAAAATTCTGTGTATAAAAGAAAAAAAAATTTAATTAACTTTCAGCAGAAAAATATAGTTCTGAGTAAATCTTTAAGTTTCACGTTTAAAAATACGACTCATTAAGTTTCGAATTGTTTAAAATGTTTACAGGAAGTTTAAATATCTCTGGGTCTCGTTAGAGTGGGGGAAGGATGGAGCTGGAGATCAGTGCAGCATCTGCAATAATTAGGATGCTGGATCGGTTTGATTTGGTGAAGAAAAAGATGAGCCGAAAAGCAAAGCTCTGGATTTACAAGTCAATCTGCGTTCCTACCCTCACCATGGTAACCAGGATCTACGTTCCTACCCTCACCATGGTAACCAGGATCTACGTTCCTACCCTCACCATGGTAACCAGGATCTACGTTCCTACCCTCACCATGGTAACCAGGATCTACATTCCTACCCTCACCATGGTAACCAGGATCTACGTTCCTACCCTCACCATGGTAACCAGGATCTACGTTCCTACCCTCACCATGGTAACCAGGATCTACGTTCCTACCCTCACCATGGTAACCAGGATCTACGTTCCTACCCTCACCATGGTAACCAGGATCTACGTTCCTACCCTCACCATGGTAACCAGGATCTACGTTCCTACCCTCACCATGGTAACCAGGATCTACATTCCTACCCTCACCGTGGTAACCAGGATCTACATTATTTCTCTCACCATGGTAACCAGGATCTACATTCCTACCCTCACCATGGTAACCAGGATCTACGTTCCTATCCTCACCATGGTAACCAGGATGTACGTTCCTACCCTCACCATGGTAACCAGGATCTACATTCCTACCCTCACCGTGGTAACCAGGATCTACATTATTTCTCTCACCATGGTAACCAGGATCTACGTTCCTACCCTCACCATGGTAACCAGGATCTACGTTCCTATCCTCACCATGGTAACCAGGATCTACGTTCCTACCCTCACCATGATAACCAGGATCTACGTTCCTACCCTCACCATGGTAACGAGGATCTACGTTCCTCTCCTCACCATGGTAACCAGGATCTACGTTCCTACCCTCACCATGGTAACCAGGATCTACGTTCCTACCCTCACCATGGTAACCAGGATCTACGTTCCTACCCTCACCATGGTAACCAGGATCTACGTTCCTACCCTCACCATGGTAACCAGGATCTACATTCCTACCCTCACCGTGGTAACCAGGATCTACATTATTTCTCTCACCATGGTAACCAGGATCTACATTCCTACCCTCACCATGGTAACCAGGATCTACGTTCCTATCCTCACCATGGTAACCAGGATGTACGTTCCTACCCTCACCATGGTAACCAGGATCTACATTCCTACCCTCACCGTGGTAACCAGGATCTACATTATTTCTCTCACCATGGTAACCAGGATCTACGTTCCTACCCTCACCATGGTAACCAGGATCTACGTTCCTATCCTCACCATGGTAACCAGGATCTACGTTCCTACCCTCACCATGATAACCAGGATCTACGTTCCTACCCTCACCATG
This sequence comes from Neostethus bicornis, assembly GCA_902685375.1. Lineage (NCBI taxonomy): Eukaryota > Metazoa > Chordata > Actinopteri > Atheriniformes > Phallostethidae > Neostethus > Neostethus bicornis. The sequence goes on from CACRXE010000030.1 coordinate 16,649, forward strand.
GTAACGAGGATCTACGTTCCTCTCCTCACCATGGTAACCAGGATCTACGTTCCTACCCTCACCATGGTAACCAGGATCTACATTCCTACCCTCACCATGGTAACCAGGATCTACGTTCCAACCCTCACCATGGTAACCAGGATCTACGTTCCTACCCTCACCATGGTAACCAGGATCTACATTCCTACCCTCACCGTGGTAACCAGGATCTACATTATTTCTCTCACCATGGTAACCAGGATCTACGTTCCTACCCTCACCATGGTAACCAAGATCTACATTCCTACCCTCACCATGGTAACCAGGATCTATGTTCCTACCCTCACCATGGTAACCAGGATCTACGTTCCTATCCTCACCATGGTAACCAGGATCTACGTTCCTACCCTCACCATGGTAACCAGGATCTACGTTCCTACCCTTACTGTGGTAACCAGGATCTATGTTCCTACCCTCACCATGGTAACTAGGATCTACGTTCCTACCCTTACCATGGTAACCAGGATTTACGTTCCTACCCTCACCATGGTAACCAGGATCTACATTCCTACCCTCACCATGGTAACCAGGATCTACATTCCTACCCTCACCATGGTAACCACTGGGTGGTGACTGAAAGAAGAAGATCACGGATACAAACGGCTGAAATGATCTTCCTCTTCAGGCTGGCTGGGCTCTTACCCAGAGAGGAGCTCTGAATAAAGTCATCGCTCCTCTGGGTCGGGAAAAGCCAGATGGAGTGGTTCGGGCACTTCGGAATACCTCACTGGTGAGGTGTTCCATCCTACCAAGGGGAGACCCAGAGGCAGACCCTGGAACTGCTGGAGAGACTATATCTCACATCTGGACAGGGAACACCTCAGGATCCTCCTGGGTGAGATGGAGGATGCAGCTGGGGTGAGAGAAACCTTAAAGTCTGTCCTTTAGCCTGCAGGAGGCGCTCCAGCCTTTTATGGGCTAGGGTTAATCAAACACTGACTGATCAGTTCTAATAATAATCACTTTCATATTAAACTTAATATCCTGTGATATTCAGACCATCGTGTGGGAATGCTGTTATAGTTATTTCTGCAGGATTTTACTGATATTTATTACTGATTTATCAAGTTTTAAGTAACATTTCTTTGTATTTTTTGATATGGTATTTTCTGGTATTTATTACGGTATGATATTCAGTAGAATTTTTAGTACATTATTTAGTCGTATTTGTTGTTATATTTTCTTATTGAAATGTTCTGGTATGTTTTACGTCTTGATGGTTCAGTTAGTGACTCACCGTTTTTTTCAGGGTAAACTCTTTAAAGACGCTCCCTGCCTTCCTCTCTGAACCGCTCTGATGATAAATTCTGTAAATCCTCTAAAACATCATTTTATCTGCTTCATTCGGACCTAATTCATCCAGAAGAATTAAATCATAATAAAGATCTTTTCCTCCAGCATTTCAGCTTTTCTGCGCTTTGTTTCAGGCCTTTAGTAAATAAATATACAGGAAGTGACGTTTATATGTTACACATTTTACCGGAGGGGAGAGTTTAGAGTGACGGACAATAATGGATGCCGTCTATTAGCCGTAATAAATTTTACAATAAGTATTTTTACTGTTTTAAACTTCCATTCTGTAGAATAGAATAACAGAAAACAGAATGAAACAAACAAATATTCACTGAAACATAATAAATACAGGAAATTACGTAGATTGACTGAATTTATAGAGGAAGTGACGTACCTTTGACTGAAAGACCGGTAAGTTATTTTCTTTATTTCTTTAAAAAACTAATCAAACTGCAGTTTTTCTCATATCGTCCTCTTTATTTAAATTATAAATTTATAAAAAAAAATGACGTATTATAACTAACAAGTTAGAGTATAATTAAAACCCCTGGAAAATAAACACATGATGCTAACTATGCTAAGCTAACATAGCTAAACTCATTTTTAACATATTGATAATTATAATATAATAATAATATACGCTCTACACGCAGCTAATGAGGCTAATTATCATAATCTAACTTTAGATAAACTGGTGACAGACTGTTAGTGATGCTAACAGCAGCCTGCTCATCACGCTGATGTTAAAAACACGCTGCCATCCTTTTATTATTATTATTATTAAATAGAACCAACAAACTTCAGAAAACATAGAGTCACAGATTTTATTTACAGTCAGAAGTTATTTTATTCTTTACTTTCACATTAGTCATTTTATTTTAGTATATTTACGTAATGTTTCTTGGTAGATTTTTTTTATTATTACTGGCACCGTGGAATCAATAAAACCTTTAGTATTCCCACGATCAGGAAATGACGAAATGTAACAGCATCGGTACAGGAAGACAATAACATGTACTGTAAAAAAAAAGAGCTATAATAGATAAAAAAATAAGAATAAAAAGATAAGATAAAAAAAGTGCAATAAAAAGAGTCTTAATTAAAGTCATTCTGAATCTGATCCTAAAACAGATTGTTTTTCTTGTTACGGCTTAACAAAAGTACATGTGTGTGAATGAGAGGAGTGAGGCTACAGGGAGAACAGAGTATCAACAGTCCAGAGCAACTGAGAGTGTGGAAAAGAGGTGAAGAAGCGTGTGCAGGTAGGCTGGAACGAGTGTAGGAAAAGTATCAGGTGTGATGTGTGATAGAAGAGTTTCAGATAAAATGAAAAGGAAAGTGTAGAAAACCGTAGGTGAGAGCGGACCATGCTGATTGGTCTAGAGACAGTGTGGTGAGAGCGGCCATGCTGATTGGTCTAGAGACAGTGTGGTGAGAGCGGCCATGCTGATTGGTCTAGAGACAGTGTGGTGAGAGCGGCCATGCTGATTGGTCTAGAGACAGTGTGGTGAGAGCGGCCATGCTGATTGGTCTAGAGACAGTGCGGTGAGAGTGGCCATGCTGATTGATCTAGAGACAGTGTGGTGAGAGCGACCATGCTGATTGGTCTAGAGACAGTGTGGTGAGAGCGGCCATGCTGATTGGTCTAGAGACAGTGTGGTGAGAGTGGCCATGCTGATTGGTCTAGAGACAGTGTGGGGAGAGCGGCCATGCTGATTGGTCTAGAGACAGCGTGGTGAGAGCGGCCATGCTGATTGGTCTAGAGCAGCGGTCGGCAACCTTTTACACCGAAAGAGCCATTTGAACCCGGTTTCCACGGAAAAGAAAACACTGGGAGCCGCACATCTAAAATGAAAAAAAAAAAAAAACGTCTACTACTTTACCGCAGCATGTTTTCTTATGAAATCCACGCGCTACAGAGAAAATTATATTTTATTCATTTAATGAACACATTTTGAACATTTTGAATTCTTGAAAAATAATAACAATGAATGTCTCTTTCAAATAAATTAAAAAGCTGAATTTAAATTGTGCATGCAGCAAACAAAAGGGAAAAATCCGTGAGCCGTCATCCTTATATCGCCTTGGCCCAAGGCCCTTGGGCTTTCAAAGTATGCAGCGGAGCCTTGACTTGAATATATAAAATAAATTGGGGGAAAAAGCACTGTGTCACTAAACAATGAAAATTAAATATTTGCAAAATATCTGCATAAATATTTATTTTACCTGGTTAATGGGACTTCTGCTCCTGAACCTCTGCGCACAGCTTCTGCAAATCGGGGCTGTACGAAGTCACTTTAATCTTTACGCAGGACTGTAAGCTGTCATCTGTGAGCCGTAAGCGGTGTTTGTTTTTAATGCAGTTCATGGTGGAGAATAGCTGCTCACATACATATGTGGATCCGAAGATCGACAGGACTCCAAAGGCATATTTCTTCATGTTCGTGTAGGTGTCGGGATGGCATTCCATGTTTCAAATATGAGTTTGTCCGGTCTCGGGAGGTTCTCAATATCACTCCATTTGTGATTCTGAGCAAGAGTGGCCTTCTGACGGGCAACATCTTCAAGGTCCTCTGTCAAGCGTTTGAATTTGGACACCCAAATGTCTTTGTCAGCTATGTCAGCCAGCTCCAGCTCCAGAGCAGGTTGACTTACACCTGCAAATGCAGTCACGTTTAGCAGGGATGGATCAATGGTCAGGGGAGTGACGGGGAAGGACAATGTGGTTTTTTCCTCTCTGAACTCACGGAATCGTTTACCAAACGACGCTTGCATTGTGGTGATTGTAGACTGCAAATACTCTGAATTGATCACTCCGTGAGCTTGTTTGAACTCCCTTAAAGAGGGGAAGTGAGACAGTGTGCCTCTCTGTAAATCTCTGGCTAAAACTGTCAGTTTGCGCTCAAACGCCAACACCTCCTCCAGCATGTGCAGCGCTGTGCCTCCTCTCCCCTGAAGCGTTGTGTTCAGCGTGTTTAGTTTCGCTGTCATGTCCACCATGAAGTGGAGTTTTTCCAGCCACTCTGGCTGTTCCAGCTCAGGAAAGGTGAGCCCTTTGCTGCTCATGAAAGTTTTCACCTCTCCCAGACATGCAGCAAAACGTTGAAGCACCTCTCCTCTGGACAGCCACCGGACTCTGTTATGCAGCAGGAGATCAGAGTATGCGCTCTCCACCTCATCCAGTAATGAACGGAACTGGCGGTGATTTAAACCTTTTGCCATTATTTCATTGACAATCTGAATAACAACATTCATGACCTCTGTGCATTCTGGAGGAAAACTTTGCGCGCACAATGCCTCTTGGTGCAGGATGCAATGAAAAGTCAGCAGCTTTCTATCCAGTGATTTCTGCAGCAAAGCCACAAAGCCCCTGTGCGCTCCAGTCATACTCGGTGCCCCATCGGTAGCCACCGACACGAGGTGGGTTGTTTTTATTTCTTTGGCTCGTAAACAATCAAGCACAGCCTCACAGATGTCCTCCCCCCGTGTCTGGCATTTTAGTGGTATCAGCTCAACCATTTCTTCCTGTGGTCCAGCAGAATTCACATATCGGAAGAACAGCGCTATTTGTTCAATGTCCGTTTTGTCTTTGGACTCATCACAGGCGATTGAGTATGCTGCTGCTGAATTGATGTCTTTGATTTGCTGTTTTGTGATATTTTCTGCCATTTTTATGGTTCTGTCTTTGACAGTTTTCGCAGAGAGAGGCATCTCTCTGATTTTCTGCACAATTTCGTCTTTGTTTTTAAAGTCCGCAAATAAGTGTTCTGAAATCTTAAGGAATGATTCTTTCATATATTCTCCATCTGTGAACGGTTTCCCATGCCTGCCTATTTCCTGAGCGGCCACAAAGCTTGCATATGTAGTTGTATTTGCAGACTTCACCCACTTCTTGAATTGATTTTTCGTCCGGTCATCCTTCTGCATCAGTTCCGAAACAGCTTTTTTCCTCTCTTCTCCCTCTGGATATTTTTCAGCAAAGGCTCTGTGTGTATTGTTAAAATGTCTTGCGACATTTGACCGTTTATTGTTAGCCAGTTTTTCTCCACAAATTAGGCATACTGGTAGGCCAGTCTCGCCCGAGGTAAATGCAAATGAATCTGCCCAGGCATCATTGAATGTTCTATTTTCTTGAGATATTTTTCTTTTCTTACATTTCTCCATTGGTTTTGCCGGGATTGAAAGTCGCTCAAAATAGACGGCGTTTCAGCGGGTATACCAGCTTCCGCAGTGTGACGTCTATTTTGAGCGACGAAAAAATAATATCAAATAATTTAATTAATATTTTAATATTTCAAGATCACAATAATCTTCAAATTTAGAACTAAAATAATATAAAAACTAACACAAATAAAACACACTTCAATTAAATACAAAAAAAATTTTTTTTAGTAATTTATTTTCCCAAGCGGCTTGGGAAAATAAATTACTAAAAAATTTTTTTAGTAATTTTTTTTAGATGGGCCAAGAGCCGCATTATAAGGATGAAAGAGCCGCATGCGGCTCCGGAGCCGCGGGTTGCCGACCGCTGGTCTAGAGACAGTATGGTGAGAGCGGCCATGCTGATTGGTCTAGAGACAGCGTGGTGAGAGCGGCCATGCTGATTGGTCTAGAGACAGTGTGGTGAGAGCGGCCATGCTGATTGGTCTAGAGACAGTGTGGTGAGAGCGGCCATGCTGATTGGTCTAGAGACAGCGTGGTGAGAGCGGCCATGCTGATTGGATCTAGAGACAGTGTGGGGAGAGCGGCGATGCTGATTGATCTAGAGACAGTGTGGTGAGAGCGGCCATGCTGATTGGTCTAGAGACAGTGTGGTGAGAGCGGCCATGCTGATTGATCTAGAGACAGCGTGGTGAGAGCGGCCATGCTGATTGGTTTAGAGACAGTAGTCACATGAGTAAAAGACAGGAAACAGAGATGTTTGTAGCAGAGATGAAGATGCTGAGGATCTCTCTGGGAGTGACCAGGATGGACAGGATCAGAGGAACAGCACATGTTAGAGGTTTTAAAGTCAGAGAGGTCAGACTGAGATGGTTTGGACATGTACAGAGGAGAGAGAGAGAGTACATCAGAAGAAGGATGCTGGGTTTGGAACCACCAGGAAAGAGGACTAGAGGAAGACCAAAGAGGAGGTTCATGGATACAGTGAAGGAAGACATGAAGATAGTTGGTGTGACCGAAGAGGATGCAGCAGATAGGGTTAGATGGAAGAGGCTGACTTGCTGTAGCGTCCCCTGGAGGGAGATGGAGGAAGAAGAAGTATCTCAGGGTCTTGTTCACAGATGGGGAAGAATGGAGCGGTAGATCAACAGACAGATCAGTGCATCATCTGCAATAACTAGGACACTGTGAATAAACAGGATGATATAATGATGGTTTTCTTTCTACAGGTTTTCAGGATGAAGGTGAACAGAAGCGGGGGAGGGAAATGGAAGGATGCCAGAGTGAAAAAGTTCAGGACGACCCCCCTTCAGTCTTCAGGACCTAAACCTTCCTTCAGGAAACACAAACCCCTCAATGAGACCCCACCTCAGGAGGCCGGACGACCCGCTAACGGCAGCTCACCTGTGGGGGAGGACTGGAAGGAGGGAGGGTGGTCGTTCCAGGAAGACCCAGAGGGGGTCCAGGCTGGCAGGCTGGAGGGAGAAACTCTGCATCACTGTGTACAAAGAGATCGGAACGACCGGGTGGTGATGGTCATCCATAATAACCAGGTACGCCATGCCATAGTAACCATAGTAACAATAATCCACATCCCCCTCCACATGGTCATCCATAGTAACCATAGTAACAATAATCACACACACACACACATATGGTCATCCATAATAACCAGGTACGCCATGCCATAGTAACCATAGTAACAATAATCCACATCCCCCTCCACATGGTCATCCATAGTAACCATAGTAACAATAATCACACACATATGGTCATCCATAATAACCAGGTACGCCATGTCATCGCAACCATAGTAACAATAATCCACATCCCCCTCCACATGGTCATCCATAGTAACAATAATACACACACACACCTGGTGACCCATAGTAACCAAGTACACCATGCCATAGTAACCATAGTAACAATAATCACACACACACACATAGTCATCCATAATAACTAGGTACGCCATGTCATCGCAACCATAGTAACAATAATCCACATGGTCATCCATAGTAACAATAATCACACACACACACATGGTCATCCATAATAACCAGGTACGCTATGCCATAGTAACCATAGTAACAATAATCCACATTCCCCTCCACATGGTCATGTCATCGCAACCATAGTAACAATAATCCACATGGTCATCCATAGTAACAATAATCACACACACACACATGGTCATCCATAATAACCAGGTACGCTATGCCATAGTAACCATAGTAACAATAATCCACATTCCCCTCCACATGGTCATCCATAGTAACCATAGTAACAATAATCACACACACACACACATATGGTCATCCATAATAACCAGGTACGCCATGCTATCGTAACCATAGTAACAATAATCCACATCCCCTCCACATGCTCATCCATAGTAACCATGTACGCCATGCCATAGTAACCATAGTAACTATGGCAGTAACCATAGTAACAATAATCCACACATACACGCACGGTCATCCATAGTAACCAGGTACGCCATCCCATAGTAACAATAAGCGCCACCCCCCCCACATACATGGGGGGGTGGCGCAGTATGTACACATACTGTACATACATACACACACACGGTCAACCATAGTAACCAGGTTAAACCTACCCGTATCGTGCCCCCACAGACTCTGTGTTTCCGGGGAACGTGTTTCCTGACGTGTCTCTACGGTCGCGTGGAGGTCATGGGGTTCACCATCGAAGAAGGTCAAAGTTCGTACCCCCTCTACTCTCCGGCGTCACATTGCCCCCTCTCCATCCGGGGGCTGGACCCTTCTGTCCATCGCCATGGCGACAGAGCCGAAGCCGCACGCGTTCTGCAGAAGTATCTGCAGCCAGGTAAACGTGTACACGCCTCACCACGCGCGTGTGTGTGTTTGAGAGAGACTGTGCAGGCCTGACCAGGTGTGTGTGTGTGTGTGTGTGTGTGTGTGTGTGTGTGTGTGTGTGTGTGTGTGTGTGTGTGTGTGTGTGTGTGTGTGTGTGTGTGTGTGTGTGTGTGTGTGTGTGTGTGTGTGTGTGTGTGTGTGTGTGTGTGTGTGTGTGTGTGTGTGTGTGTGTGTGTGTGTTTCAGCGTCCCGTAAGAAGCTTCTCAGGAGAATGTCTTCGGTTTCTTCGCTGGTCGTCTTGGAGACCCTGGAAACTCCGCTCACACGCTTCCTGTCTAGTTTCTCAGACCTGAGCGGCCTGTTCAGCCCCACCATGGTAAGACACACCTCCCCATCCTCTGGGAGGCGGCGTCCCGCTCCCCACTACCCGCTTCTTCCTGTCTGATCTCCTCTGGGGAGCACCGTCCCGTTCCCCACCAACCCGCTGCTTCCTGTCCAATCCTCCCGAATCCTCTGGGAGGCGCCGTCCCGCTCCCCACTACCCGCTTCTTCCTGTCTGATCTCCTCTGGGGAGGCACCGTCCCGCTCCCCACCAACCCGCTGCTTCCTGTCTGATCTCCCCGATCCTCTGGGAGGCGCCGTCCCGTTCCCCACTGACCTGCTGCTTCCTGTTTACAGACGGAGCTCCCCTGGGTGATCCTGGACACGCCTCTGAACGGACTGGGCATGGTTCCGCTGGCCGACGGCGTGGAGGGTCTCAAACTGTCGCAGAGCTGCAGAGACGCTTTGAGCACGCTGCTCGGCGCGTGCGGAGGTGAGCTGACGTTGTTTCTATGGAAACGCTAGCAGCAGAGTGTGTGTGCGTGTTCGTGTGCGTGGTTGGTAACCCCCGGTGTGTTTCCTAGGAGACCTGGAGCGTCCGGCCGTGATCCTCGTCTGCGGAACGAAGAACGTGGGAAAATCGACTTTCATCCGAATCCTGATCAACACGTTACTAAACCAGTAGGTGTAACTGGTTCCTGTGGTGACCCCGTCTGAGGTCAGTGTGACCCCCATGTGACCGACCTCTTTGTGACCCCCAGCACGGACCAGGTGGATTACCTGGAAGCGGATCTCGGTCAGACGGAATTCACTCCGGCTGGTTGTCTCTCACTCTGCACCGTCACAGAACCCCTGCTGGGTGAGACCTGCTGTACACACACACACACACACACACAAATAACCTATAGACACACACACACCCGTCAGAAACCCCACACACACACCCTGTAGACACACACACACACCATCAGACCTGCACACACAGTCTGTAGACACACACACAGTCTGTAGACACACACACACAGCCGTCAGACCCACACACACACCCTGTAGACACACACACACCCTGTAGACACACACACATACACCCATCAGACCCGCACGCACACACCCATTAGACCCGCACACACACACAGCCTGAAGACACACACACACCCGTCAGAACCCCCACACACCCACCCTGTAGACACACACTCAGACCCGCACACACACATACAAATAACCTATAGACACACACACACACAGTCTGTAGACACACACACAGCCTGTAGACACACACACCCTGGTGACGCACACACACCCTTTAGACCATCTGTAGACACACACACCCTCAGACCCACACACCCGTTGGACCTACACACACAGACACACACACACAGCCTGTAGACACACACACCAGTCAGACCCGCGCACACACACACACAGCCGTCAGACCCACACACACACACACACACACCTGTCAGACCCTCTGTAAACACACACACACCTCTGACCTCCCACACCTCCTCCCGCTCTCCTGCAGGTCCTCCGTTCTGCCACCAGAGGTCTCCAGAGAACATGATCTACTACGGGCAGACGTCGTGCGAGTCGGACCTGGACCGTTACCTGGAAGCCCTGAAGTCTCTGTGGCGCCGACGCCCCCTCACCAGAGAGACCCCCGTCATCATCAACACCATGGGCTGGGTTAAAGGTCAGCGCCGCCTGGTGGCGAATCCCCGCAGTCTGCTCATTGGTCGATGTGACAGTATGACGTCGCTATGGAAACGTTCACAGTACTGTTTAGAAGTGTCAGGATTTTAACCCCTCCTACCGAGGCACCCCATTGGTTAACACAATCTACTTCCTGTTAGTTCTGACTGCTGTGCATCTCTTAAATCATTCCCTCTTTGTTTATCTTGAAATTTGTTTCCTAGAGGCCGCTTACAGTTTAACCAATAGTGAAGCAGACAGGTGTCACATGGATACGTTTACCCTCTTCTGATTGGTCGACTGCTGTTGATCTTGAATCTCACCTTTTTCGAATAATCTGTTTTTACAAATAAAAAATTTAGTGAGAAAATAAATTTGGTCTAATTTGTGTGAAAAAAGTTTAGTTTTTTTTTTTTCTTTCAATTAATTTTGAACTTTTTGCTAATCTAAAAATTTTGTTCTCGACGTAAGAATGTTTTGAAATTTTTGTACATTTTTAATAAAAGAAAAAAACTTGTAAAACGGCATCAAATCAAAGTTAAAATGGCCACAGTTTAAATCAAATATGGCCGACGGTTGGCATGCAGTGATCCAGCGCCACCTGGTGGATGAAGTCGTTAACAGGGGCGGGGTTAACGGGGGCGGGGTTTAACGGGGGGCAGGGTTTAACGGGGGCAGGGTTTAACGGGGGGCAGGGTTTAACGGGGGGCGGGGTTTAACGGGGGGCAGGGTTTAACGGGGGCAGGGTTTAACGGGGGGGGGCTACGGGGCAGGGTTTAACGGGGGGCGGGGTTTAACAGGGGTTTTAAGGGCTGTTTTCATTGTTTTTTATGGTTTTTTTTTTTTTTTTCGTGTTTCAGGTCTCGGGCTTCAGATCCTCGTCGACCTGATCCGGTTCTTTCCGGTCTCTCACGTGGTCCAGCTGAGCCACGGTTTCGCCCCTCAGTGCCCTCCTCTCACCCCGGACTTCCTGCTGACGGCGCCAGGGTGCCAGACGGGCCCCCACTCACTGAGCCCTTTGGACTGCTTCCTGGAGACCCCGCTTCTCCCCGAAACTTTCACACACCTGATGGTGCAGGCCGAGTTCCCCAACGTGGCGCGCCAAGGCACCTCGTGAGTACCCGTCACCACGGCGACCACCACGCCTGTCGCCATGACGACCCATCCTCATATCCCCCTCCCCTACAGGAAGCACCAGCGTTCCAACGAGCACAGAGACCTCTCGCTGCTCGGTTACCTGAGCGCGTTGGACCCGCGCGGACCGCTGCACGACCTCGTCCCTTACCAGGTAAACCCACACACTCCCTCTAAAACCACGCCCACTTCTAACCCCTCCTTCCTCAGGTGCCCCTCACCGCCGTGGCTCTGGGTGTCCTCCACAGCCAGGTGGCGCCATCGCATACGTTCTACGCCGCTAACGGCAGCCTGGTGGCGCTGTGTGTCCTGGGAGAGAAACTACCCAACAGAGGGGGCGCCGTACTGCTGCCCAAACCACCTCTCTGCCCGTGTGTGGGGTTTGGTACGTACACACACACACACACACACAGCCATTGTTCTGTCAACCATCCGTTGTCTTCCTCTTATCCGTGCCCGGGTCGCCAGGGGCAAAAGCCTCAGGTGGAAACCCAGGTATCTCTCACCCCGGCTGCATCCAGCGTCTCTCCAGCAGGTCCGGGGCCTGCCTATGGGTCTCCTCCTGGTGGGACGGAACACCTCACCATCGAGGGAGGCATCCAAACCAGATGCCCTCACCACCCCATCTGGCTTCTCTCAAGAGGAACGGTTCGACTCTGAGCTCCTCCCAGATGGCAGAGCTTCTCCCTCTATGAAGTGTTTAATTAGTTACATACCCGCTGGTTTGTTGGTGTTAGCTCCTCCTCCTGAGGGGAGGAGCCTCAAATGAGAGGTGGAGCCACCTCCTTATGGGTGGAGCTAATCAAACTCGCTTCTCTGGTTCATTTTATCAGATTGAAAATGATCGAAACGTCACGATCAAACAAAAAAACATTTGAAAGACTTTTCTATGGTGTACAATTTATTTATTTATTTTGTGTAGTGGGTGCGGCTTATAATCAGGTGTTAGCCATACCAGCCTGTCAGCGTCCGATCCCGTCAGACCTCAGATGCTAAGCATGCTGGGTCTAGGCTGTACTTGGATGGGAGACCACTGGAACCCCTGGTACTCCAGTGGGAGGGTCGGACCTCTGGTACTCCAGCGGGACAGTCGGACCCCTGGTACTCCAGCGGGACGGTCAAACCCCTGGTACTCCAGTAGGACGGTCGGACCCCTGGTACTCCAGCGGGTCAGTCGGACCCCTGGTACTCCAGCGGGACGGTCGGACCCCTGGTACTCCAGCGGGACGGTCAAACCCCTGGTACTCCAGCGGGACGGCAAACCCCTGGTACTCCAGCGGGACGGTCAGACCCCTGATACTCCAGCGGGACGGTCGAACCCTTGGTACTCCAGCGGGACGGTCAGACCCCTGGTACTCCAGCGGGACAGTCAGACCATTGGTACTCCAGCGGGACGGTCGGACCCCTGATACTCCAGCGGGACAGTCAGACCCCTGATACTCCAGCGGGACAGTCAGACCCCTGGTACTCCAGCGGGACAGTCAGACCATTGGTACTCCAGCGGGACGGTCAGACCCCTGATACTCCAGCGGGACGGTCAAACCCCTGATACTCCAGCGGGACAGTCAGACCCCTGATACTCCAGCGGGACAGTCAGACCATTGGTACTCCAGCGGGACGGTCGGACCCCTGATACTCCAGCGGGACAGTCAGACCCCTGGTACTCCAGCGGGACGGTCGGACCCCTGATACTCCAGCGGGACGGTCAGACCCCTGGTACTCCAGCGGGACGGTCGGACCCCTGGTACTCCAGTGGGACAGTCAGACCCCTGGTACTCCAGCGGGACGGTCGGACCCCTGGTACTCCAGTGGGACGGTCAGACCCCTGATACTCCAGCGGGACGGTCAAACCCCTGGTACTCCAGCGGGACGGTCAAACCCCTGGTACTCCAGCGGGACGGTCGGACCCCTGGTACTCCAGCGGGACGGTCGGACCCCTGGTACTCCAGTGGGACGGTCGGACCCCTGATACTCCAGCGGGACGGTCGGACCCCTGATACTCCAGCGGGACGGTCGGACCCCTGGTACTCCAGCGGGACGGTCGGACCCCTGGTACTCCAGCGGGACGGTCAAACCCCTGGTACTCCAGCGGGACGGTCGAACCCTTGGTACTCCAGCGGGACGGTCGGACCCCTGATACTCCAGCGGGACAGTCAGACCCCTGGTACTCCAGCGGGACGGTCAAACCCCTGATACTCCAGCGGGACAGTCAGACCCCTGATACTCCAGCGGGACAGTCAGACCATTGGTACTCCAGCGGGACGGTCGGACCCCTGGTACTCCAGCGGGTCAGTCGGACCCCTGGTACTCCAGCGGGTCAGTCGGACCCCTGGTACTCCAGCGGGACGGTCGGACCCCTGGTACTCCAGCGGGACGGTCGGACCCCTGGTACTCCAGTGGGACAGTCAGACCATTGGTACTCCAGCGGGACGGTCGGACCCCTGGTACTCCAGCGGGTCAGTCGGACCCCTGGTACTCCAGCGGGTCAGTCGGACCCCTGGTACTCCAGCGGGACGGTCGGACCCCTGGTACTCCAGCGGGACAGTCGGACCCCTGGTACTCCAGCGGGATGGTCGGACCCCTGGTACTCCAGCGGGACAGTCAGACCCCTGATACTCCAGCGGGTCAGACCCATCGAGGGTCTGACCCGCTGGTCAGACCCTCGCTGGTACTCCAGCGGGTCAGTCGGACCCCTGGTACTCCAGCGGGACGGTCAAACCCCTGGTACTCCAGCGGGACGGTCGGACCCCTGGTACTCCAGCGGGACGGTCAGACCATTGGTACTCGAGAGAGATGGTCGTTGACATCAAATTGTCGCTGTGTGCAACAGTAGCCTACCTGGTATGGAGTGAAGGACCATGAGCGTTTAATTTTCTGTTTGTTTTTGCTCTAAAATCTCCGTCTTCGCTTCAGGCGTCGTTCGAGGCATCGACACGGCACGAGGTCTCTACTTCCTGTTGACCCCCGTTGACCCCGCCATCCTGCGTAAAGTGAACTGCTTCCTGTTGGGAGCGATGACGCTTCCTGTTTGCGTTCTGACCAATCAGATGGAGCCGGGGGCGGAGCTTCCGTACGTCACGTCGGATTACAGCTTCGATCTGAGCGGCGCCGGAAAACTGCGAGTTTTTAAAGGACTTCAGAGAGCGAGTCACGTGGGGATGCAGTGACCTTTAACCTCCAACAAAGAGCGAGAACAAGTGTTTTTTTTTCTATTTGCTGCTTTTTTTTTTTTTGTTTTGTTTTAAAACAAATTACTGTAAAAAAAAAAAAAAAAAACTTTTCTTTTTTGTTACATTCTTTTCTGAAATAAAAAAATTCAAAATAAAAGACTTTGGTTCATTTTTTTGTTTGTTTAAAACTTAATGATTTATTTTTATTATAAACCAAAAATTTAACAAAAATTTCAGCATTTTTTACAGAAAACTAAACAAAATAAAAAAACAACAATTAAAATTATGAAAATACTTTCAATTAATATTAAATTAAAAACTTAAAGTTCACAATGAAGCCACCAGAGGGCGCCAGCGGATCAGAGTTTGGATCAATAGAATTAAAATGATCAAAATAATTTTTAGGATGTCTTTTTGCTTTTATTATGACATAAAAAAAAAAAAAAAGGGTCGGCGTAATAAGCGTTTGCTTCAGCCGTTACCTTTTCGGTCCTTTGCTGGAATATGGTTGTTTTCTTTATTTCATTGATATGAGGTTGCACTGTGACCGAAATAAATAAATAAATAAATAAAAAAAATCGTGTGAAAACAACGTCAGAAACTGATGTTGATGATGTTGTTTGATGTTTATCATTTTTTACTTTTTTTTTATCAGAAACGGAGCTGAAAATAAAGATGAAAACCTTCTGATCAGAGGTGAGATTGGGCCTAAAAAAATCCAGCCCGACCCGAGCCCTAAACAAGCCGGAAATGTCATATTTTAATTGTGAGGACTCGGGAGGACAGGTCGGGGGTGGCGGGGCGGGGGGTGAAGGGAGGGCGAGGGTTATTTATAAATTGGAACATTTTCAAGAACACGTTTTTCAATTAAAAAAAATCCCACTATCGGACCCCTAACGCACTTTGTCTGTGATGGCCTGCTTAGCGTGAAGAGGAGGGACGGTCTTTAAAACAAAAGATAAAATAGCGATCATTCCTTTTACCAGTCCAGCTGTTTGAATGCCCGCTCAGCATCGAGGTGCCAGTCTTTTTGGTGCCACATTGACTACATCCAGCGAAGCCAACGCAAGTTTCTGTAGCATTTTGAAGAATAAATTAGAATCTTTTCCACACCTCACTCTTACCGGTGTGTGTTTGTCTTTTCAGTTCTCCTGCTTTTAGTTTATCCTTAACTTCTCACTCCTTCATATCGGGGATCCTCCTTA
>CACRXE010000030.1:40000-44233 GCA_902685375.1 Neostethus bicornis
CTGGGTCTGCGCCTGCGCAACAGTAAGTAAAAATTATAACTTTGATTCATTTTTGTGAGTTTTTTTGTGAGTGTGTGTGTGTGTGCGTGCGTGCGTGCGTGCGTGTGTGTGTGTGCGTGTGTGTGTGTGTGGGATCAAAGTTTCTGTCTGGTCAGACTGATAATCCCAGAGAGGGGGGTCTGTCTGTCTCTAGGGGGACGGGAGGGGGAGCGGAGGGGGGGGACACCCGACTGTTTGAGATAAAACTCTACTTTTTATTCTTGGAATAAAATAATATTCATATTGTTTACATTTCTCAGAGTGAGAGGTCAGAGGTCATCGTGTCCCCTCCCCCTCTAGAGTGAGAGGTCAGAGGTCACCGTGCCCCCCCCTCCTCCCAGGTTTAAATCTTTACATGTTTTTATTTTAAACGTCAGGTTCTTTAAAAACACCTGCAGCTGATCTCAGGGGTGTCTCCGTCCGCCCCGACCCCCAGACTCCTCATGGTGGGAGGGTGGAACCATCTGCACCTGAACGGGGGGGACGGGGGCAAGAGGGGTGAAGGGGTTCCTAACCACCCCCACCCCGATCTGTACCGATGAATCATAGAAGGAGGTGGGGAGGGTCTCCATGTCCTGGGGCTCCATCATGGACAGGGTCTCCATGTCCTGGGGGTCCATCATGGAGAGGGTCTCCATGTCCTGGGGCTCCATCATGGACAGGGTCTCCATGTCCTGGGGGTCCATCATGGACAGGGTCTCCATGTCCTGTGGGTCCATCATGGACAGGGTCTCCATGTCCTGGGGCTCCATCATGGACAGGGTCTCCATGTCCTGGGGCTCCATCATGGACAGGGTCTCCATGTCCTGGGGCTCCATCATGGACAGGGTCTCCATGTCCTGGGGCTCCATCATGGACAGGGTCTCCATGTCCTGGGGCTCCATCATGGAGAGGGTCTCCATGTCCTGGGGGCTCCATCATGGACAGGGTCTCCATGTCCTGGGGCTCCATCATGGACAGGGTCTCCATGTCCTGGGGCTCCATCATGGACAGGGTCTCCATGTCCTGGGGCTCCATCATGGACAGGGTCTCCATGTCCTGGGGCTCCATCATGGACAGGGTCTCCATGTCCTGGGGGTCCATCATGGACAGGGTCTCCATGTCCTGGGGCTCCATCATGGACAGGGTCTCCATGTCCTGGGGCTCCATCATGGACAGGGTCTCCATGTCCTGGGGCTCCATCATGGACAGGGTCTCCATGTCCTGGGGCTCCATCATGGACAGGGTCTCCATGTCCTGGGGCTCCATCATGAAGGAAGGAGGAACCTACCCCATGAAGGAAGATGGAGGGGTGATGGAGGGTAGGGGTGGGCGGATCGATCCTAATATCGATATTATCGATACCAACGTCAGTATTGATATTGATCGATACTCCAACTAAAATATCGATACTTTGGTTGAAGTTTTATCCCTCGCACTTTGGTTCCGTTTTTTTTCAAAATGACAACCTAACTTATCCATCTGCAACAAATCCGTGTAGTCCCTCATCCATCTGCAAAATATACGTAAACACTGTGTGTCGCGCCTGTATGCTAGAGCGAGGCGGCCCCGCCCCCTCGCTACTCTCATTCGCTTTGACTTGTCACATGACTCAGCGACTCGCGCCAGGAAACAAAAAAAAAAAAATCTGCAAAAGTAGAGAGAGATGTAAAAAAGAGAAGAAGCGTGTGGCTGTACTTTGAGGCACCATGTGCAGAAAGACTGTTAAATATAGAGGTAACACTACAAATTAAAGAATCACCCCAAAGAAAAACTTGAGAAACCCTGACCCCTTCTGTTTCCCAGAGGCAGTGCTCATTAACAGAGACGTGAAAAAACAACATAATCATCTTTAACATTAGTTAATATTTGTTTGTAACTGATCCCTTCTATTGATCTATCTATCTATCTGTGTGTGTGTGTGTGTGTGTGTGTGTGTGTGTGTGTGTGTATACTTGGTCATACTATACATATGACCCAAACCCTTGATGCAAAAATAGTCATTTAGAAAAATAAAATATCGGTATCGGTATCGGTGATATCGGTCTGGTGTTTACTTGGTATCGGATCGATACCAAAACTTGCGGTATCGCCCACCCTAATGGAGGGGTGATGGAGGATGAATCCCTGATTTCAGTTCTTCTGCTGGAACTTGGGGCTGTGTGTGTGGGCGGAGTCTGAAAGAGACCTTTGTTTTCCTAGTGGGCATTTCCCAGCATGCCTTTCACCTCCTGACTACAGCTGTTGTCCGGCCCCGCCCACACACCGACCCTGCCCCACCCTGCCCCGTGGCAGGAAGGAGGAACCCTGAGTAAGCAGCTCAGATTCGACAGACCGGACCCTGCCGGTCTGGAAGTGGTTGGTAGCAGATGCACCTGTACAGGAAGAGGCACGGGGCCTATGAGTTGGAGACGGCTTGTGCCAGGTCGTGGGCGGAGCTCTACTCTCCTCTGCGGGCCGGTAAGCGCTTTGCTCTAAGGCACTGCAGGCGGCGCTGGGTTACTGTTCCGGGGACGGGTCATCGCCCTCAGACGGGAAGCCCAGGCTTCTATCACCCCGGCTGCACCCTCCAGCTCACCCAGGAGGATCCTGAGGTGTTCCCTGTCCAGCTGTGAGACATAGTCTCTCCAGCGGGTCCGGGGTCTGCCCCTTGGTCTCCTCCCAGTGGGACGGAACCCCTCGACTGCGAGGCGCTTGGTGGGCATCCTGACCAGATGCCCGAAGATGGAGGAGGAGCGGCTCGACCCCAAGCTCCTTCCGGATGGCAGAGCTCCTCACCCGATCTCTGAGTGAGAGCCCAGCCACCCTGCAGAGGAAGCTCATTTCGGCCGCTAGTATCTGCAATCTCATTCAAAATGAACCGACCAATAGAAACGCTCCGTGAAACCTGGATGAGGAAGTGATCGACAGGCTTACAGCTGATTGGCTGAGGTGAAGGCAGATTTAAGTAGATATGGTCCTTTCATGGATGAAGGGGGGGTCCAGTGGTTACCACGGTGACCTAACGTGACCTCACAGCTAGAATGTCGTGGGTTCGAGTCCGGGTGGGGCCGAGGCTTGAATCACTGGTCTTTCTGTGTGTAGTTTACATGTTCTACCCGTGAATGTGACGCGTTTCTCTGGTTTCCTCCATAAACATACATGTTAGTATGTGTGTGTGGGTATGTGTATGTGTGTGTGTGTGTGTGTTTATGTACATGTGTATGTGTGTGTCTCTATGTGTGTGTGTCTATATGTGTGTGTATTTATACCTGTGTATCTGTGTGTGTGTGTGTGTGTGTGTGTGTGTGTGTGTGTCTGTGTATATATGTATGTATATGTGTGTGTGTCTCTCCGTGTGTGTGTCTCCATGTGTGTGTCTCTCTCTCTCCGTGTGTGTGTGTGTGTGTCTCTATGTATGTGTGTGTGTGTGTGTCTCTATGTATGTGTGTGTGTTATGTATATGTCTCTATGTGTGTGTCTCCGTGTGTGTGGGCGTGTCTGATCTCCTGGATCAGGGGTCACCACTGATTGGTCGTCAGCGTGATAATCCGTTAATCTTGAGAAGCTTTATTAACGTCTGGAATCATTTACTCTGATGTCGTTAAGACGGAGGGTGTAACGACTTCCTGTTCCGAGTCTGGGACGGCCAGGTGGGTCTGGAGCGGCCAGGGGGGTCTGGAACGGCCAGGTGGGTCTGGGATGGTCAAGTGGATCTGGGACCACCAGGTGGGTCTGGAGCGGCCAGGTGGGTCTGGGATGGCCAGGTGGGTCTGGGACGGTCAAGTGGATCTGGGACCACCAGGTGGGTCTGGAGCGGCCAGGTGGGTCTGGGACCACCAGGTGGGTCTGGAGCAGCCAGGTGGGTCTGGGACGGCCAGGTGGGTCTGGGACCACCAGGTGGGTCTGGAGCAGCCAGGTGGGTCTGGAACGGTCAAGTGGGTCTGGGACCACCAGGTGGGTCTGGAGCAGCCAGGTGGGTCCGGATCCACCAGGTCAGTTCAGGGTGGGCAAACTTTTTGACTCGTGGGTGGGGGAGTTGGCGGGGCGCACCCTCCATGTAACATTTTGCTTGCTTTAACATCTAACACGCTTGTTTACGTGCATGTATTGGGCATCTCGGAGACACACACATTTTAATGGGAGCAGTGTTGTTGTATTTTTGGCGCCATCTAGTGACGAAACATCAGAATTACAGTAAAAATAAAACATTAACAAGGTTTATTTATTTTTTTT